>JAPMUY010007423.1:0-562583 GCA_026901105.3 Galaxias olidus | reverse complement strand
AACCCAAGTCTGCACTTCAATTCCGTTGTAGTTGTTTCATTTCAAATCCAAATATATATGTACACATAGAGTATATATATAAAATATAAATATATATATATATATATATATATATATATATAAATGCAAATCTAAGCTGAATTAAAGTTATTGTAAATATGCAATACATTGATTATGTGTACCATCATTACTGAGAATACAATGATTTCCCACAGTTTTATATGTTGCTTTCATTTGGCACTTACCCACACAGAACAGTGTTCCAAGCACCACACTAACAGCCTTGAAAAGCCTGATGAATTATGAGCAATATGTTGCTTTCTTTAAAAACATTTTTTTTTTTTTTTTTTTTACCCTGAACTTGCGTTCTTGTAACTTTCCTGAAAGAGATTAGCAGTGATCTGCTGGCCTTCTAACCATAAGCATAAGGTGATGGCCAAATTCAAACTTGCCAAAGGGAAAAGATAAAACCAAAAAACTAATGTTTTTTTGGCAGGGCCTCCCCAAACCTTTTGCCATTTTGAGTAGCTCCTGTCATCTGGTAAGATCGGAAAGGGCTCTGCATAATTCCTTAGTTGTATCTCAAACCAAATAGACCAAGACATGAAAGTTGCATATTAAGAAGAAAAGTAAGAGCGATGAATACATTTGTCTTACTGTTGTCATTTTCCCCCTTAAAATAGCCACCAGCAGAGAATAAAGATTGTGTTACAGTACTCTGCAGTGATTCCCTACAAATATCTTTTTCAAACTATTTTTCATTCTCTCTCTCTCTCTCTCTCTCTCTCTCTCTCTCTCTCTCTCTCTCTCTCTCTCTCTCTCTCTCTCTCTCTCTCTGTCTCTCTTTCTCACATTGTCTTGTTTTTTGGGTTTTTTTTGGGGGGGGGGCAGATCTAGATAATTATTTACCACACCACAAGCTACCAATAACCTTTGTGAATGTCGTCTGAAGAAAAACAGTTCTTTAAAGATGCGGTATATAAAATAACATTGGTTACTTCCTTGCTTTCCTATATCGAAAGTATCTGTATTGTATTAGAAAACATAAAAAGTGATAATAATATACAATCTGATGTTTTTGAGGGTAAAACCAACACTAGGAATTACTGTCCATGTGCTGACTGCAACTTTGGCATTATAGCATGAGGAACCAGGGTGTAGCTTAGTCCATGTCCTTGGTGAACTCCTCTTAACTCTGTAGTCATTATTCACCTGCTTTAATTATCCATACAATATGCTTTTTCATTTCAATATACACCGGATAGGATGTTATAATATCCATTATGCCATACTACAAGATGAGCACTTCAAAAGCCAATATTTTAGAATGGACTTGGGTTGAGCGCAGATATGCCATTGGCAGCTGAGAGATATCCCTATACCTATCCCTATTACCTATTTATGCAGACGCTTTCTGCCAACTCTGCAGGTATACTTACCACCCGAAAAGAAGATAATCTTTCCCTACTCTGTTCCTGCAGGCTTGGTATATATATGACACTGCAGATATTCCTAAACCTCTTTTATCCCTATTGCTGCGAGCTAAAATATGTGCAACATTAAATAATCGAACAACCTATACCACTTAAAAAGTGGATATTTGCACTTATCCAGTATTTAATTAAATCATGACAAAAGTAACACCACGTCCGATAAACATTAAACGCTGGTAAAGCATTAATGACACACTGAGGGAAACAGAACCTTAGTAGCCGATGGAAAAATTCATTCAGTTTCCCGAGAACAACATCAAGTTCGAACCAGGTAGGCAAATTGTAATAGTGTAGAGACAATGGGGGTCTGTTTGAGCTGTGTTTGATTTTTTATTTTTTATTGACTGGTGTGCCTTCAGTCCACTATCTAACTACACTACTACTAACCCTTGACTGAGGACACACTCCTGTGGTCACCTGCACTGGAGAGGCCGAAGTCAACAATCACTCAGCCAGTGGGAACGCTACCTTCTCACATAATATCAGTGATTGTATTTCAAGCCTACTTGCACATTTACTTTGCAACCGCAAACAATGAGGTTCAATACCTTCACTCCAGTTAACACAACAGACAAACACACAGATACACACACATTCAAATCCTTGAGGCATATTAAACTATATATAGTATGTATACATTGCATTTTATGCACATGTATTTTACATGATATACTTTGAGTAGTGTTGTGTAGTGAAGGCACTGTCAACCAGAATCCTTAGATGCAGGGTTTGATAACACGTGAGGACTGTTGTGGGTGTGCTTCACTTCATGATCATTGTTTGTAACTTCATCACTCTGATTAATGCAGTATGGCATCTGGTGCCTTTGTTATCATTTCCAGTAAAGGAGGCTTCATTATACGTATCCAGATCCCCCTTTTATGGACGGAAACGTGGCTAATTATTGTTGTGTAGAAAAGCCTGTCCATGGGGTAAACCATGTCCAGATCAAAACCAGGTGGTCAAAACAGCCCACATCACCCACCATGCTATTCCAGGCTAACTTAGGTTCGATGTACCAGTAGTCTTCGAGAAGCACTTTTACTTGGTATACTTCACCTCAAGGTAAATGCAAGATGCAACAACATTTTCTTTCATCTAAGAATGAAATTCCATTCACCTGGTAAATTTGTTACATTCTTCCAAGAAGGCAATCCACAGCAGTCAATTTACTGTAACCTATACTAAGAAGATGAAGCAAGGCATTTTTTTTTGTTAAATGTTTTTTTATTGCTGCTCTTCATATAAAAAAGATACAAGAAATTATTGACTGTTGCATCTGATTACTACAATGCTTTCTGGCTTTAGAATGGTTCTCTTGGTCAAGCACATTCATTTAGTATGGTATATGACCGTCTCAAGCAAAGATCTAGCTCCAAAGACAACGGTCTAGATGCCAAAAGAGTTTAGGGATAAAAAAGAAAATAAAAAAAATGACATGCTCCAGTTTTACACAGAGAAAACGTGGCTCAGGCCCATTGCCGTTATCTGTCCTTGTATGGCCTCTTGTCAAGCCTACAAGAAACATAAAGACCAGCTGTGCAGCCTTGTGCTCAGAGTTCTAAGAAAAGAGTAATCCTGGGAAGGCATCAATCCTGGCCTGCAAGAGAGATTCCCTTCCACCCTGGCAGGATCGTTTAAGTAATGTGCCAGCAAGGGTTTGGTAATGTAGCATGCAGCAAAACAGCAGCTAATTATAGTTTGAATTCATAATAAGCATGTATTGCTTAGGAGTGTGTTGGGAGACCAATTGTGAAATTGTTCTCAGTTACCTTTTATAAAAGTGAAAGTGATAATAGTGAATGATGTAATACTACACCGCCTATCTTATGTCAGTCTTTGCGCCCTGATCTCATGATGTTACTTAACTTCACCTAGTCTGTGTTTCTGCGTGCGATTTGTATTTGTTCGCGGTTGCTTCCTCTGTTGCTGTATAATCAGATTACAGGCAATTTGAAACAGACTGAGGCAAATTGTACGGAACATCTCACTGCAGGAGAACATGCTCGCACAACCGGGGCCTCTTGGACGGAAGAGAGATGATGGCGGGTGGGTGACAATGAGGCCAGCTGATTACCATGGCTGTCTCCCTTCACCGGATCTGTCACGAAGCGGCTTCTTCGCGGCTCTCGTGACAACATGCTTTAGAGATTGCACAGTGGGAGACAGAGTGGTACAGGCTGATAAACTGCACCAGAACACAGACAAAACCTTCATTGTTTCCCCAGCGGGCTGAATCACCAGCACTGCTCATACCCCTTGTCTGCTGATACATCCTCTACCTTTTCAAACTAAACAGCATTCATAACACTTGAATGCTATTTGTTAATAATTTGAGTTAAAGAAACCATGTAACTTTATTTTAAGAAAACGTTTCCATTGTATACTATAAATATTGTTTTACTTTAGAGTGTATAAACAACATTTTCTAAATTGTTATTAAGTTAGATTAACAGTTGACAGAGTTTAATTTTGGTATAATCATCTAAACCACTTTTTGACTTGCACTAATGACTGGTTTTTCAATAGTCAAAATACTGACACATACTTCGGACAGTAGTTCCAAAGAAATTGAAATTAGCACTGGTGAATGTAGGTTTAAACAATAATGAACCTGCCTGTTCCTATTTGCATGTTCTTCTGTAGTGTATAAATGTGCATACTGTTATGATAATCGTTAATATCCACTGGGATATTATCAGTTGTTGAACAGTTGACTGAGGTCATCACTTTAACACACAGCAAGCATCTTACTTTCATACTTAATGACTTACTTTCAGAATCTTTCAAACTCTTTCACACTCTAACCATGAAAATCATGTCGACACTTTCATTTTCTTATGTTGCCTTATTGAATTGAAACAATCCCCTTGATCTTGAACTGTGTGAAAGGATCCTGATGAAATCCCCCTGACAGGGAACAATAAATTTTCTGCTATGTTGAATGCCAAAGTGTTTGGCTTACCCTTAAATTTAACTGCTCTGCGGTCGATGCAGACCCTACAGTTCCAAAGCTATAAGCCTTGCATTTTGTTTCAGATATAGCTGCAGCCTATTCACACAGCAAAAAAATTACTTAAATTTGATTTGTATTCACACACACAGATCATACTGTAACCATATAAAACTTAAGAGGGATATGTTTTCAACAAAACTGTGAATTTACTATCTAGCCCGGGACCCCAGGTGACCAATAAGCAAATGTGGTGTGTCAAATATATCGTAACTTAGATGACTGTGCAGAATACAATATGTTTCTATTCCAGGCAGATGTGCATCTCACATATAAGAGAAAAGTTTGAATTTGTGTCCAAACTCAAACTAACAGTAGAGAAGTATTAACTGTAAGAAAATGACAAAAAAATAAACTAAATTGTAGTTTACACATGGAAAAGGTATAAAATAGGAGAATTCAAAGCATATGCACATAAGAAGCATTTATGTAACAAGCATTCATAAAACAACTGTTGAATCAAATCAGTAATATCGAATACTATCCAATGCCAATTTACTGAATTCAACAGACCACTTTGTGTTACATGGAAGTGTCCTGTCATCTTTCAATTATTTTACAGACTTTCATTCTCTGGTGTCTATGACAACACACAATGACGTTGTGTTTTTTGTTCTGTGAAAGTTTTTTAATAATCTTCAATCATTCAGAAAACATTCCATGTTTAGCATGGCCTGATTGACATATATTTGTGTACTACTGGCCATTGACATCAAGGACCCGATAATGAGAAGGATTGTTTTAGTAAAGAGTTTTTGTGACTTGGCATACCAAGCTAAATGCTTAGCTATATTAACAGTAAGCCTCACATGGCAATTAAGCTAAATTCCCATAATCTTAAACTCTGTAAGCCCCCTTTTACAGTTGGCATAAAAAACATTGCGGTTTTACAAATTAAATAAAGCATTCACAGCCCACATTAATCAAAGTTTCTGTAAATGTTATAATAAATGAATATACTGTATGTTTCCTTGCTAGTATTACACTGTATTACAGTACCTGGTCATATTAAAGTAAATTATAGTATCAGGCTTTCAATAATATTAATTATGACAATTCAGCTATTTATACATATAAAGCTGTAGCTTTAAATATTTTTCAATATAGGTATAAATACTTTTCTTAGACATACATTCATTTGCATTGTTTTTTACTATCAAACAAACCCATGTTAATCCAAAATGGAGCCAAACATTAAAAGACCTCTCTTTCCCTCACCCTGTTAATATATTACATGGGCTGAAGAATGTATTTTAGAATGTTCCTGGGGCCCACAGAGGAACATAGTGTTCCAAATTTTACAAGCTTCTATAGTGAACCAGAGCTGTTTTGACAGTGCACACCCGCCTCCTGCCCCGTGTTAATGCTGTTGTATATGCCCTACTTCGCTTAACCATGCCTCCTCCATGTTTTAGGATTAGGCTGAGAAAGGAAAAATTAATGACAAGCAATAAAATAATAAACCATCAACAACAGTTGCATGATGTAATTAGAGACCCTTTATGAGGAACAGAGTGCTAGTTTGGCGGTTCCATTGCTTCATTTTCAGCCTCAGCACAGTAGTGGATCTCCTACTGTGTCCCCTTCTAAAACAATTTTGTTTAAAAAGTTCCATAATTGTACATTATGTTGTTCTTTCTTTTTTCTAAATATGTCCACAGTGTTCTGGTCAGCATCTCAAACTAAACAAAGACAAAGCTGTTCCAGAGTTGGGGACTCCACTTGAACACAAGACACCCAACTACCTCGGCGCACCGCACCCCACTGTGTCTTTCTCCACACACAGTGTTAGCCAAAAGTGCCATATTACGCCTAACAGGCCCAGGACAGATCGGCTATGGCCCTGGCTTGCTAGGTCACTCACCCACAGAGTTGGCATAAACTATCGAGGTCGTCCCTGGGGCGGGCCGGATGCTGCCAGAAACAAAACAAAAAATGGGAGAGCACATGCTGCTCTTGTTGCTGCTCTTATTATTGGCAAAGGAGGAGGAGTTATCAGAGTGGTGTGATAGATTTCTGTGCTAAGTTTAATGACTGAAAGGTCTCTCTCTCTCTCTCTCTCTCTCTCTCTCTCTCTCTCTCTCTCTCTCTCTCTCTCTGTCTCTCTCTCTCTCTCTCTCTCTCTCTCTCTCTCTCTCTCTCTCTCTCTCTCTCTCTCTCTCTCTCTCTCTCTCTCTCTCTCTCTCTCTCTCTCTCTCTCTCTCTCTCTCTATTAATGGAGAGAAGTTCATGTTCCTGCTCAGTAGGATTAATTGATGGTGGGAGTGTGTGATGTGATGAGTATAATATTAGCAGTAGAGAGTAAAGTTATGGGGCTTATGTAATTCCTTCTACATTCAAGAAAGATAACCATTTTTTACTGTAAATACCAGATAAGATCATGTCTGCTACCTGTCTGCATGAAGGTTTATTTGTGTGTGTGTGTGTGTGTGTGTGTGTGTGTGTGTGTGTGTGTGTGTGTGAGTGTGTGTGTGTGTGTGTGTGTGTGTGTGTGTGTGTGTGTGTGTGTGTGTGTGTGTGTGTGTGTGTGTAACCCCTTCTTGGGGGTGTAGATAAGAGATACCAAGAACGGCTTTGCTTTTAAGGATCAAATGATTTCAAGTAAAACAAATATAAAAGGTGATCTTAGGGACTAGCGTACAGCAAATTAGTATAATAAAGTATTGAAAATAATGTTTAAAAGTGTTAATTTTGCATCTCATATCACTGCTCAGACACATACCATCAGCATACAATCTCCCTGACCAGATAACTGTTTTTTGAACGTGTGGGATAAACCACTGCTAATCATCAAAAAAGCTTTGTGTTTAAAAGAGCTTCTTCCTGGAAAGAAAAAGATGTGGGAGGGTATTCAAGCGTTGTTTGTTTAAATACCTCTGGCCAACCCTCTTCCTTCCTTATGGCTTTTACAAAATGCACCACAAGCCTCTTTGGTAATAATATAGGGAATAGCGTAAGAGTAAGGTCAATCGAGGGTACAGGATAGGGACAGGTTCCAGTATGGTTAAGTGACTTCTATAACTCCTTGGTCTAAGCCATACCGGGTGTCCTTAAATATCCCAAAATTAGAAGGTTTGTCCTTACACAAACAAAAACAATTATTCACTTGATGGTTGATGGGCTTAATTTCTTTTGAGAGCTGTAGGAAATGTGGGCGTTTATTTTGATCACTTGAGTTTAGTGGCATGGATTGACTTTTCAAGGAGCGTGGTTTTAAACTGTTGTTTTCATTGATATTCTGGTATTACCTGCCTTTGAAACAGGGCACTGTCGGTGCTGCCTGGTTACTCATGTATAAATAAATAATAATACATAATAATCACATGGTTCAGGTATCAACCCATCGTAAGCAGTTGCTTTTCACAAAAAGGGGGTAAAAAGCCTTATTTCGGGACCTCAAAATATAGGAAGTTGCATACATAATTAAGGTGCATGTCCTTCTGGTGAGATTCCTTTAAAAAGTGTATATCAACGGGGCCGTAATTACTGGCAAGTAGAGGGCATTTCTAAGTTTCTAAGAGGTTACAAGCGCATGGTGTGTAACTGTTGGGTTGCCAGTTACTATAAAAGTTTGTATTCATAGCTACTTTTCTAGTTCATGAGACTAAAATCCCAATGGTTCACAGAACCGTTCACTAGCTAACGTTAACTGCAAGCACTCTTGCTTAACTTAATATTACACTGTCTTTACTGGTGTGGTTTACAATGTAACTTTAGTGCTTAAACTACATGCCCAACTAACTAGCAACTTCACAGTCAAAACAACAGCACGATCGGGGTTGTAACCAATATTTCTGGGAAGACAATATTATTAACTAGCTTCTTGAAGCAATCTCTATGATCACTTTAGTATAAAAGAATTTGGGGAAATTACATACAGCACCTATTAATTCATATATACCCTTTTCATGAAATGACGTATGGAAAACCTAATTTAGAGATGAATAGTGAGTCCTGCCCCTGTAAATTAGGTTGAAAGAACAGGAATACAGTTACACAAAATTGTGTTCCAAAAGCTGTCATTCATATGCTCGGTGTACTTTAAAAAAGACCATGCACAGTATCACGACCAGTATTGACTCTACCAAAGACTGCCTTTCACACCATAGCAGATGCTTGTGCCAAGGAGAAAGCGGTGGTGTAATGCTCCTCAACTTCTCTGGCATTTCTACTGATGGAAGATAAGGTTGTGTGATAAAACAGTAAACAAACGTTTATGTTTGGACACAGAATGAGTATTTTTGGGACAGCTTATGAACTGACAAAGGTCAGTATCATAACAGATGTTGTAGCCATCCTGCAGGCAGCGCAGCCAAGGTTCAGAGAGTTTGTTGACTATGTTTTCTGTCGTTTTTTGAAAAAGAGGAAACTAGATATGCAGTACCAACCTTGATGACCCCAGCTTCATTCTGCCTGTACACATAGAACAAAGTTGTATACTGTATTTCACCATGCATTTGTATTGCCTATTGTGTCTGTCTGCTCTGACCCTGTTTGACTTGTATGTGTTTGAGTGTGCGTGTGTGTGTGTGTGTGTACGTGTGTGTCTGTGTATGTCTGTGTGTGTGTGTGTGTCCGTGTGTGTGGGTGTGTGTGTGTGTGTGTGTGTGTGTGTGTGTGTGGTAGAGGTAATATTCAAGTGCAGAAAACTACCATCTGTTGTCTACCTAAAGAACACAGACCCCCCCCCCCCCATAACTACCTCATTCATGGTATTTAACTGACTGTGTGACATAGTGTAAGATGAGACATGTGAGACATTCAAATGTTTGTGAGACATGTGAGACATTCAAATGTTTGTGAGACATTCATTTTTTGGTTCAGTCGAGATTATAATCGTGGATTCATTGTTTTAGTCACCTCGACTGAGCATTTCCAAACTGTGGTGAGACCAATGTCTCTTCTTGGGACATTGATGGAGCACTAATGAAGATAGATTGACCCCAGGTACCAAGATGAAACCTATTTTAAGTTCAGAAGAATTATCCGGTCTTTATGCAAATATCTAGATTTCTGTCTCTAACACTCTCCGAGCACAGAACCAGATCCACTCTGCTACACTCCCTGGTTGAAGAAAGAGGTCGGTGGTAATGGGGGGCGATTCTGACCTAGTACCCTCCACACCTCTTCAGTAGATTGGTGAAATTCACAATCACCTCATACAAAGGGCTAATTTTAGAGGATTTACTACTTGCATACATGTGAAAACTGAGGGCTTTTATGGGGCAATAGTCAGCTGTGAGAGTGGCATTTCACTCTTAGGCTGAAAGACGAGTTGTAAAAAAGCAAAGGAGCAACTCATTAGTTTGCAGTAAGGGCATGAATGATGGGTCAAAGGTATGGTAAACACATAAATTCTTGTCAGTCATGGGATACTCTTCTGCCAAAGAAAAAGTTGTCCAGGTTAAATGTAAGTTATTTTCTCGAACCTGACTTCACTGAGTCCCCAAATATATCATAGATTAGAAAAACAATTTCAGCATTAACGAGGATGTCCTAACCCCAGCTCATTAGTCCAATGAATGCATTATGAAATATTGCAATGTAAGAAAAGAAAAGTTTGGGTTCTGAGATCCAGCCCAAATCTGTATGCTGTTACATCCACCCCACAGAGTGTGGTAAAATAAATCTGGAACAGAGCATGCGCTAAGTAGAAACATATGTGAAGCTTCAAAGTCAGAGCCTTATTCTTATGCGGTCAGATCATTGTTAATAAATAATTAAAACATTTTATTTTTCTGAGAGACTTTTAACGCCTTTTTGAATAATGGAACAACCATGAAACCACCCCCATAAAATAAGTCCCTTATGTGCGTTGCATGAGGCTTGACAAGCAGTTACTAGTTTCAAACCAAGACGTAGGATGTGACATCATTGTCCAGGAAAGCACATAATTGAAAAATATAATGCTCCAACGGCAATCGGCAAAACAGTAAAGATTTTAACTATTAATTTAAGACTCAAAACTCGCACACATATAGGTCACACTTAGTAAGGCACTCATGCACTCTGCACTCATTTTAACTGACCTTTTAACCTTGGAACTATAAATATGGAGCACAGAACTACTAAAAGTCAACCACCTCGAATGCATTTACACTGTTTTAGCAGAGTAGCTCACACTATGCGTATGAAGTAGTCTATCAGGGCTAACTGTTGTTTGTTGTGTTGTTGGAGAATGATGCAAGTATAACAGTATCATACTTCTTTTTAATTTTTTTACAGTTCTCTGAAAAACTAGCAAGGATCAGATTCAAATTCAATTTCTACACTGACTGTCTATCTATGAACATATGGGGTTTGGTATTTTACTAAATTCGAAAACATTTTATACAATTCTTCAAACCTTTTACTTAAAGACTTATGCTTCCAAGAATGTTTGGATGCAATATATATTTAGGACATGTTTTGTGGTTGCCATTTGCAATATCTGTTTTGCAGTATGGAAATAGGAACCAATGTGAATGCTGTTTTAAAATGAGATGCCCTTAATGATTAGGAATGCACCAATTAACCAGTTAGAATTCCAGGCATTATTCATCATCCAAGAAAAACAAATACAAAAAGATAAAATAAGCCACAAAAGAGTGCCCCAAGGTTGCTGTCGCAATAAAATATTTTGAACTACCTTATGTATGGTAGTTCAGAGTTAACTCCACCATACTCTCTGAGTTTATCATATAGCTTATACGCTCTAAATTACGAAAGCCCTAAGAGGACTTACATTGCAACTTATTTTTTATTCGTTTTCCTAAGATTTTTATTTTTTAATCATCGTTTTCCCGAAATCCCGAGATAATTAAGTCGTTATAACGAGATAACAACTTTTGTTTTCCCCGAAATCCCGAGATAATTAAGTAGTTATAACGAGAACGACTTAATTATCTCGGGATTTCGGGAAAACAAAAGTTGTTTTCTCGTTATAACGACTTAATTATCTCGGTATTTCGGGAAAAGGATTATTAAAAAATAAAACTCTTAGGAAAACGAATAAAAAACAAGTTGCAATGTAAGTCCTCTTAGGGCGTCCGTACTAAATATTGCAATAGAACACAAAAAATATTACTATAGAATATTTTACATATTTTTGAACAGATATAGTGTTTCAGTATAGTAGTCACTTCACGTGTCTTCAGCAGATTGCTTTACCAATGAAGGATATAATAATGTTTGTCGCCCTCTAGCGGCACAATAAGACATATCAGGATTGACAAGCCGTGGTTTAAAGTGGACAGTTACCAGGGTAACAGGCACAGCCTTCTTTCTAATCGAGGGGATTTTTGTCCGTTAAGCAAGCAACTTTCCTAAACGCATAAACACTTTAGATGTTATACCTCAAAATAAAAGCCGAAACATGTTACCCAAAACCTATTATGTTGGGCCTCTGTAAAAACTCGCAAGTGAAATACGCCAATTTTTAGGTCACAATCACATTAAGGTTACATAACGCATATTCCTACCCCACTGTCCATTTTAATTACACGTATTCTTTCTAGGATGATGGATATTGGACTTTATTCATTGTTACATTTTAATAAAATGTCCAGCCAGTCCGAGTTAATATACCACAACACTGATAAAAAATGTGTCGTGTAATGTGGGGTTATTATGATATGTGTCTTAAATCCAGTGTCTTGAATAAGATTGACTGACTGCCTGATAATTAAATTTTATTTTCAATAAATTTTTTTCAGACTTTTACTTGGAAAAACCGAAATAAGGAACTGTGTGTCCTACTGTAGCTACCGTTACATATTTTATATTTGCCTAGCAGCATTTGCTAGCTGACATGTGAATGATACATTACTTTAAAAATTATTGGTTAGTCTGTTATGTCTTTAACTCGTTTAACGTGTGATGTTTAGAGCCGCATTGCTGTTAACATGTGAGTTAATAATAATTGCATCAAAGTTAGAGTGCAGTCCGTCAGAGGTGCAGGGCCAGGAGCTTGGCATGTTCAGTTGTGTTGGTCTACTAGCTAATATTAGCTAGCTAGTTAACGTTAGGTGGCTAACCTTAGGTTAACGCCACTGTTGCTTGCTCAGAAGGTTTGATTATTTTTTACAGCCCGGTGGAAGTTTCTTAAGATGTGGTTGCTAATGCTAGCGTTATGTAGCGTTTGTCTAACTTTTCGTTTGATGCTTGTCTTCGATTATCCTGAAAACAAGCGTCTATGAATCATCATGATCTAACAACGTCCGCGTTTACGTTAGCAAAACATACTTTCCTTAATCATGGCAATGGTAACACTTTGGCAATAATATATCTAACGGTAGCTAGTGCTGGTGGAGTAAATAGTGAGTCAGATAGATTGCAAGCTAACGTTGCAGGTCGTGTCTCACACAAACCAACATCACATTGTGAGGTTATGTGTTATTTGTCTAACCCACTCTGAAAAGGTAAGTGAACTCGTTTTAATTAGCCTATAAGTCTAATTTATCGACGTGATGCAAATATCAAACGTCATTCTGGTTTTGCTGTTTTAACCTAACTATATGGTATTATTAGCTGCATCTGCTCATGTTTGGCTTTTTATAAGCTTTCCTAATTGGAAATTTGAACACGCTGTAAATTCTCGTTGTTTTGCGATGTATTAGTTTCGTTATCAACAAATGTTAATAATAGTGAAACTTTTTTTTGGACAAAGGTGACCCTCTCTGCCTTATGGATGTGTGCAGTAAGAACCCCAACCGTACAGCCCCTGTGAGTGAGGGTGGTGTGCGCAGAGTTGACCTGCCCTTGTGCTCCCGCACAAACGGCTGGAGCTGGCCTCCACACCCATTCCAACTCCTGGCCTGGTTGCTCTATCTATACTTCGCTGTCATAGGCTTTGGAGTGTTTGTTCCCCTGCTCCCCTCACACTGGATCCCAGCTGGCTATATTGTATCCTTTCTACTTCCTGTTCAACAAGGCTAGATAAAGTCAGTTTTGATTCTTGGTCACAAATAATATAATGTACTCAACATTTAAGTTTCTTAACCCTGTCACCAGTGCACAGGAATTATGTTTGTGTGTCATTTGTTTGTCCACCTGATGGCAGTGTCCATCGACCCAGCTGACTACAATGTTCGGACCAAAAGCTACAAGGGTCCAGTCCCAGTGTTTGACCGTACTAAACATGCCCATGTCATTGAGAATTGCCACTGTTACCTCTGCGAAGTGGATGTGTGAGTACTGTTAGCACAAAAGGAAGTGTGTTAATTTCAATTGTAAGGAAAGCTTTAAACAATCGTCTTTAACAGGCACATGTCCAAAACATCCAGTTGTACGGATGAATGTGAAACCAAATTAGATAACGTGCTGTAGTTGCTATGTTTCTTTAAAAAAGCATAATTCATTATCTCTGTTTTGGTACATGTTGTACTGTGTGTTGTGCATGAATTGAGGTCAGTCACTGAGTAGTGCAGAGCCTAGTCCCATTGCTCTGGCAGTGGTTAAATTGGGCCAGCTAAGAAAGTCTCCGGGGGAAAAAAAACAGCTTCTGATGGCTCCCGATGTTCAATTCACATAGAACCTGGGTTCCCTGGCTGGATGACCTCAATCTGTCCTGTGTTGGCTCTATGAGAGCTCTGTTAAAGTTACAGATTTTATGCTCCACTTCCTGTTAGCTGCTAGTGTATTTCACTACTGTCCTCCCCGCCAACCTCCTTCTGCTGACACTGTAACCCATTCATATTTTAGTAATGACATCTGGATGTTGGACAGAAGGTACTATTACTGCCGCTATCACTAAAAGCGTATGGTTGCCACTTGAATTGTACATGTTTTCTTCACATACATCACATCTACTGGGTCTGTGCTGTTCTGTTGCAGGGGGCCTAAATCAAAGCATTGCAGTGCCTGTAATAAGTGTGTGGCAAGCTTTGACCATCACTGCAGATGGCTTAACAACTGTGTCGGCAGTAGGAATTATTGGTATGTATAGCTCTCTTTGTTTCCCTAAACGTAATTTCCTGTCTTTTCTTCCCTTGTTTCCTGCTCTGCCTCAGTCTGTTGTTATCACTACCTTCTCTCCCAAAGGGGATATTGCCTCCCAGCAGTGAACCAAAGTTACCCCTAGGTGATGTCCTCTATGGCAAAATCACAGGCTAAGTTGAGGATGTAAAAAAAAAAATAAACACCACAAATTGCAATACCTAATGTCAGAGACCAGGCCAAGAGGGCAGCAGCAAAACCAAAACATGGAATTCAGACAGATAGAAATGATGACATTTACAAAGCATTCACAATCTTCAATTAATGTTTCTTCCAGACCTTTTCTAATTCCCTTGAAGTCTCACAGCGAGGGACAATATTTTAGTCTAAGTTTCAAATCCTTTTTTTTTTTTTAGAGAGAGATAGATTTAGGTGGCAAATGTGCTATGGAGGCAAGGAAAAACTGGTGTTTTTTAATTGTATGGCCTAAAGGCCCATTTTCATCATCATGAACAATGAATTGAGTATTTAAATTGTAACAGTAAAATAATCAATCTTGGTAGCTTCAAGCAGGTACAATGGACAAGCTAAGACTTTCACCATGTGCCTCCTAAGACTTACTCTGAAAAACTATTTCTGGGCTGTTTTATTGAACTTGGGTTGTCTCTTAGAAGCTTGCTTGGGATGTCTTTTAATGCAAAGTGTTGTCCTTCTCTAACCTGGCAGTTGTCTGTCCCTTGCCCCCTGTAGGCTGTTTCTCAACAGTGTCATTTCTGCTCTCCTGGGTATATTCCTTGTGGTGGTTATATCAAGCTATGTTTTCATAGAGTTCTTTTTGGATCCATCTAAGCTCCGAACAGATAAACACTTTCAAGGTAAAGTTTAGCATAAGGCTGAAGAGTTATAAGTCTGATATGATAGTATATTTGATATTTTTTATGCTCTTGTTATTTATATATGTATTTTTGACTATGCTCTCGTGTGTAAAAAATAAATGTATTATTATTATTATTATTATTATTATTATTATAATGGTAGTTGACGTAGGTCTGTATTAATCCTTCTTGTATTCTCCCATGACAGTGAAGAATGAGACGGCGGTGTGGTTTGTGTTCCTGCCTGTGGCTCCTGTGTCCACAGCAGGAGCAGCCATCCCTGCCCTGGCTGGGGTCACCATTGCCCTAGGCTTGCTGTCGGCTCTGCTGCTGGGACACCTCCTCTGCTTTCACATTTACCTCAGTGAGTCACTCTCACAGTCTGCTTGAATGACTGTCCTGCTTTTTTCTCTTATGTATCGTAATGAACTTGCTGGCTTGATGCTTGTGTGTTTTTGTTTTGTGTGTCCTCGTGTGGTTGAGTCATTTGGTTTAGACAGAAATTCTGTCCAAGTGCTTTTCATTGCCTGGCCTACCTACCTGCCTACATTTACTGGAACTTTCAGCCTGTTCAGTTTCATAAGGAAATGATAGATTGACATATAACAAATAGATTGACATAATACATCATGTATATAGTTTTAATTTATCGTTTGTTTGTGTCCAGTGTGGAACAGGCTGAGCACTTATGAATACATTGTCAGACAGCGCCACCGCCAGGACGGCAAGGACACAAGCAAAGGCACGGCCGGCCATGAGATAGGACCTCCTAAGCTTAACCTAATCAAGGTACAGTGTTCTCCTCCCAAAGATTTTTGTGTCAATGAAGGCTAACCAACTTAGCAAAGCTACACAGTTATGTTGAACTGGACCCTTATCAACCAATGTTTCTTGTCTGGCAGTTCCCATTGTATTTAAACAATTACTTTATCCCTCTACTTCAATATAGTGTCAATAAAACAATATAACTTCTTCAGATGTCTTCCTCAGTAACACAATAACCAAACAGGCCTTGTTGGCAGCCAAAGGTCAGGGCGGATAATATTCCTCTTTCTCTTCCCATGCCCCATATTATTTGTGTTAAAATGGGACTGAGCAGCGGAGAAATTGGGTTATTGGAAAAACATGCTGCTTCCAATGGAATCTTGCCTCAGATAAAAAAGAGAGACCAAACAATCCTATTAAGACACAACATATCTCTGGGTTAATGGCCAGTGCCTTCATGTTTTAGGATTTAGTATTCTAATTGGCAACGTAACCTAACTTTAGTTATGCCGCATATCATTTAGAGTCTAGATCCTAGACATTGTTGCACTGCTAGCAAAGTGCTGGAGTCTGATTTTTTAAAGCGTGCGAATACAAGTATAACTGACCACTACTGCACACTACTTCTGTTTTGATCATTCCCACATAGTGAGGCATGTGCCATAATGCCCACATCACTCATTCTTATGCTACCACTTGCATGCATGCACATACAATATCAATCAAATGGTTTGCACACACACACTCCACCTGGCCTTCTGATCCTTGTCCAGGTTCCTGTATTAGCCACTTGCTGTGGTACCCATGACAACGGTGTTGGGCTTGGCGCAAGCCAGCGGTGAAAGACTTGAGCAGCTATTGAGCCACCTGCTCTTGGCAGGAGCACAAAAGAGCCGAGCGCAGAGGGGCACTGTGGCTGCAAAGAGTCCCTAACAGCCACCCTATAAACCACACTGGTACTCTATAACTCACACCAGCCCCACAAAAGCACTGCTGCCTCATAGCCAGCAGCCGCCCTGCTAGAAACTTCACTGTCTCCTGTTTCTAACTTCTCTTATGGAAGGCTGGACGTACTGTCAATTGTTTAGGACAATGAAAAGGATTTAGCAAACGATTATTCTAATGAAGTGTCATATCTGAATATACATTAGAATAGTGATACATTTTTACGAGTGTTAAATCAATCTTGGCACCACTTTTACGTAACCTTTGACAACACAGAATAGATCTGCCTGTGGTCAGCCCCCTTTTTTACTGAACTGATTTATTTGCAGTGCACAGCAGCCCGGCGAGTCTGAATAGGTTGTGTCACAGATGTTATAAATGCTACTGAGACTAAACATTGACATCACCTTACTCTACACAAGTTAAGTTAGGTAAACCTTCTGTGGACTGCCATTTAAGATAAGAACTAACTGATAATGGCATGTATGGTGCCAGTTTTGGAAATGTGGTGAACTCTTTCATTTGGTACAATAAATGTTCCCCCCCCCCCTCTTCACAGGAGGTGAACTTTTCTGGTACATTGGGCTATACCAACCCAGATATGGATGTGGAGGATCCTGGCACTATGTCTGCACAGGGGAGTCCAGAGTAAGATATCCCCTCTTTCTCTTTTATGTAGATGGTAGTGCTGAGGGAAAAAAGAAAATCCTTTTTTAGTGCTTAAAGAAAAAGTAAAATAATTTTTTGTCCACCCTTTACAATCTTCCTTACAGTTTGGGAACTATTTAATTTATTTCGGAGTCATTGAGCAAATCTACAAAAGCCTTGTAAAGAAAAAGGCAAATCGAATTGTCCCTGGTTCAGTTGCATGTGTTGTTTCACTACAAATCCCTCAATAAAAGCCACTTCTACCATGTTTTTTTAATAGGCTGGAAAATTGCTAAATGAGACATTTTATGGAGGGTTTAAGCAAATTGAGGCAAATAACAATTAGATAATGAGTAGCATGTGGCAGAAGTGAGTGATGTAATGACTTTGATTTGAATTAAATTAGCATTGTTTGCGCCAAGCACAGTTGGACTGCCGATGAATTGAGCAATTCCTTCTGCTGTGCACATTCCTTTTTCTATATTCTGTTTATGTGAAGCAAAAAATTAAGAAGAAAAATATAGTCACTGTTCTCCTCCAATCCCCGCTACACGAATAGAGTTGAGGATAGTATGTGCCTCTGCAGGCTTGAGAGCATTTGGGTATTCAAAGTGTCCTCCTTGAACAATTTGACGTAGATTGTTTGTGTGGCACTGTTGTTTGGTAGCCAACCAGCCGATGGGCGATAGGTTGGAGACAGTAAACCTTTGTCTCGTGTAACATACATTATGATCATAGCAAATATGACAAAATGAACCCTCTAGCATGTTGTCATGGTAACCAATTTCTTTGGAGTGACTTTAGGGGGCGAAACAAGTAAGCCTGCGCAGTCTGACATAAAAATATCCCCTTTGTCTATAACCATAGGACATTGTAAAAAAAACACTGGACATTCATCCATGTCAAAACAGTCCATTTGTAGACACATTTTTCTTCTGAGCGCAGTTATCTGCTTGGCTATGTTTGGGGTGAGGTAAGCGAGGGACATAGACACACGGTGACCTAGAATAAGCCCAGGTAAAGTTACAAGGAAAGCAGGGTTTCAGGTGTTTGAGTGTGTGTAGGCCCAGGGCCAAAACCAACAGGATTGTTCAGGAATACACACAGAGAGAGACGCACACATGTGTGGGCGACTGAGATGAGTGTTTGTTTTCTTTGAACCAGTCCCAGATAGGCAGTTGGACGCTTCATGGGTGTTGAAGCACAGTTCCTTAACCACATGTCATTAGGATTTAACAAACTAGGGCACTTACTTTGTGCTTTCTTTTGTTTTTGTTTTTTTGTTATATAATATGTTCCCGGTCTGTACATGACTAATATAACTGCTGCTCACCCAGAATAAACACAATCGAAACCAGTGCAGGTAAAGCAGTTGTACATCAAATAACACAGACAATATTTACATTTTATTATTCTTTTACCACATGTATTAACACAGTAATAGTTCAGCTTCATTATGGACTCGGTAAAGAGGAATAGTGGATGACATGCTAAACAATGGAGTAATGTGTTACATCTGAGCGAAATAGTTAGTAATAAATTAGATAACCAGGCTCTAGGCTTAATCTTTTGTAAGTTTTTGTTCAAGAAAAATAACAGCTATTGCATAGGAATATTATATTGTTGTTGTTGCTTGCTTACTTTGGCACTGAGAGGGTGTGTGTGTGTGTGTGTGTGTGTGTGTGTGTGTGTGTGTGTGTTTCTTTGATAGATTCTATGGAAATGGGAGAGTGAGGTGCTCGTCCAGTAGGGGGGGCGATGAGGAGCCCCTTCCAACAGTGTCTACAGAGCACAGTCCAGCCCCTCGGCACCACAAACGCACACAGGTACGGTAGCAAAGCAAAACGTTCTATGCATTAACCTGGGATTTTTGTTCAACTGGAGGCAGACAGTGAAGTTCGACTGTATAAATTGGATTGGCTGAAACACAATTCCATCTTTTAGCGCACAAGGGCCTGCCCTCAGACAACAAACCTTTTCCAAGAGCAACATTGAGACAGCACTAAGATAGTTGGAGTGGTTGCTTTGATTTCGTCTCGCTAGCATTTGCTATAAGACATTTATAGGCTAAACCAAAGGGACATACGAGAAATCTTGATACCCCCTTAATCAGTCAAATATTTGATTAAAAACAAATCCTATCTTAAAGTACTCTGAAATTTGGCCGAGCAAGTTCTTAGCGTTCTCTTTATTTTTTAACTAGCTAGCTAGCATCACATACGATTCATGCTCTAGATGTGAGACACAACTAGCCACCCAATTTGGGTTAAA
Source organism: Galaxias olidus (assembly GCA_026901105.3). Classification (NCBI taxonomy): domain Eukaryota; kingdom Metazoa; phylum Chordata; class Actinopteri; order Galaxiiformes; family Galaxiidae; genus Galaxias; species Galaxias olidus. Next base: position 542,658 of record JAPMUY010007423.1, on the reverse strand, counting down.
CCTTAAAGATCTCTTTGTATGGATAGGTAGGATTGCTAGGTTAGTTTAGTCAAATTTGTGTGTATAATTCCACCGTCCCACGCACAGCGAGACAGCCAGAAGTGTACACAGATTTCGGTTTAGTCTTAAAGGTGCAGTATGTAGTTCTAGAGAATTGGGGAAAAAATGGCAAGAATTTGAATTACAACACTCAAAAAGGCCAACCTCCTGAGTCTTTGGTCCCTCCCATCCCACACATGCCCGTGCGCGCTCTGTCTTGACTGCATGAGCCTGAGCAAGGCAGTGCTTAATGAATCGTGTATGTTGTGCATATTTTTGGTTCTCACCAACAACGCATAAAGCGATGTCTAATTCCGAGGTGAGAAACAAATAAAGGCTCTAAAACTGAGTGGTTCGCACCAAAGCAACGAGCACAGACACAAATGACCATTTCCATAGTAACAACATACAGTTAGCTAACATTAACAAAAACAATTTCATAAATTGATTCTCCTATTAGTATGAGCTAGTGCATGACAATCGTTTTTATTTCACTGCGTTTGGCATCATAGCTACTATACATCGCCGAGTATATCCATCATATGCATGTAAACGAATAATGGCTTTTTGACATAAATCTGGCACGATATTTCCTAACGTTCTAAAACTGCACTTGTCTTGGCGATTTGACAAGCCAAGTCTTTTGCAAAGACATGCAACGACTTCAGCCGCCTAGCAACTACTAGTTCACAGCACTGCTACTTTTGTCTGTGACGCGAATTGTAACAACAAGCTTGTTTGGAGGGTGACGCTGTAAGCAGGAGGACCTAGGAGTGTGCACGCGAGGTGATTGACAGGCAGGTAGCCTCCTTGCAAAAACTATCCTGATTGGTTGGGGGTAGGTGGGCGTCCCTAGATTTTTTAAAAGCTGAATGCAGGGCCCAGGGCGCTCATATATAGCGCACCTTCTCTCTGAGCATTTGGTTTAATGATATCCTCCAGGAGGTATGTAATAAACGTAAAAAAAAAACAGAACAAATGTAATTTATTGCTAGAAATTCAAACTTGCATACTGCACCTTTAAGCTGGCATTTGCAATGGGAACACTTGCGTTCAAAAGTTTGCCCAGACATGACGGACATGTTCATTGAGTATCCAGTTTCAAATATCTGACATTGGAAATTTGATGCATTACATTTTAAAGATGAATTAAAATATGATGAACACTTAGGTCGAGTGTATATTTTTTTATAGGCCTATGCAATTGTCCCAACAGAACAAATTAGCAGACCTTATAAGAAATTACAAGGTGTCAGCTTTCAAATAATACTGGATACTTTAATATGACACTTAAACTTATTCAGTTGATTGTTCAATAAGCTATGTCTTTTATTATAGACAAACATAAAAAAAATTTTTACACTGTTGTTTCCGTATACATATAAATAACAAAGCAATTTCAGGACCTATTTTGACTGGTTTATTGCCATACGTGCTTGTAGGCATCGGCAGTGGTCAAATTGTTTAAAAGTTAACAAGGGGGGTGGTAAAATATCTGACCAGGTGTATGTATTGGTTATATTTCAACAGCAATGTAAAGGTACATTAAGGTAACTTTTTGAAAGGTAAAGAAAATGGCTTATTGACCAATTTGGCCAATCATTCCATGACAACCCCCCTTCCGCCCTCGCACCCTGCTCACCATAATGCTGCATCTTCAAATAAAGCTGTTTATCTTTACAGAAGAAAAAGAAAAAGGTGCACAAAGTGCCTGCAGAGGTGATAAACGACCGCTCAGCGGAGACCGGCACTAACAAGGGTCCTGTTGTCAACTCTACTGAACCTGGTGAGACCATTCAGACGCACTTTGTTTGAGACACACACCACATATCTTGCTACATTAAACACGTTCTTGGAGATACACACATACACTGCATATATTGCTACTTTAAACACCATTTAAAGTGCCTTGCCAGTTGCCATGTAAACAAAATAATCCTTTTATCATTGACGTTCATGGCCATTTATGTTTACAACAAATCAGCCCTGTTGCTGTTGATTGCTTAGTATACAAACTGATACATAGTTATAGTTCATTGCATCCCAGATAATGAACCACATCGCAGGGACAAAGGCTTACCAGGATAACAATAGTGTAATAATAGGTAGTTGGCTCGGTTCTGAAGGCGAAGCTTGATACTGCAGTCTGAACTCTTTTAAATGACCATTGCTAGATTTTTATAAAATGTAGTCTTCAAAGGCTCTTGAAGCATTTGAAAACTAACTTATCTAGAGTAGATATACAGCATTTCAATTAACATATACAACAGAATTTGTAGCACTAATCTATTAGAATGTAACATAAAAAATGTAACCGGTGTAATTCAGAATGTCAACATATTAGTGTGCCATTGCCATTATTTTTGATTGCTTATTAAAGTCCTTTAGAGACAGCTTTATTGTAGGATAGAAAAGCCAGCACTCTAAACCTACAACTTAGCAGTTCACAAAAATACATTCAGAAGAATCGAACCAATGTAAACTCTTATAATACACTCCTTTTTTATGATATAGGCTGTGCTGTGGTGGCTTGACACTGATAACCATTTATGTTATACATGAATGCAGCCCTGTTAACTTTTTCAAGGGTGAAATACATGCTTTTGTGTGTAAGTGCCTGTTAGCACCCATCTTTTTTTTTCTTGCATGCTGCATAATGCTTCATTGCGCTATACTAATACTGTTTATGGTGACCGTGTTTCTGTCTCTCTGCTTCCTCTAGTGGAGTGTAGCAGTATGTCAACTATTCCTGTGTCCCTGGGCCAACGGCTCTCTTTTCCCACCTTCCCCCTGAGGGCCTCCTTGCCCCCCCTGACTCCGGGCCCTTCCATCCAGGCTGCCGGACCCCCTGCTGAGTACCACTCTGACTCTGCAGAGTCCCTGGATGAGATTCCTGTGGCGCTGGCTCGCCTCGGCACGGCAGCAGGTATGGCAGGGACTTCCATGAGCATCCTGGCCGCTGACGGTCTTACGTCCATGCAGCGAAGGTTACCGGCCCCGGCTGCTCTCCAGCCCCAGCTGCTGCCTTCCCCTCAGCCTAGGACCAAGAGGAAGGCCTCCTCCCGGGGCAGCAGCGCCGCCACCGGGCAAAGGTTTGAGATGGCCTCCACTCACCCGCCCAGTGTCTTTGTCAGTCACAGCAGTGGGGAGCCGACAGAGTCCAGGGACGAGACCCTGGGCCTGAATGGACGCAGAAAACCCAGTGTCCGACGCATGGAGCAACCCCGGCACAGTTCAACAACAAGCAGCTCCATGGCTTAGACTACCTCAGAATAGAGCACTGCTCCTAGGGTTGACTGTGCTAATGGCTGACCCTAGTTGGATGTTTGATTTGACTGAAAAGTGCTTCTTCGGATGCAGGGAGACATCCGAACATAGACGACAATCTCCAGATGTAGCATTGAGACCTGTCACTTGACACAACCTATGCAAACACAGCAGAATGGGGGACACACGCTGAATGTGCGTAATGTCTTGCTACAGAAACCGCTCTTAAACTTTATACCCACCATGATAATCTATGTTCATTCAATCATTTTGAATAATTTCATCACTTGAAATCTGTGTAGCGTTGCACAACAATCTTATTTTAATTAAGCTTACAACACATGCTTTTGTATCTCTTCAAATATTTATTCATATTTATAACTGTTAAATGCCAAAGTAAAAATTCTGTGTACGTTGTTTATAAATGAGACCAGGTTAATTTGTACTGTATGTTACTTTACTTTTTTTCAGGTCTAGATGTTGTTACCAAATGTTACCTGTACACCTTAATTTTGTATGCCTTTTTCACGATATCCATTGTGTGTGCTATCCTTTGAGTGAAAGCCTATTTATGTTATCCATGTTGAAGTGTGCTGATGATTGTCTTATCTGGTAATGGAATTCAAACTACTCGGTTGGGCTGCAATAGGACCTGTCAGCCTTTCTTTAATTGACAAAATGTAATTTTGATTCAATATGTCCACTTTATTGTGCATCTGGCTATGGCCGCTGCTGAAGCGTATCACATTTTTTCTACTGTTCACACCTCCCAATAAATAGACGCTGTTGCAACATAAACTGTCTTCCTGTATGTTTTTCCTAGCCCAGGAACAAGTCACAGTGAGAGCAAGCAAGGCTTGTCACATCTGATAAACATCTTGGATTTTGGAATAAATTGCAACTTCCTTGTGTCATAAAGCAATTTGTCACAGTTTTGCAGGAGATCGTGCCTGGTGGCAGACAAAATTTGTGTTAAATATTGAGTTCAAGAGGACTGATCTGAACCGCAATTTTTTTTCATTCTCCCATAGACATTACAATGTGGTATCAGAAGAAATGTACTGACACTCCATTAATATTAAAAGTAATTGTAGTAACAAATATAATGGAATGCTGGTTGACTTAAATAAAAAGACAGCTAGACTTTTTACAGCAGGATGGGGAATGTTTTTATGATCATTCATTTGTCAGGACTATACATAAATAACCTCATCATATCGTTATTCTTTCTTTGTGATATCTTGTGTGTCAGTCCCATTAGATGACTTAGGTCTACTGGATCTGGTCTGCCACTTAAACGCACAAAATAAGAGCAGTCGGCTCCAATTTCAAACCTTGACCTCCAAAGTCAACTGCTTTTATGAAAACCCTTGTTCAAAAGAACAACACGGCTGAAAGAAAAGTGTTTTGGATCATTTGTGGTCAAAGTTAGAATTTAGAACAAGTTCTTCCTTTGACATGCCAAGGATTTATACATGGTGTACTGAGCCACTCTCTCAATGGTATGTGTCTCTCTGTCTCTTTACCTCCCTCCCTTCCTTCCTGGCCGTTGCTGTGTGCAGTGTTTACAGTGTTACAACATTGTTGTGTTGGGTTAGACAGTTTTCTCTGGCCCTGTCCCCTTCAGCTCAGCTGGCTTCTGCATCGTCACCCTGTCCCAGCGGGAACCTAATGGATAGAGGTTGCCCCAGCAACGGGAACACTACGACATCATAACATTGTCAATCAAGGGCCAAGCCAGGAGAAGCAAGTGGTTGAATGTATCAACACAAGCATGGCTGCAGGATCTACAGAGACTCCTGACATCACTCACACTCTTATTAATGCAGCTTTTTGTGGACCCTTTGAGTTCATCACAGGGGCACATCATTTGAGTTGATTGAAATGCAACAATATATTTACTGTAGCTGCAAAATGAAGTTATAGCATGGCCCAATGTAAGTCATGTGTCTTGTTTGCGTGACTTACCAATATTAGGGCGGGGGGGGGGGGGGGGTTGTTTTTGTTTGATGGCGTCACCATGACAAACAAACGTTGTTTGTTTGTTTTTTGCTGTTGCTAACATCCAAACAACTTCACATCTGACACAAAGCCTGGTTTGTTCAGCATTCCAGGCCTAGTCGCCTACATCCCTTTCATAATGTTTCTCATGATCTTTTGTACTTTATCAAGCTGGTGATATGTGTTACAGTAAATGTAGGGATGGGCTGATTGTAAAAATGTAACTGTGTGGTGTCGGCTTGTAATGTTTACATCGTTAACTAACGGTGGTCTGTAATGTTCAGTCTTAATTAGAATGTGCATTTTAGAAAGGAAAGAAGCTTCTCAACAAAGTTGACAATGTATTACACGCATACATACCCAAACGAACACGCACATACATTAATTATTTCTAACACAATTCGACTTGTGTTATTTTTTTATGTTGAAGGAGTGTGATATGAAACCTACTCCGCACAGGTTTCCTTCTATTAAAGTTATAAACATTTGCACCAGCCGCACATACCAAGCACGCAGGGTTATAAACAGGAATGTGCCTGGGACAGATTGTTGCGCTTATCGGTTCACCTATATGTTTTTCTGTGTTTTTCTATTTGCTATCACTGTTCCCTTAGAAACATCATTTGTCTGTCTTTCCAAGTGGGATGGTCAGCAGCAACAGGCGTGGGTAACTATAGCAACGGTGACGAAAACAAAGAACAGAATTAGGAAGCAGATTTTTTTTCTGATGGCATTTTTCGACCTCTTCCCTTTCAACCAACCCTCTCTTTTTTATAGCTCAGTCTAGATGTTACAGTCTCTCTGGTATGTACCTGTGATTGTGGTGCAAAATATTGTTACGTGATGAATGACAGCTCGTTTCAACACGATTTGTTCATTTTGATCAGTATAACCGAGAGAGTCAACTGGCATATGCTTTTGGTTACTGTTAGTTGGCCTGATGTTTGGTGAGGGTGGGTGCCGTGTCAGGCTATAGTGGTCCAGACCACTGCTTTGCTCCCGGCCTTTTGTTCCTCTCAGTGGTGAGATGGTGGACATCTGTTTCCTCTCACTGCCCCTCCGTCTCTCTCTTCCCTCCTCCCTCTCTGCCCTTCTCGTCCACTTCTTATTTCCTCTCATCTCTCCATCACAGACAGAATGAGCTAATAATGAGCCACGATGAGTGCTGAAGAGTGGAAAAAATCAAGTGAACAAAATCATCCCGTACATGCATGTCCTCAAATGTTAAAACCCTCAAATAATAAGTGACAGGCTATTATAAGCATTTTGTTAAAAATCCATAGTTCAATATGGCCTACACTATCCTTAGTTAAAAATGTGAAGTTGAATGTTAATTATAACACTTTTTATAAACTCAGTTAGCTGCAAAACAAGCTGCATATCTTGCATGTCTGTCCAAACTGACAAAGTTCCTATTCAGCTGGTAATCGGTAGCCTGTACTGTATGTGACAATAGCCTTCATAGATTTTCTGAACGAAGAAAAAAACACACACCCCTCTTTAAATCAGCTTTGTTTTTTTCCTCTTGGAAAGAAAATGGATCAAACGTAACTTCTAATACACATCCGAGTTCATTCAGATGGCTTTCAGAGCCATGTGAATGTATACTGCAGTGTTTATTGGCCATAGAAAGTAATCTCCAGCCAGATGAAAACTGGTTCCTAAACAAAGATACCTGTCATTGTGGTGTGATTCCCATCCTCTCACACATCATTCACCCTGCCTGTAATCCAACCGCCCAAACACAGGATATTACATCATGTGCTTATTAGTGTGTGTGTGTGTGTGTGTGTGTGTGTGTGTGTGTGTGCGTGCATCTGTTTAGTATGTGTAGTCACAAAAAACTTTAGGACTAACCGACCCTATATATGTAGCTCTGTAGTGCACATTACTTTTACAGAAGGATACCTTTAAGAAAATAGAGCATACTATTTGCGACTACAATGTGGACCAGAACTCACTCTGAATGAGATGGTGTGCAAAGATAGACCTGCAGAGATATCACACATAACATCCTATTATTTGTTAATTATTTAAAATGTGTTACCAAGTTTAATACTTTTGACCACTCAAGCCAAAATCATAGCGCCACTTATCCAAACATGTCAAGTAATGCTACCGAATTATGTCACAGGAAGGCACACAGAGTTTGCATGTGTAATATATCCATTGAGCAAAATATAACATAATATTTGCTCTAAAGTTGCCCAGAGCCCATGCAACCATGTCACCTGTGTTAAACTAGACTGCTGGCAACTCTTGGATTGTAATCACCAAGTCTGTTTTTCTCTCAGACAAGTCTATGTTGATCCAGCACTGGTTTGCAGCCCTCAAAGTTGGTTCATAAATAGTTGTAGCCTCTGTTCTGCCGAAAGGTTCATTCAATGAGTGGATATTAGACCACAAAGTCAAGGTGGGGATACACGGCTCATATTTTCCTTTGAAATACACTTAAAGCACACGTATACACACGTAGACTTACACACACACACACACACACACACACACACACACACACACACACACACACACACACACACACACACACTATAAAATATATTACTTACTCTCTAACAGATGAAGATGTGCTGGCAGTTTTAAAGCACTTAGGGTACATCTGAAGTGCAAGGGCAGCATAAAATGCAGCATTTGTTTATAACATAGGCAATTAACTTATGAGGCAAATCCCACATGGGTGCTTTTTTTTTACCTCCTAATTAGAACCAGAGATGTTTTCAAACATATGTCTTCTTTGTGACATCAGGCTGCACTACATCATCTTTGGCTCTGTATTGTTATGATGTCTCATGCCAATGTGTTTTAATAGACTTAGCACCGCTTGTCTCAGAGAAAGGCAGTGAGGCAGGAAGGGAGGAAAGCTCTGGAAAACATAATGGAATCGTTTCAGATTGGTGCCAGTTAAAAAGAGAGGGTGGGAATGAACTGAGCCACTGTGTTTGGATGTGATGGAGGTGGGTTCGTTGGAGTGAGCTGGCCTTGCACAGCACCACCTCCTGCACTGGAGGACAACATACAAATACGTTAATTATTCAAATGAAAAAACCCAACGACAACTCATTTGTATAGTGCTCCAAAAGAAATGGACCACATTACAACTGAAAACCTTACACGTAATTTAGAATGGCAATTTTTTTGAAGATGATGAATGATGATTGATACCAGCAATCTTTCATCAGGTTGTCAATACTCATCATCAGCAATATTCCTCACCAACATCGTTCAAAAAGACATGTATCTTGATTTTTAAGCTCATAGATTATAATGACATCAATGGATAACACATGACTTTATCTGTCTTTCAAATCCGGCATTATATGGTACAAGTTCTTTGAGTGACAGATTACATGGTCACAGAAAAAAACCTTTACCCAAATTTAATTCATGACTGAAATGGCCTAAGACTAAACCAATATCCACTGTGTGCATTTTCTGTCAGTGTCGAATGACTTATGAAGTCCTCATAAGTGCAGCCATAAACCCTCTCTATCTTTCCCCAAAGTACAAACAGAGCCTAAGCTGCCCAGGAGCCCTGTCTACTCCACCCAAACCAAACCGAGTCTGACCTCCTTTGTTGCTCCTTCAGTGGCGACTGGCTGCCCCAGCCCCTCTGATAAATGACCTTGGTCACTCCTCTGGTTCATGAAGACTTCTCTCCCTCTCCTTCTCTCCTCCTTGGTCCCTCTCTCTTACTCCCTCTCTCTTTTATTGCCCTCCCTTGATGTTAAACAGGATGTCTCTATGGATACATGGATAAACAGATGATAACAAGTCCTCAGCTCTTTAAAGCTCATTTGAGTGTCGGGTCTGGTGGCTGAGGAGAGAGGCAGTGCAGTGTGCAGCACAGCAGAGCAGCCTGCCGGGCAGAGGGGACTAGGATTTACACACAGGTAAGCTTTAGGTGGCCCGCTTTTTAAACTCTGCTGGGTTACTGTAGCGTTATGTGCATAGGTGCCTCGCTATGTGCACAACTTTTCTACTTTTTCTGTCTGAAACAACAGCAGACAACCTTATGGCTTCTTTTTGCATGCTTGACTTATGCAGTATTTCTCTCACTGGTGGTTTTGGTTTGCTGAAAGCCTGAGGAGCTTGATGATTTTGTTGTATTTTATTATTGTGCATTTATCATTTTTGTTCCATTATTTAGTATGCAAAATTAATGCAACGCTAAAATACTGAATGAAATATGTTTGCACTAAATACTAAATTATCTTTGGTGTCTGACTAATACGACAAAATAAAGGTTTGATTTGTGCTTGGTACTGTGGGGTATCAATAACAACTCACCCATCTGTGCATTACTCATGTGCTCTCCTAGCAAAATATACATTGGCTAAAAATACCACACTTACTATCAGGTATTTTTAAATGTGAGAGGAAAAGTTTAAATAAAAAGTATCTGGGCTGAAGAAGCAAAAATTATACATAATACTTAAAGAAAAAAGTATTTATTAACAATAATAATAATAATAATAATAATAATAATAATAATAATAATAATAATAATAATAATAATAATAATAATAATAATAATGCTAGTACTACAAACGGTCAACCGGTGTAAAAAGTCCACTTTAGATTACCAAATGTTTAAGGTAGTGCTTCTTTGCAAGTAGCTCTTGCACAGTATCGCACACCCAGTCAACACGCACTAAGTTGAATTGAATACATGTATCGGTATACACAGGTCAATTAAGACGGTACCGGATGACTCAGGATCAGGTCAGGTTACCACAGTACAATGCCTGTCAAGTAACGCCTACTGACCTTGTTCAGTCATTATACACACATAATTTTTTTTACACACACCCCCAGACATGACCATGGGACATTCTCTCTTTGTACTAGAGTTAAAACAGGGTAAATCAACCCCTTTTAACAGAACACAGACCCGTTTTGGGAGCTAATCTGATCTGTATTTAAAGGTCGCTTTTCCCATCTTTGAAAAACATTTTTGTTCTGACGCTTTGGGTCGAGCATTTGGCTTGTTTCTGTGCTGTTGGTTACTTACCAAACCACCAGTATTCATCTCAATTGGCCACTCAGTTCATGTCTGGGTCTCCTGGCAAACAGCCCAAAAACTGAAACAAGACCCATCTAGAGATCAAAATAGTCTACTACAGTCTAGATGCATGTGTGCATTTATATAGTACATTATATTTAGTTTATCCTTAAAATAATATGAAATTTTTTTTATGCATCAGTGATGACAAATATGGATTCAGGCCCATCCCGCTGACACTTCTATGTGTTCTAAACCAACTTTGAAATTTGTGCAATCACTTCAGGGGATGTTTTCTGCAGTGGCCTATTTACAAAGGGAAAGTTATTCAAAATGTATGAACTCCTGCCAGAAAGTTGGACAGCAATACATACACACACATGCGTGCACGTGCACAGACACACACACACTTACACTTACACACACACACACACTTACACACACACACACACACACACACACACACACACACACACACACACACACAATGAACTCTTTCTTCTTCTTTTGCTCTGACGGGAAGGTGGGGTCGCCTTGCCCTGAACTCAGCTCACACCCACATAGCATCTCACAAGTACTACTCACAGAGACAAAGACACACACCAAGAATGAAGGGACCAGTGCAGATGGTTGAAGAGAGAATCCCATCCAAGCCCACCCACTGTTAGAGACACACTACTCTCCAGCTCCTTACTAAACTGAGACCGCTAAGGAAATATCGGTTACCATAACAAATCCTTTCCCTTTAGTGAAAAACTTGTGTTGGCCTTTATAAGATCCTACAGCTGTTGCTTCTGACAGCATTGCTTCTTTGACTATACATGGAGCGCATACACGCCCCAGTCTTCTGATCTGTGATGTTCAATTGCACAAAGGAAGGGTGACCATGACAACTGAAGTTAGGGATTGCATCACAGTGTGTGTAATGGCCTTTTTAGCTCCCAGAGTGAGTCATGTCTCACAACACGACCACTAGTACTGAGTGCACTCAGCGTCAGCGACACACAAACACACATACAAACCACGCACAATGATTAGCAGAGTGGTGTGTAGTCTCTCATCAACTCGTTGGACCCTGCCCTTCTGCTATGTCATGTCTCCATTGAACAAACACAATGTAACTATTACATAACTAGAGTGAGTAACTATTACATAACTAGAGTGAATACGTCTCTTTAAATGCTTGAAACCCTGCTTTCTTTTCTGTACTAATCCTACCCATCCTGCCCACTAACACATTCAGTTGACATTCTTCATCAAGTATCATCGTTGCATTTGTTTTATGTCTAGCAATTGTTTGCAGTAAACAAGAAGGACTCATCATTCTCGATTACACTGCCTCAATCCAAATTGATCACTGCTCCCATTCTGAGAAGGGACTTATTTAATTTTTATTGATTTATTTATTTTTTAAAAACTTTTATTTAATTCAATTCTGCAATTTTGTGATACAAAATACTCAAAAACCTATATTTGAAGTGCCTGACATACTTTGTTAACGAAGAAGATTTTGACATTATTTTGTAAATGTGCTAAGCGGCCTCTTGCGTTGTCTATAGATTTTCATGATGGCAGAGAGCCCAGACATGGAGAATCTCCTGACATCCTTCAAGAAGTTTGCCATCCACGGTGATACCAAGGCCACAGGCAAAGAAATGAATGGCAAGAACTGGGCCAAGCTTTGTAAGGACTGCAAGATAAATGACGGCAAGAACGTCACTGGCACGGATGTGGACATTGTCTTTACTAAAGTCAAGTAAGTCAAGTAACTTCAGTATACACACAATATTCTCATAAGCTTTATGAATTCCATTCACTGACAAAACTACAGTTAATTCCTAATAAAACAATACATTTAATACCTAACTTGAATTTTGGGGATTTTGTTCAAAGAGCAAAATCATCTCGGGTCATAACCTACGAGGAATTCCAGAAGGCCCTGGAAGAGTTAGCCCCAAAGAGGTTCAAAGGTCAAAGCAAGGAAGAGGCCCTGCAGTCTTTGTACAAGCTCATCGATGGGAAGGAGCCCACTAATGTGGGAGTGACTGTAAGATACCGCTATCCATTTGGCATGACACTAGATAGCCTAGTATCAAAAACCAATATCCATTAGTGGTGTGTTCACATGCAATCTCACTGTGACATTATTAGAGGAGACACCTACTAAAGTAGAGTATACTACTAGTGGGTTTTCATGACACATATGCACAGAGGTTAATGTGTAGACAGATAGGAAGTACCGCACGAATGAATAATAAAATATAAATGCTAATGTGCAGAACATTTAAGAAGCAAATAAACACATGTATTTATTCATGAAGAATTGAGACTCCGTGTCATCAAGGACAATTGACATGAAGTGCTTGGTTCCTTTAACCAGAAAGCCCAAGTGGCTGGTTTTAGGCTGAATCAAACTAGTTTGATGATCATAGCCAAAATAAGGACATTAGCTTTTCTATGAGGCAGACAGTAATTACTGTGTTGACAAATGAGCCAGGGTTGTTTCCAAACACACTTCTATATCTTCTTCTCCAGTGAACAAACATACTGGGACTGGGACATAATAAGAGTGAATTGGTCGCCCTCTCTCAAAACCTTCTTTCCTGTAGTCATCCTTCCACTTCCTGTCCACTCCGAATCAAACACATTCAGTTGGAATTATTCATCAATTTTCTGAATGCATTTTTGTATGGTCTAGCAATGCATGACGCAAAAGGTTTTCCTAATTGATGTTTATTTGTGTGCGTGTGTGTGTGTGTGTGTGTGTGTGTGTGTCAAACAAAAAGAGCTCATCAGTTTCAATCAGAAGTTAATAAATGTGCTGGCTTTGTTTCTAAATGTTTACACAGCATCTTGGGATGCAATTAGCGAGTTTTTGATTTGTGTTGGATGAAACATTTCTGAAACAGACAGAGAAGTAAAAATTAAAAAAGCATTCGGGTCAGTTCTAAAGTTATTCTCCTGACCAGAGGTCTGTACATGTAAGTGCAGAGGGAGCTTGATATTAGGTAACTGCCTCTGTTACAGAATGTTTCATTAATCTTTACCACACTTCGTTGTCCGTGCACGTATTTGCAAAATGCTACTTTCTTTTCAAATCTACATATTTTGTATAATTTGGACTTTAGCACTGTCAAAACTGGTGAAATAATTGTCCACCGCAATTCAGTATTGCACTGTGGTAACATTTTCTATATATATGTTCACAGAAAGTGGCAAAGACAGCAGCCGTGGATAGACTGACAGACACGTCCAAGTACACTGGCTCACATAAGGAACGCTTCGACGAAACCGGGAAGGGTAGAGGCAAGGGCGGCCGAGAAGAACTAGTGGAAAACACAGGCTATGTGGGAGCCTACAAAAATGCCGGAACATACGAGGAAAAGACAAAATCTAAGTAGATGTCCAATCAACTGAGCCTAGAATGAAGCACAAAGGTCTGGACCAAAACCTGAACTTTGACCCCATACGCCAAGTTGCCATCTTTACCCTCTGGGGGAGGCACAATGACATGGTTTGTCCTCTATCTTTAGGAAGCCCATCAGCTGCATGTGTGCATTTGTGTAGGTGTGTTTTTTTATTATGGAAGGCAGTTGGTATTTGGGGGGGGGGGGTGCTTGGGCAAGCATGCTGGACTAGTTTGTGTGTGAATGATGATATTGAAGCAGTCTTCTTAAGCATTGTTGAAGATTGGAATATGTTTACAGACGAGCTTAGATATTCAAGCCTGGTAAAGATCCCCCTGGTTTGACACTGTATCTGTCTTTAATATGGTATATCTTGATTTGGTCTTATACTGCTCTGACATATTTATGCATCTTTTTTAAAAATATCCACTGTAGAGTAACCAAAATGTCAGCAGGGTAGATATGGATATGAAATTATTTATAATCTGATTTCATAGACTAACCCTTATTTTTTATTTGTCCAATTTCCCTTTCTTACTATAAAAACTCGCTCAAAGCATCCACCAAAACAACTTTTTATAATTCTTCCTTTTGTACAAGACTTTCGTGCTTACAGATGTTTCCTGGTGTGTAATTTCCTTAAAAGTTGTATTTCATTCCCTTTGATTTGTATGTTTTGTGATGGCGCAGAAACTGGAATAGGACTGCATTGGAAGTGATTACGTTGTATTAACTGAATTGCTGATGGATTTATTAAAGTGTGTCTTTCAAGAGGATGTTATTATTGACTCCAACGTGCTGCTGTTCTCCAATGCAGAAATCTTAATATGTAACTTTATCTATTTTTTTCAGACAGTACCTATTAGTCACACTCCAAAACAACAAACTAAAACAACATCCACATTTACAAAACTAATACTAACAGTTGATCTTTTCCTTTTCCATAATAATACTTTAGAGGGGGACGGAAAGCTAGTTCTCTATCAATACCCATCTGTGTCACAGCCCGCTCTGCTCTCGTATTGGTCATATGATATTTAGAGGGCAATAAAATTAGATCTGTGTTAATAGTCCTTGAAACATGGCAGTTGGCCAAAGGGGCAGTCGGACGTCTTAAATTTAGTGGAACAGTAGACATACACACGCGCGCACATGCACAGACAGACAGACACACACACACACACACACACACACACACATATATATATATATATATATATATATATATATATATATATATATATATATATATATATATATATATATATATATGCATATGCATACAAACAAATACACACACACTGTGGTTATTCTTTGTTGGCAAGAAAGGCCTGGATAGCCGCTGGAGAATCCGCTAGTAATATTTATGTGTCCCATTCACACTGACCTGCCTCTTTGCCTCGTTAAAGTGAAATTTTCACACAGCCTTGGCACATCTGGAGCTGGGCTCCTGCAGGTTACATTTGGTCTCTCCTCGGACTTCTATTCCTGCCAGAGGCTACTATTACCACCCTGCTCTGTTTAAAGAGGGAGCATTCCTCATGAGAGGGTTTGGCTTTCCTCTCAATCCCTAACACCCCACTAGAGAGAGGAGGGTCCATAAAGTGTATGTGAGCAGCTCCACATCCTCCCTCCCACCACAGTCTGTGGTGGGGAACAGGAAGCCCATGCGAGTCCCTTGTTGTCATGGCAGCCCGAGCATACACAAAATAACACTCGAGCACCTGGCTTCGGCAGTTCGTTCTCTTCTCCTCTCGAGTTTCTCTCGCTGGGTGTAGCTCCTCCTCCCTCCAGTCACCCGTCCCTCGACGTCTCCCCCCCTCCCTCGCTCTGCCTTCTGTGTTTGTAACACACAAGTTCATGGCAACGCTTGTTTGGGACATCTCCTTGGAAGCTCTAATCAAAAACATATCTTGCCCCCGGTGAGGCGGTCCACTCGCAGCCCCAGCCTCTGCCGCCACACAGCTCTCATCGTCAGGCGGGTGATGAATGGCATGGCAGGCAGTCGGAGCCGTCAGACAGGCTCTGGTTGAACTCCCAGCCTCTCCTCAGGCGGTGGCTGTGAAGTCGGAGCCCCTGACTGCATGTAATAAAGTGGCTGATTAATTGCCTGCTTAGTGGCAGCAGAGAGCAAGAGGCTCAGCCCGTTATGACGACATTCGAACCTCCCAGACAATTTTCAACCAAGGAGGGCATGACCTGGGTCAAGTTGGGCCCCCTGTAGTCCATACGCATTGTACAGCATACTCCAGTAATGCCTGGGTTAAAGATCACAATCTTGTAAAGAAAAGAAGACCAGCCTTCATCTCGGGTCTCTACTTCACCATGATAGAACACAAATTACAGAGGTGGCTGCTCTGTTGTGTAAGGATTCTTCGCAGCAACCATGAAACAGGTGCAACACACTGAGTGTCTGTTAACCACCACACACAGGCCTGAGTAGAAGAAACCTCACAAGCAGTTTCAAATGTTTCACCCTAAAACCTGCTCATCGATAAAGTGTTTCAAAGCACTTTGGAGAAAAAAAACACCAAATATGTGAACGCCAAATATGCCCACTTTACCTGCCATAAAGGACATGCTTTAACAGCATTAACATGTCTACTAGGACTTCTTGATGACTCTTGTGTTTTGACAACTCCTCAAAATAGAAGATATCTAGTCATTTGTTAGCACAGCTTGACTTAGTTGGGTTTCTGGTTTATTTTGTCAGAGCTGGCCTGACTACTATCAGTGATGCATAGCAGAGCAGATTTACAGAGAATGAGCCACTTTGGCCAAAGTGTTTGATTATGTAATCAAGGTCCCTTGCCTTAAGGCTAATCTTGATACACACAGTGACAACACACAATTGGAGTTTGACAGGGCTCAGTTTGGACACAAGTGTCATCAGTAGTGTTCTGCAGAATTGGTTACTTTATAGGTCCACTTAATAGACACTTTTCAAAGCAGGCCCAAAGAATAAGAAATGAGTATTCACTGAACAACAAATATGAAGGGAGCAATCTCGCAGGCCCAACAGGTAGATTTTCTTTTAGATCACGATAAGGCTTAGCGCTTGCAGTTTGGCAGCTGAGTGAAAAAACATTGACACGTCTCGCCAATGTCATCAACATCATAGCTTATTTTGTTGTGCGGACTCGCGTCCATGGTTACCACTGGAGCTGCCAGTAATGATTGATGAGCGCCTTATCTAAGGCCACAGAGTGGCACAAACTGTTTGGGGTCAAAAGAGGGTTGGTGTTCCACCCTATGGACCTGCAGTTCTAAAGTATGTGCACACACACATGAATACCCACCCACACAGAAACACACATGCACACCCTTAAACACACAAACATGCACACACGCACGCATGCACGCAGGCGCACACACACACACACACACACACACACACACACACACACACACACACACACACACACGCACACACAGATTTCATGTTGGAACAAGACAAGGGCAGCAGCAAGGTCAGCACCTGTTTGTATAATTTAAAAGGATTTGTGCTTAAGTCCATCACACCCTGTGTAGGAGTTCATGTTGATTTAATGACAAGATCACTGCTGGCTGAAAAGTACATTACATATTTTTACAAGCTGACCAACAGTAGCCTTCGTTTCACTAGGGTCAGGCAGGGCTAATCAGTGCTAATCATTTTCCATTCCCATGGTGTTCACTGAAAAAAACAATAATCCTTCACATCTGCTTGCCTTTATATATAAATTGCTAACCGGGTTATGGTTGTTCACCAATTTCTTTTTAATATGTTATTGGCTGTGGCAAGCCCTGTAGTGGATTCTGGGCTAACCACTCTTTGAAGAGCCTCCTCTTACATTAAGCTACAAAACAAGTCAGCTGATATAATGTACGTAGAATATCTTCCGTTCAACAAATATATTGAAACTTATATAATAGCTTTTACTATATACTACATAGCCCCTCATATACTAATGTGCATTGCAAATACACAATGCTACATGTGAATAAGAGCAAAGCAGCATTACTCAGAAACACAATTTCGTTTTTGAACATAGAGGGGTCATTTTGCTGTAGGTCATGGCGCTGTAGTTGAGTCTGTCCACAAGGTGGCATACATACCCCCCCTTGTGAATCGAAGAGTCAATCACAGCATAACAAAAGCACAACATTTAAAATTACAAAAGAATGTCAAAGAACATGACAAACTATTGTAAATGTAACTCACAATAAGATAGTTACAATAAGATCTGCTCTTTTCTCATGCATTTCCACCCTCACCTGAGCAAGTGTTTGTAAAGAGGCAAGCTGTGTCCATGACTACCAAGAGTGTGTTATGCTTACAGAGGAGTTCAATCACCTTTACGTTGAATGGATCTCAATCCCCCTGTGGCTATTTCACATATCTTTGCTTCGACAGTTGACACATTTTGGCAAAGGGTACGAAGTCTGGTTTGATCAATTGCATTCTTTAGTAAAAGGATGAGAAGATACCTGACGAGGAAGATTTAGAGAAGATGAGCTTGGCTACAATTGGTATATAACTGGTATTTCAACAGGTGAGGACTGAGAACTTAAGATTGCCAATCAAAAAAGGAATGAACCAAACTGTAAAGCAATATTAAATCAAAAATAATATGTGTGCTGTAATAAAGAAATAAGCTTTTGTCAATGCATGCTCTAGGAGAGAATGATAAAGTGCTGCTGGACTAGCCGAGACGATAACCTGATTCCAAACACTGTTCCTTCAAGTGAATTTGCGTGCTTTAAAAAAAACTGTATGATAAGTAAAATATACACCATACACATAAATCTATTATTCGTAGATTTTGAAAGCTGCATGAATCTAATCTAATAGTAAATGTAAATATGTCTATGTGTGAGCCAGCATGACAATAGTGTGCAGAGGAATAAAAGGACAATCTAGGATTCTAGCAAAAAGAGGTCACTTACGAGCTTTGTTGAATCTTAATTTAATTATAGAGGCAGCTTAATTACACTGTTGCATATCTCCCATAAAGTAAACACCGCCAAGATTTAATCAATTAAAAAACTTATTTTCTACAAGGCAATCAAATCTCCAAAATTATGATGCAGAATGGTAATTATAGTTATGGTTTTTTTAGTTGCTTCACAAAGGGGTTTGATTCATCAAGCAAGATGAAGCGTGCTAGTATTGAAAATGGTGAGATAAAACATCTGTCAAAAGCACAACAAAATATGCATCGATAGATTTCTGTCTGCATCTGGCCAAATCAAAAAAACACAGCAAAGATGAGGAAGACATGCCATAAATAATCTAGCATTTTACTTTGGTTTGCTGTGTTTTCAGAGTACAAGCCTTTGCCATATCCCCCTCGCCCCTCTCTGCGCTCAGGGCGCTCTCCAACCCGTTCAAGAGAGAAAGGTAGAGTAACGTTTGCTCAGGACTGCTCCAGCGCCTGTACAAACTCACATAAACTAGACAACTCTAGACCACAGGGACCAAAGACCCCTCCTGACAGTGGACAATCTAAGTGTGGCTCCATGTTTGAAGCAAGAAACAAGCCATTTCAAAAGGCCACAAAAGCCTCGTCCCCAGGGTCCAGCCATCCACGCTGGTTGTCTGCTAGTCTGAGCCCACAGCTCCAGCCCCTAGAATTGGAACCACACAGCTCTTCTGATGTGGAAGCTAGGACCAATAGACTGCTAGATCTAGCTTCAGGTGAGCAGCTTAATGCAATGTGGTCTATTGCACTGTTATCAATATCTACCAATACGTAATACATTCGTAATACCAATTAGAGGTTGTGTATATGAATGTGCAAATATTTGTGAAAGTCACGTAAACTGCCACTAGAGGGCAAGCTGAAATATTAAATTAACAGTGAAGTCTGTTTTCAATTATGGAATTTCACATCCGCTTGATATCTCTCTTTAGATCTGTACATAGCCACTCACCAGTCACATGAAGTTACTCAGATGCAGCATTTTCCCAATGAGAGCCATCAGAGGAGTCCAGTGCGTAGTGTCTCGGCCGACAGGCTTTTCCGTCACACCAGTCCAGCCCTGAAGAGAGACTCCATATTTCAGAGTGGATGGTCTACAAGGGAAAGGATCACTGTAAACCAAGCCCGCCTTGCTGCTCTCTCTTGTAGTCCAGGTTTAATGTGTACAGACAGCCTATACTCTGGCCTCAATACATCTCCCCCTGAGCTTGACCTGCAAGTCAGCAGCAAACATCAGCCTCTCAGCATTACACAGGTCAATAAAGACAGTCAAACATTCTCCTTCAACCCTCCCTATAAGATATTCACATATATAATTTAACTTGATTGAAAAAAAAAAAATGATGACACTAGATCAAGATCAGAACAAAATTGCTATGAAGCCATTCGATCCAGTGCCACAACTTTATGAGTTAAATATCTCAAACAAATGTAGTTAAAACAACTTCTGGCATTGGACATTTTGAATATGTTCAGCTTCTCATTTACAAATGGGAAGTTGTTAAAGTTATTAAAATTGTCCTTTAGTTTTACGGATCTCTAATCATTTTTATTAAACAATAAAACATTTGAGAAATTGTCTTGGATGATATTAGTTTTCACCTTCAGTGGATATGTGAGTTATGCAGTCCTCAAGGCAAATTATATTTGTATTCTGAGATGAGTGGGAAGATTTGTATGAAGACTTGTAAAAGATTATTTCCCAATGAGGCGTGCACGTTTAGTACTTCTCAAGTAATGGGTTCAAATGTTCTTATGTTTTCAGAACACTAAAGTAGGAGGAGATCACTTTAACTCCATATCCACTGTGTCCTCCCCCCAACCTGGGATGACTGGGCTCTCCTCTGCCCTAAAGGAAATACTCGACCTGGTGGACCAACACTGGAGTGGTACACATTCACTTCACCTCAACCCCACCTTCTTGGGTACTAAACCTTACACTAAGTACTTACAATTCTGTTGAATTAGAGATGAACGCTGAGAAGATGTTCATCTTTCTGAGAGCTGTTAATTATTATTATTTACCTATCCTGTGTTATGCATTGGTCTGTCCTTTGTCTTATGTAATCGAGCCTTCCATTAACACATTCAATTCAATAACAAATTCAAACAAAGCATATTTTTAGCAGGTGATTTGTTACTTCGATGATTACGATTATATAGTCATAACATGTTATTGACACGGATTTGGTAAATGTATAGTCTGGTCTGTTGTTGGATAAAACACTTATACCTTCTTCTGAACATCTTTAAACTATTTCTTACAGGCCAGGCCTACAACATCCTTTCTGCGGTAACAGCTCCTACAGTTCCCTGTTTGGAAAAAAGAGAAGGTTGTGAGGACAAAGACATAGAAATGGCAGAGAAGATTGAGGCTATTGCCAATTTAACTGTACATAGCAGTGAACCAGTTCTGCTCAAGAGAAAACTAGAGCAAACTCAACACCAACTGGTTAATATCTTAATATATTTGCAATTAATCCATTGAGTCTGTAACACTGATAGCAATATGACCCAATCTATTAAATTAATCTCTGACTAAAATGCAATGCTGTGTATATTCTTTTCAGGAATCCCTCAAAATGAGGCTTGTGACAGCCCTTCAGGAAAACTATAGGTTGAGACTTACAAACCTGAAGGAAGAAACCTTTACTACTGCCATGTCCAGTTGAGTAACACCTACTTTTAGAGTGATGGGGAACACAAATGCATTTCGAAAAATTAACAAAACAATCCATGATACGTTTTTTTGTTTGCGATAGATGAAGGGCAATGGGACAGGTGTATAGAAAAGCAAGTGGAAGTTCTAAATGAACAGGAAAAACACCTGTTGCAATTTGAGGAGGCAATCAAGCTTTTACAAAACAATAACAGGTGCGAGGACAGTATAACCTCAGGCTATGCGGATGTAATGTATCTTGATTTATGCATTTTGCATGACAGACTTTTCCCACTGATAATGTTTTGTGTGATGTTGTTTCAGGTCAATGGTGTTGAATAACACATCCCTTTTGGAGCAGTTGAGAAATAGAGAGCCAGCTATCTATGGACACGCAATGTGACAGACTATTCAACCAAATTTTTTTTTTTTTTGGGGGGGGGGGGGGGGGGGGGGTAAAAATCTAACCACCTTCCAAATACTCTATACTGTTCTGTACTTTGGGGAAAATCTATTTTAATAAAATGAACCTATTGTTTTTTTATTGTATTATTTTTTGTTATGTTCTTTTTAGAAAAAAATACGGTTAAGTCCAAGCTCTCCCTTAACCCTCCTGTTATCTTCAAATTTACGAACATTGTTCGCCTTTTGGGGTCAATTTGACCCCAGTAATTAAAGCCTTCAGAAAATTACTTTAATTTAAATTGTTGACCAAGTTTATTTGTCAAATACTTTGTCTATTTGTGTACTACATAAATCTGCCATTAAATTAAGCATCACTCCCCCACAGCCCCCCTTATACAATGTTAAAGTTGCTGTAGGAATTATGTGTTTCCTCCCCAATGTGGTTCGAACTATAAGGAGTTCTCATCATACTGAATGCATGGTTATGTAAGGTTGGGGCCCTAAAGCATAGGGAAGTATTTTAAATATTATAAAATAGTTTTTGATGGTGGCTCAAATATCAGCCACAAACCAGCAGAACAAATCTGCCTAAATTCTTAATTTTTCATATATGTTCTATACAGCTAAAACAGCCTGGGGTCAAATTGACCCCGAAGAACACCTATGCGTATAACATGTGTACAGGACATTGAAAACATATTATCATGTCAATTTGATGTTTAACCAGTTGTCTCTATTAAATTAGGAAAAGTCATTAAATATGAAGCAAAACAAATTATGCCAATCATTTCTTTAGGGACGTCAAACATTGAATGGGGTCAAATTGACCCCAAAGATAAGAGGAGGGTTAAAGTAACATATTTGCAATGACGATATCAGTGAAGTATGCTGCCTGGCTCTATGCTAACTTTCTCAAACAAGAAATATTTATCTTGTTCCACACCGAGATAATTGGAATACGTACAGACAGATTTCTCTATGACTGACACCTCAACATACACTAGATAATTTAATAATATAAAAATAATTAACAGCTTGTCTTGTCGCAGCAAGGAAATATATTGTAAATGTCCTCCAAGACTCCCTTGATAGAGCAGAAATGGCGGCTACCAGTATTATGCTATGCAGTGCATAGTTTTACAGAAGCCACTAGGGGTCATCGGTAAGCTTTCAGCCTCTGGAAAACAGCAGGTATGCAGGTTACCCAGGCAGGCAGCCATTCAGCCAGCTGACCCAGCGGTTGGAGAGCCGATTTGTGAACAAGCACCAAGCTTTGGTGGACAACCATTTTAAAGGGGATCCATGGCAGGAACACCCCTTTAGTAAGGTCTAATAGCTGTCCCTTCCAGCTGCATTTTACACAGTATCTTAAACAGAATGTTTTACAATTTCGCTTGCAATATTAAGGTTGATGATAGAGGTGAGGCTATGCTCCTCCATTTGGTGGCTTGTTGCTGAAGATAGTCCTGGTTGGTGGTTACTTCTGTACAGGATACCACATGCTGCCACTTGTAAGCTGAATTGTTAGTTAGTTGTCATTATAGGAAAATGACTATATTGCAAAAGTCTCCTTAAATTATGGTACAATTTTGATGAGCACATTATGAGATTTTGTATTATTAGAGTTTAACTCATCTGTCACATGTTGTAATAATATTGTCCACCAGGGGGAAGCAAAACTACTTTCGAAAGTTAGTTCATGGGCATATTTGCTTTTATGTTCGAGGCAGGGATGATTTAACGGAGTTAATCTAATCTAACTGCGAATGTGATTAGCAAAAAAAAAAAATATAATTTTTAAAAATAATACCGGAAATGACATTACTCAGAAACACAATGAGTTAGACTTTCGTTTGATATGGCTGGAAAACGAAAATCTTACTTATAACTGACATTTTCAAGAGACTTTGGGTTAACAAGATCTTTGCATATTTAACTTTCAGAAGTTTTGTCTACTTCAATCTGCCCTATGGGAAGACGATATAAAGCCACTGGGGCGCCAATGTCCACTCTGGTTTTATTCAGGACTCCACAAGTAACGATGGATTTAAGTACAACCTTCTGATGATAACTAAATCTGGTCTACTTTTAATGGGAAGGAGACTGATGTATCTGGACATAGCGACTTATGAAAGGTATAAGCTACACATTATTCATTTAGAGTAGAAGAAATAAAGGCTCACAGTATGACACACTCAAATAAAATCCACACCATCTAATTGGATTTGAAGATCTCCATGTTTATTAAATATGTGTGAACTTGTTAGGAGTAAGAAATATGACTCAAATACATATTCACGCTCCAGCTATGAGTGAAAATTGGAGAATTATTTAACAGTTTGAGAATGGCACTTTAGTGATTCCCTGCTTTCTGTTGGTTAATACATAAATGTACAGTTATCACAATCTTCTTTTTTGCTTCTACGTGCTAAAACCACAAAGCAAATATTTACAAACAATATACATTTTGGAGTGTTTTTATGTTTTCTAAATGCCATATATATTTTTTTTTACCTGAAAATACAAACAAGAAAAGTAGATATAGAGCTCGCTGAACTCCTCTTTTTCCACATAGGGCGTACCGCTTTCTCTTCACTGCTGGTCAGAGATAATACTGGCCAGGGGCCAAGGCTAGGAAATTGAGTGGAATTGACTTGCCTATAAACTAATCCTGAATCAGCCTAATATGGAGACGCTATACCAAAACAGGCTGAGACACAGAAAGTAACACAACTCAGAGGAATCTGACCACAGGTCAATTAAGAAAGACATTACGCAAAGATAAAGTAAAAGAGTTGTACTAGAATGCGGCAGTTTTTAAGCATATTGCTAAACGCCGAAGAGTACATTCTTACTCTTACTATAGCAAGTTACCTGCCATTTTGAAAATTGCAGTCCGCAGCAAAAGTGGTCAACAACAACTCAAAACAGAAACAAAAACTACCAGTTTTTAACTGTGTTGTAAACTACAACAATAACTATATACATTTACTAATATTGTACAGAGGAAACTACTGAACCAGTACTTAAGGGGGTAAAAAATATGATAAATTTAAGAATATTTACTTTGGACTTTCTTTTTAAAAAACAATAACTTTGCTCAAAAGTGTATTTTTTAACAGTGCTATGTCTCAGTTCAGCATTCATATGAAATGATATTTCCAGGATCAATAAATACTCCACTCATCACCACACATGGCAAAATTGTCTTTTCTTGAAGGAAGCCGGATATTAGACCTGCAGGGAGAATGGGTGAGAGTAGAATTACACAGCCACTCCGAGCCCTTCCAATGAAAACATGCCACCGCAGTACCATGGAGAACCACTTCCATACAGAAGAGCAGAATGGCTTTAGCTCATTGGATGGTTTTAGATGACGTTTTAGGAGGGGGTGATTTGAGTAACAGATATACGGTATCATAAAGCATGGTGCCACTTACTCTAAACAGCATTACAGGAATCAGACTATAGTGGATGGGCCTATGATTTGAGCTGCTTTCTGTGAATGGAAGGAAGAGAGGCACTTGTTATTGATGCGTTAGTGTTGAAAGCGTCGAACCAGTCAAGTCGGCAGAAAACATGCGTCCAGATCAAGTTAGCAGTTGCTATTGGTAACGTTAACAATTTCCTGTTAAAAAGCCTGCCCTTATTTCATGCCAGAGTGTTAAAGTTAGCTGTCATGGCCTGTTTTAATGAGTCAGACAATGATTGGATGGACTCCAGAGAGCTCTCCACCCATCAAGCTAGCAACAGGTGGAAGACAAGGGCCTCAGCCAACCGTCAGGGCAGCAGTGCAACATCAGTATGTACAGAAACAGTGAGACATTTCACAAAATACCGCCACCCTAAACTACATCGATACTGAAGTCAATCAGTCAAGTTAAAAGGGACAGCATTAAAACCCCCACCATAGGATAATACTTCTGCCACCCCAATTAAGCTAAGAACCATTTACTCCTGATCCACACTCCCAAGACCCCCATGAAGAACTGAACCCGGTGTTGTATAAAGTCCGAGGGGCGCGTGCTGACGCGGGCTACTCACAGCTGAAATGTATTGGCTGTTGAAGCGCGGCTTGTCTTCCACGGGGGCCGCCACCGAGGCGGAGTAGCAGGAGGATGCGTCGGGAGGCTGGCAGGGCGAGCCGGGCTCCTCGGACAGGGCCTCCGGCAGGTGGCTGGACACGCAGCCGCTGTCTGAACCACTGGAGCCGCTGCCTGACAGACAGTGGGAGGAGGAGCCGGAGCTCTCTGTAGCTGGAGGGGGAGAAGCACACAGAGCCGGAGCTGAACAACACGGCACAACAACCGGACTGGCTGCGCGGGGAGCTCTGCTTCTCGGTAACTAGGAGAGTGAGACTCGCTTACAATTCGGTCGGTGTTTTAAGGAGAGACCAATTCATGCCCGTACAATTCCGTTACTCAACCGCATCCTGCGTATCATTCATGGTGGAGACGTGTGCGTAGGCCAGTACTTACTCATCGAGGGCTGACTGCTGGTTTCGTGCTCTAGCTCGTCCTCCTCTATACAGGGGTTGATGTAAGGTCTGTCCCCAGGCTGGGCCATCATAGGCTGGCTGCTGTACATGTGCAGGTTGAGGGGCCCCAGGAGGGTGCAGGAGGACGGCCCCGAGGCGGCGGGCCCGGCACTGTTGCTGGGACTGTTCCCCGCTGTCCGTTTGAATGGGTTGGAGTGGTCAAACAGGGACACGGCGATGGAGGCTCGCGTTCTTGCTCCTGGAGGGCACAAAGCAGACAGTACGGACTGATACGGCGTTGCGAGTCTAGTTTTACCTTGGCCCAATACTCAAAGGCCGTGGGTGTATCAACACAGCTTATCGAGTAGGGCAGCTTTGCTTTGAGCTGACCTCTGCCCTTCATGATATAGTCGATGGCCCTGTCGTTAATAGCAGCATCGCTGGGCTTGATGTCTAGGAACGGCTTGCTCCCCACTCCCATGGACACCATCTCCTGCATACGGATTTCTGAAAACAAATATATAGACATATAGAAATGAACTGTGTAACTCTCCACTAACGTGTCATGCTACTCTTTGAGTGGTTTCATGTTTATGGAATGCATAAAGTTCTGGGCAGGAATGTGATTACATTTTACTTACAACTATTAAGAAACTGTATGTACTGCAAATTGTATGTCCAGAAGCTGCACTAACTAAGACATGCAATTGAATCAATGGGTAGTATTAAAGTGCGACACACACACACACACAAAGTTTAAATTCACCAACGCTCATCAGCTCACCAACGTAAAAACTACAGCGGGTGCAATGTGGTTAGAGATTTAAAGTTAGCTGATGGATAAGTGACAGGCCACTGCCTCTGTCATTAAACACAAACACACACTTCCTTGCCTAACCTTTGTTCCTGGTGGCCTGCTGCCAGAGGATGCGTGCGATGTCGGAGGTCCAGGCGTGCTTTAAGTCCTGGTTGGCGGCCTGCAGGACGTAGGTCTGGTTCTTTGACGTCCTCCGTCTGAACCAGACCTCAAAGCGCAGGCCGTTGTCCCCCGACGTCTCCGTCAGGCCCACGTCGGCCGTCTGAGGAGAACCACAGAGCAACCGCCATGAAAACCCAAAGCTCCTCCACCAAACGAGGACCACTGCTCTGATCAGGCATTTAACAACTCTTTAGATACATAAACAAATTAATAAATACAGAGATCAGGAGTCGGCTCTATTACTTTGTTTGGTTCTTCTGTGGTCTGTATAAGTCCAGGACTATAGAGCCATCTGTCAGGGCAGAGGAGTAGCTACCTTGAAGGAGTGCTTGTAGATGTAGACGTCCAGGCCTCCCTCAAAGCGCTTGGGTTTACTGAACAGCACCAGGTCCTCGAAGAGGAACACGTGGCGCTGGCACTTCTTCCTGCCGTACCAGATAGTGAACTCGTCCTGTCTCACCAGCTGACCCTGCTCCTTGAGGTTCACCTGGGGGGGGGGGGGGGGGGAGGGTTCCAGTCAGTGAACTGACACACTGGATATACTGGGCTAGGCTACGGCAACTCGTTTGTGTACACTCACGTCACAGTCCCGTATGGCATCCATGGCCAGCAGGTCGTTGCCGTGGCGCAGCTGGAACTTGACCATCTCGGCGGTGGCGCGGAGGGAGGCCAGCTCGTTCTCCTGGGCCTCGCTCACCTCCTTGATCAGGTCCTTGAGCAACAGGGCGTACTTGCTCATCCTTTGGATGGGCTTGAGCAGGTAGGAGGCCAGGTCCATCTTGTCCCCCAGCTCCAGCTGCTTGTTCTGGGAGGAAGCAGAAGGGTTGAGGTGGGTCGAGGGTTAGGGACAAGTGGACAGAAGACAAAAGAAATAAGAGCAGATGTTGTTCCCCTATTAGACTCTGAAATACCCAGATGACCAATGTGCTGGGTGTGTGTTTGTTATGGTTTCCAAACTCACTCTGAAGAAGCTGTTCCCATGGCTGGCCAGCAGAATGTCAGACTTAGGCTTGTTCTTGCTGTACAGCGCATATAGCCCAAACTGGTCTTGCTGTTGAGAGAAACAAGCAACACATTACATTTAAATGTAATGAACTGACTCAAGCTACGTGGAAAACAAACAGTACTTTGGTTCTGGACCGGCAACAGATAAAGGAGGAATTTTTCCTATCCTATCGTTTCGGTTTGAGTTGGCGATAGTTTTGATGACACAGCCTTTAGCTCTGTGAGGTGTTTTGCATTCCTACAAAATGTGCAATATCTTTTGACAGTCATTTTATAGCCAGGAAGGCTGTGCTGTAAGGCTGGGTACAGAGGAATTGGAGCCGTCAGACAGAGAGCCCATTTTTCAGCTGTGGAAACCATTACACCCTTCATATTAAAACACCTTTCCATCAAGACAGCGGGCTCAGAAGACGACCACAAAATATGAGCGTATAGAAAAGGGGGGGGGGGGTCTCGAGTTAAAACCCCGCTTAAACTTAAGATGTTGCAATATTCACTGGACAACTACGGAATGTGGATAAAAATAGGTAAAGATTGAATGAGAAAAGGAAAGCATTCAATGAAAATATGAAAGAATGACTGCACCAACCTGTGTGTGTGTGTGTCTGTGTATGTGTGAGTGAGGGGCAGCTCTTGATGTGTTTACACAGCTGGCTTCCTAGTTGAGGGCTAAAACCACCTCCTCTCAGCTTCATCTACTGTAGGAACTCACCCAGCAAGTCCATCATCCCTCCTCCAGAGTTCAAACAGGTGCGTTTGAGTGTGCGCACAGGGGTAACACATAACTGTACAAGTAAGCGTGTGTGTCTGCATGTTATTCCTATTCCATACAGTATATATGCTATGCTATCGGCAGTTCAATCCCAACGTGCAGGCAGCCTCCTGTGGGATAAGATAAGAGGGGCGTCTTACGTGTCGCAGGAAGCAGTGGGACACGCGGAGCGGGTGGTTGCAGCACGACTCCAGCTCCCGGAGGAAGTACTGGCTGTGGAAGTCCACCAGCTTCTCCAGGTTGCCGAAGATGACGGAGCGCTTGCCCCGCAGGTCCTGGGGCAGGTCCAGCCGCTCCATCTCGGGGAAGTAGTGCTGGATGATGTAGCGCAGCGAGCGCACGTACTCCCGCTCCGTGGTCACCATCTCGTCCACGATGTGGCGCAGCTTGCTGTGACAGAGGGAGAAACGTGGTCAGCACCAACAGGACGACGGGGGATGTTTCCACAATACCATGGACCGGAGACACCGTGTGAGAGAGAGAGAGAGATGAGAGGGTGGTCGGTTAGAGGGTGTGGTCGAACTAAATTTTGGTGCTTTAATGTGAGACCATTAACAAGCTGTATATTGGATATCGTTCTGTGAAATGGGGCCCACTGGCTGGCATAACCTTAGCAAAACATGGCGCTCCCAAAGATAAAAGCTCCTGCTCCACTTTGTAGTGAGATCTTTGATGAAGAATCACTCGTGTCATGCTGTCATAAGCACACTGACATGTCGACCACTAGTAATATCACGCATGAGATAAAGCCGAGGTGATCCTTCAGATAGTCACTTCGGCTGGGGAGAGGCCCACTGGCGGCATCAAAGGAGTGGTGGGAATCCAGGTAGACGGGGCCTGTTCCAGCTTGCCATGGGAGAGCGTCGTCTGTGCCGTGCTGCCGCCATGCAACGCCGAAGGCGAAAGCACCGAGACTAGGGCCTGGGAGGGATGAGTCATTATGGTCAAATTATACAGAGAGGCTTCGTTTAGTTTATCTGCCTAAAATGATACCAAACAACCTGTCCCGTCTCTCTGTGTTTGCCACTCTTCTTCTGTGGTTTGGTCCGCTGGTGTGTTAACAGACCGCCTGCCTCATGACTTCTCATGTCATGTCTCAGGGGTGTTGTTCACTGAAGGACTAGCCTGAAAGAGACTCATGGGGCTACCTCCGCGGGCTAATGTCCTTCCATGGGCTCTTCATTACCACAACACCGTCTGCTCCCCAAACACAACCGTAGTATCTCATACTGTACAGCACACAGAGAGAGATGGAGAGGCACCCATTTAAATGGGGTTTTATCTAAATCGAAGTAAAAAAAATCTTTCCAAAGAAAAAAAAAACAACAACAGGAAAGTCCAACTGACCTCTATGGCTAATGGGACAAAAGCAGTAAACTCCTATACTAGTCAAATACCTACAACGTACCAAAGCAACAATGAGGACATCTGGCTTCTCACTTTTTTTCCCCCCAGCCAGGGTGCCCCTCAGGTGGGCATTGCACAACGACGAGTGTGGCTTGTGGTGCTCTGGTGACAGGGCTCGGCTCCCAGCCCGACCTCCCCGGCTGAGGCCACACACAGAGGGTGTCAGATACAATAAAGACCCCCTGATGGCCACCACGACACCCTGCTGGGCTCCACCCCTACTCATTTCATGCAGACATAAAACATTTCTTTCTCTTACTCCAACTAACTTAGAAAACCACTAGTCTGCTCTGCCTTCTTTATCCGGAAAGAGATTGAGGTAGATTTTGTGTAAGATTGATTGGGCAATATCATGTTTTTCTGGATAGCTTAGACTTGTTTATGTTTTCAATCAAATGAAATCTCAGATATAAAATGGCTCTTTTTTAAGATTGCAATCCCCCATCTTTGAACTGCCAGGCAGTCTATCTCAAATCAGTGAAATCCCTCCAGCTGCCCAGAAGTATTGTTATTATATGGTCTAGGCAATAATTGCTGTGCGATAGGCACCCACTGTAAAACAGACAGAGAACTAAGAGTTTCTTTGTGTGCGCGCGCATGTGTGTGTGTGTGTGCGTGCATCAAAGGGGGCTCCTGTGTGTCCCGGGCTGTATTTGTCATCAGTGCGAGTCTGTTCCCCAGAGGGTCACAGGTGAAGGGGGCCCCTATATGGTAAAGCCATTACAGCTCCAGCTCCAGCTCCACTCATCCCATCCCATCAAGTCAACAGGGGCTTAGCTACAGCATCTGGGGGAGTCTTGACACATGACTAGCATGACCCTTTTTCAGCTTGTCTCATCATCTCATTGTTCATACACATGGCGGGCTTTGGTTGGGGGGGGGGGGGGGGGGAGACAAACAGAGGAGAGGAGAGAAGACAAGCAGGGACAGGTCTACAATACGTGAAACAAATGTTGACGGCTCGTGGCTTAGCTAAGACCTGGGTGACTCGGAATTCAGAGAACCTCTCCCCAGACCGGACAGGGCCAGGAATGCATGATTACTGATCAGATAACTCCACATCAAAAGCTGTGAGAGTTCCATGGAACACTGTGGCCCTACAGAGCGGAAACAGGACACCCTACCTGCTTTTGGCACGGGGCTCGGCGGTGGGGCTGGTGCTGGTGCTGGCGCTGGGGCTGCTCAGACCCTCGGGGCTGGCCCAGCCGTGCACTGCCAGCCTGGGGCTGTAGGGCCGCTCTGCCACCTCGGTGCTGCTGACCTCCAGGCCTTTGATGAACACCCCCGTGTTGCCGCGGCGCGCCGGCTCGCTCAGCGCCCGCTGACAGGTGCCGTAGCGGGCT
Source organism: Galaxias olidus (assembly GCA_026901105.3). NCBI lineage: Eukaryota > Metazoa > Chordata > Actinopteri > Galaxiiformes > Galaxiidae > Galaxias > Galaxias olidus. Next base: position 510,913 of record JAPMUY010007423.1, on the reverse strand, counting down.
CCCTCGGGCGTGGGCGGGCAGTCGAAGCTCTGGGTCTTGCGTAGCTGCTGGCGCCGGCTGGCCGAGGCTGGGGTGTGCACCAGGCCGGCGTCCAGGGGGGGCAGGCTGGGGGTGAAGGAGCAGGAGGTGGTGCGGGCCTGGGCCTCCAGACGGGCACGGTGGCACGACTCCTCTGTGGAGACGCTGCGGGTGAGCCGCTGGGGGTGGTGTGCCAGGGGTGTGTGCTGGGGCGTGTGGGGGAGCCGCACAGGAGAGGGGGTGCTGCACAGGGAGTCCCCTCCCGCTGCCTCCGTCCTGGGGCTGCAGGGGGACGAGGCGCTGCTGGAGGTGGACGACAGTCTCTCTCTCACCCCCCACACGCCCGAGAACGCCTTCCGACACGAGAAGGACACGCTGGAGCTCCTCTCATACCCGCCGCGGGCAACGTCCGAATGGCGCCTCGGCGTGGCGTCGCCCGCTCCTCCTTTGGGCGTCCCGACATCGGATAGCGCACGCCGGGTCCTCAACGCCGCCTCCAGCTTCTTCTCAAACATCTGCCTGGTCTCCTGACACTTGGACCAGGCAAACTTCCACTGCTTGAGGCCCTGCTCGCTCTTCAGCTCACCGGCCAGCTCCTTCACCTCCTGGAAGCGGTCGTCTGGGATAGGGGGGTGCTGTTGCCTGTAGCTCTCCAGGGTGTGGATCACGCTGTGGCATTTCTCCGGCAGAGAGCAGTCCTCCATGCTAACACAGGCCAGGTGGCGCATACCTTCCAAGGCCCACTCATACGCCTAGGAAAGAAAGGCACAGAGAGGGAGATTTTTTATTTTTACTCAGACTGGGGACAAGAGTCTTTACATAAACCTTTGAGGACTGACACACACAAACGCAAATACACACAGCATGTGTGCTTGCTTTCACGTAAACAATGAGGGAATGTATTGAGGGTGTGGGAGTTCTGGCCATGTCAAGCCTTCAAACTCCATACAGCATCACCAGGAAGGCTTGTGGCACGCTTACACAGGCACACACAAACTGCTATTTCATGAACTCTTAGTCTCCTGCCTGGTTGTGGTCTTCCTACAAAATTCAAATGCTGAGAAAGAAACACATACTAAAAGCAAATCTAACCAAAGTCTGCTTGTGGTTAACTAACAGTTGACACTTTAAAAGAACAGGGGCGATATGGTTACACATTGGCAAATCCATTTGACTTCAACCCCAAATTGATTTACAAAATGGACGGTAACGTATTTCTTCCAGATTTCTCACAGAAGGCTTTTCTCTACACAGGACATTGGGGAGTCTTTGTATTCTAAATCAAGGTTGGATTTGTAATGGCCTTATTCATCAGAGCAGTGGCGCCATCCCCAGTGGCCAAAGCAAGTGTAGGAATGATCTGCAGGGAGTCGTACAGCCCCCTGTTGACTGCCAGCTCCAGTTTCACAGGAGATTAAAACCTGATCAAATGCTTACTACTGACACAAGACTGGGCTGAGATAAAGCCTCTCCCGGTCCTAAACATTCCAATGCTTTTTTAAAGTTCTTCAACCGTTTGAAGAATAGAGCCTTGTTGACATAGAAAGGCTTTACTGGCATACAACTCTATTCGTTTTTGGCCCCTGGGTGCTGCTTTCTAAATACATTGGCTCTACGGTTCGCAAAATGTTACCCTCCCCCTTTCCTGGCGCCAAACTGTGACCTTGCAGGGAGGTCGAGGTGACACTGCTGCCACATACCAGAGTTTGAGGACAAACAGCACTAAGTTACTGGGTGCAGCCCTAAGTCATGGCGCGGGTGAGAGGTCAGTGATAAGTGACAATGAGAGGTTGGGGGGGGGCTGTAGTGAAAACCCAGAGACAGGTCAAGTTAAGGCCTAGTCACATAATTGATGATGACCGCAGTCCCATTTTCTTGAGAAGCAGAGTGCAGTCAATAAAATAAAATATTGGAGAGAAAAATACCAATAATAATATGAAAATAAAAATAAACATTAAACATTTCAGCAACAACTAACGCATTGGAGTTAACGGAGTGTTAACTTCATCAGGCAGCAGAGCTGCTGGAATGGGTCCTCAGCCAGAGTTACCCAAAACCTGCCACATCAAAAGCCCCACCAAAACATTGCCCCCCCAATAACCCCCGCCACTGAATCCGATCAAACGAGCGGGCACCGCTTCGACGGGTCCATCCCTGACTGGTTCCAAGCAGAGAGTGGAGCAACAGAGGAGAGCATGAGGTTGGGGGTGACATCATCCCTTAAATCATTAGCGGGCGCCGTGAACCTTTGAAGTGTGAATGCTCTGGGTCCGGGGAGGGAGTTCTGATTGGTAGGGGCGCCTCATATAAAGCCTCTAGAGGAGGCCTGGGTGCTCTCCTCTAAAAGGGCCCCTGCTTTGAGAGACGCCACAAAGGGGCCAGCCTCGTCCTTTTGACTGAGCGGGTGTGGAGCAGAGGGGGCTGAGGGGGGACACACAGAGAGAGACAGTCAGGGGGAAGTGTCAAAAAAAGACCTGGGGGAGAGGAAAAAGTAAAACAGCTTTTGTACACTGGGATAAATTAAAACTTCCACAAAGGTGGCTTGAGTGGAGTTTCTCTCCTTTAAGAGACAGGGCCTCTTTGGGGGGTTTGGCAGATGAAAGAGGTTTTTGGGGACAGCGGCCAATCGCTTACCTCATCTCTTAGTCTCGAGTAGAATTTGTTTGGCTGAGACTGAGCGTCTTTTGAGCAGTGGGCAGGGGTATTCATGACCGTGTGAGAGGAGAGGTCTTGGCATTCCTCCAGCAGGGTGAACTTTCCCCACTGTCTGTTTGCAGGTTGGAGGGAAGTCGGTCAAAAAAAAGCAGCTGCTCTACTTCTGGGTCATTAGACAAAATGTAGTAGAGTAGAGTCCTTATTCTTCATCTTTTGTTCGTGTAAGTTATTTAAAAATTGTGTGTTTTTGTTTCAAAGCATACACATATAACTATGGTAGAAGTAGAGTGTTGAGTGTAAATGAACCCTTGGGGTACTGGACAGAACTCCCTGAAAAGAGGTTAGTAGAGCAGCTAATGGGTAGCTCTCACACTAAACTAGAATGAACCCAAACACCAGTGTGACGAAGGCCAGCTCATCCCCAGGCATTACAGCTCTTCGACTGTTTGAAAGATGAAAGAACACTGAATAATACAGTGGGGATTACAAGCCGTAGTTTGTTTTTCTGGACTTTGCCATAAATGGATTCATGTGATTTTTGCTGGGATTGGGAAATAAGAGCAGTGCTTCAATAGGTGTAGAAAGTCAATCGAACGTGGAAGTCGAGCTCTGTGAGTACGGCGTGTTTACACGTGGAAGTGATTCCGGCAGCTGCTGAGGTCCTCCTTTAGAGGCTCAAAGCATGCCGAGAGAGGGCACACAGCGTTTAGGGTAGACAGCGGGGGAGGGAGGCGTAAGAATGAGTGAAAATACAGAGAGGCTGCACTTGTTTGGAAATGAGGTGAGGAGGAACTTTTCAAACTGGGTGTATCTCTTGTGACTAGTACTGATGGATTTACATAGCTGAATCACTGGCTAAACATATGTAACTGATATCATTTGGCCCATTGACTGGCTGCTCTTTTGTGCTACGTGTCAGGGCTGATGCGGAGGCGTGCACGTGTCTCTTGCTCTGAAAGTTACTCTGGGTTCACGGCTTCAAGAATGTCAATGCCAAGGAATCTTGTCTTCAGGAAGGGGCACTCTGCAATGCCGCATGAGTGCGTCCCAGGCACGTACCTCACACACACACACACACACTAACACACTAACACACGCAGACACACGCAGACACACACACACACACACACACACACACACGTTTTCTCTCTGGCCTGGCTTTCCTATCACTATTGATGCACCAGTTGTCTGATTAAAGGAAGAACAAATGGACTAATCTTATTCCATATTCAGAAATGAAGAATGCAGAAGAGCCTAAGAGCGCGAGTCTGTAAATATATTTATGGAAGGGAAAGCAGCTGCAAACAGTGAAAAAAAGGTTTAAGCCCACCATTAAACCACCTCTTAAACACACACACACACACAGAGAGAGAGAGAGAGAGAGAGAGAGAGAGAGAGAGAGAGAGAGAGAGAGAGAGAGAGAGAGAGAGAGAGAGAGAGAGAGAGAGAGAGAGAGACAACAACTGTCAACTGCTGAGCTAATCCCTAAGTGTGCCCTGGCCCTTGTCCCTCATATATATATTGCTTCCTCTTGTCCTGACACAACAAGCAGTAAAAAGGCTGCAGGAGACTTTCCCTTCCGGGTGTGTTATCTATAAAACTTCAGACCGCCACATTACCCCTCAAAATGTGGAGCAGATGTATGACAAATTGTGGCTGTTAAGGGAGCCGGTGGGTTCTCCTCCTGCATGGCGGCCTGCTCCAGGCTAACGATGCCCGGGAAAAGTCTGACAGAGAGGTGGGGGTCTCTGCCAAAGTCCTGTTTCCACTGGCCGGTGTTGGACCTTCAGGGCTCACGTGAGCCTGCTAATAGGCAGCTCCATCCATGAGCCCACCTTTACGAGGCCCCCTGGCCCCAGCGTAAACACGCCGCGTGGGGTTGCTCTGCTATGACTCAGTAGGTGCACCAGACCTGGAGACAGCAGCTCTCTCCCACGGTTTACTTTGTGGCACGTCAGCCGTTTGATTGAACGCTTAACCCTTCCTATGGCTAGATGCTTTCTCAAGATAAAGCAGATTGCCTCTCGTGAAAGCTGTTGACCATCTTTGTCTCTCGGAGATGCATATAAAAGGTCAAGCTGAGTTCTGGTTGATCTACCATGTCACTGTATTGTGTGAATTATGACTTATTATGTGGCTCAGTGATGCACAGGTGACCGTATGGCTCTGTGTATGGGTGTAGTGAGCACACCTGCCTTTGTTAATCCCTTTGTTGTCCCTACAAACTAGTACTAGAGAGTTCGGGGAGAACAGGTAACTGTGTGTGTGTGCACGCGTGTGTGTGTGTGTGTGTGTGTGTGTGTGTGTGTGTGAACAGTAGGCTGTAGGTGTCAGTGGGCCAGTAGGTCAGTGGGTAGATGGGCCCCTGCAGGGGGCTGGGAACACAGGGTCTGCAGAGGAAGCACACTCAGCCCGCGGCGCCCACATCGACACGGCAGCGATCAGGACACATCATCACAGTGATCAGTATGACGGCCACTCAGCCAGCACACAGGGCTTATTAAACCCCACCCCTCAGTGGGCACTAAGGCTAGCTAACTCAATAACACGTGGAGCTGGAGAGGGGGGGTGGGCTCATCACATTATACAGTGCAATGGGAGAGACACGCCACACATATGTCAATGAACCGCCCTGGGACATTAAGATGGATGTCCCTTACTGTTTGCTCAACAGACACTGGCTTGATGGGGAAGATGAATGGAAAATCAATTGTTTTGACAAAAATGTGAACTCCTCAAATAAACGACAAATTGTGTAGAAAGTAGCACAACACACAGGACATGTGACTTTGTTAGTTGGCCTGGATCCAGAAGACAGTGGGACGGACTCTCATTCACTTTGGGAGTGCAAACTACACTTCTTGACGTCACTGTATCTCTTCTGTAAGGCAAGCAGTTTGGTCTGCACCTCATATTCAAACATTTAAGTTGGCTCAAATCACAATCAGGGCCCTGAGGACTATAGGTGCTAGCATAAGTCTAGTATAAGGCTCCAACACTGAGGAATACCTGCAGAACACTGTTTTTGGGACTACGAAACATTCAAACCTGGAGTGTGACAATTGGCCGGCAAGTCCTAATTAAAACATCAGGGGGCTTGTTTTTGTCTTGGCCAGGCAAAGGGGGCTGGGCCGACCGGGGCCAGACACGGGCTGTGTTTTGGGGGACAGTGGCCCTGCGGGGCTCCATGCCTTGGGCCCAGTCAAGCAGCATGATCAGAGGGGCACGTTCCCCCTTCCGTGAGCACTGGGAAAAGAAGAGACGGAAGCGGGGAAGAGGAGGGAGAGTGTGACCTCCCAAAATGATGAAAGGCGATCGGGAGGGGTCGGCCCTTTTCCATTGGGGAGGTCACTGTGCTCTCCGGCCCCGTCTACAACCCGTTGTATGGTAGAGCCTGATAACTGTCCCCAGCAATCCGTCAAGAGGAACAGTGCTTCACCTAGAGCAGTGGGGGTCACTGCTTATCAACAACAACTGCCCTGCTTCCAGTCCACACAGACCGCTCTGATTGTGGCTCTCATCAGCCTAATAAACCTCCTCCCTGTTAGGACACCTGGCAGAAGACATCCTTGGTGGACACAATAAAAACCAAACAGCTCCTTTACCCCCTCTTTCCCGTGCAAAAAGCAACAGCTGTGCAAGATCACCCATGCAGGGAATAAACACATTCTTCAAATCCTACTATCCTACCTATTATAAACATTGTTTTCATCTGTAATCCATTTGTATAGGCAATATTTCCATGTCATGTAGGATGAAAACATGCATTATAAACTCATAGGTCATGTGAAATGAGTAGACTTATATGAAATAGGTAATTTTCATATAAAATATTCTTAAGAAAGAACATATTCCAACTTGCTACCCAAGGCTGAGTGAAATGGTGTCCATTGATAAATGAGAGTATTCGACACATACCACACACAAACAGAGACACAGAAACACAAAAACACAAAGCCTCCTGACTTGCATATGGACACCCACAAGCTCTTGGAAACAACAATGATGTAGTCACACTTTCCCTTGCGTGTGAGACCAGAAAAAAAATGAAACAATCAACAGCTCTTCGTATGGCATGTCAACATTGAAAGACTGCTGGTAGTACTGCTTTCCTGTTAGCACATTTAGCGGGAATCCTCTCCACGATTAGCAGAAACTTAAATGGAAACTAGCCAAAGACGCCCACTACTAAGGCTAATCACAAGCACACCTCGGCCCTTTGCACTGCAATTCACACCCACGCCAAACATTCAGTAGCCGCTTCCCATTTCAGGGTGCAGTGGATGTGGAGAGTGAGAGAGAGGAGGGGGTGGGGAGTGGAGGCTGGGAGCTGAGGGCTGTCCCTTCACACCAACGGCGCTCCATTCAAGTTACAGCCTTCCTCCACATGATTACAACTGACCGTTAGCTCTTCACACATTGGAACCAGGTGTAAACTCACAAGTTTAAACTAAAACCTTAAACATAGACAACCCATACCCACAACTTCCAAGAATACACCTAATGCGTTCTACACACCAACACTCAACTTTATAGCTGCACGAAAGACTGCATCACTTCCTTTTCCCCTTACTTCTACTTTCCTTCCAAGTCGGTCTTACACCCAGTGTGTGTGTGTGTGTGTGTGTGTGTGTGTGTGTGTGTGTGTGTGTGTGTGTGTGTGTGTGTGTGTGTAGCCTGCGCTTCCTACCTCAGTGTGTCCCGGCTCCGGTTCTAAAAGCGCTGTGTTTCCCTGAGTGGAGCAGGGAGCTGCAGCTGCGGTCATCCTGACGCTGGCGAGGCAACACGGGGACTGGAGACCCACACACACCGAGTGAAGCCTCCCTCCCAGGCGCCGGGCTAGCCCCCTCACTAACCCGCCTCCTCCTCCTCCTCCTCACCTCACCTCCCCCCTATTCACAGGCAAATACTAGGGCTAAATACCAGATGGGCCTTCCCCAGCAACTACAGGACAGCGAGGAGGGAGCGGGGGGATGGGTAAGAAGTGAGGGAGAGGGAGAGGGAGAGGAAAAAGGAGGGGCTCTGTCGCCACAACTACAAAGCCACTTGAGTGAAAGCAGGGATGGAGAGAGGGAGGGAAAACGACGAGGGGGAGGTAAAACTTGGCACTGGAGTGCTACCTGGACTGTGTGAACGCCATTGGGCTTTCACATAAGTAGCGCACACACACAGGCAAACACATTCACAAACACATTCACAAACACACACACACACACACACACACACACACACACTCTATGTAACTGAGGGCTGATTGATGAGGCTAGCTGGTGCCCGCAGCTCTACACTATTGTTTGTTATTGTACACTCTGACCATAGCTTTAGGGGGCTTGACAAATGAGTTGAAGCAATGAGACCATGGAACATCTAAACTCCTTAGGCCATGTAACACACCATCATCTGGGGTAGTTAAATAGAGCAAATTTCCATGTTACATTTGCCTGAATGGTACATGCGAGTGCATCACAAAAGTGAGATTATACGAACACAGGGGGATCGTCAGGCCACAATTCCATCTCTGCATGGTTGATGGCAGGGATGCTTTGGGGCCTTTGAGATGGTAATTTAGTTTTGATTCTTGGTTAAGGAGAAGGAAGTGTGCACCCTGTGTGTGTGTGTGTGTGTGTGTGTGTTAGAAAGCTCCTTGGAGACATTAGGGTGTATTGATGCTCCAATCGATAATCGGGCTGCTCACAGCCTGTTACATTCCTCATATCAATACACCCTCTGTCAGATAGGACACAATACATCACCATCTGGAGTGGGCTAGCTTCCATCTGACGGAAAACTACATCAGCTTTAGTTACGACAATTCAAATATACAGCGTTATATGTATACTAAGCCCAATTCTAATGCAGTGTGATTTTCATTTTATTTTAAAGCCCTGCTAGGCAACTTGATAATTAAAACAAATCTATGACAAGGAATAACATAAATGTTTTCACATTTGTTTATCTATAAAAGGTTTGTTTAATTTGTAAGTTCATAAAACACCACAGCAACAAAGGTAATTATATTTTGAGTGGACACCCGTCAGGATTGCAATAAAAACCAAATATCCCATTCTTCCTGAATCAATGCTGAAGTACTATTCACATGCTGACAACTCCATGTGCAAGTTGAAAGAGTGGTACTTTAAATAAAGTATTCAAGAACAACTTCCAAATGTACAGTGTGAGAGCGTCTCTCGATACATTCTACATACAACCACGGGTCAGGAAAATTACCAACATGACAGCTGACCACACAACTGTCAGATGAGACGAATTGAAGGCGGATTCCTGGAGGAGCTGGGCTAGGACATACTGTACAGTGTGTGTCCCATCATTAGGGACTAAAGTAGAGCTCCTGTGTATATGTGAATATGTTAGAGGAGATAGATAAGGCAGCTCACACGCTAGGAGTCTGCTTGGTAGTTGTGTGTGAAATAAAGTGGTCTACGTGGCAGGCTTTGTCACCGGCACGTTGGCTGGGTAAATTCTTAAGAGCAGGCTTAGGGCTGCTTAGCGATCATTAATAAGGATCTCGGCAGGAGAACAAGGCGACATGGAGGTGCGGGCCGCCCCTGTTTGTCAATGTAAAGCGCATATGAACAATGGGCTGCCGAAACGGTTTCATTCAAGCTCCACAGATAAATAGCACTGACTGCCTCTGTCAATACGGTCTGCTAGCTTCATTCATAATGGATTATGGCAACTTGCAGAAGCTTACAGGAAAATGCCTCATCTTTTGACATTGATAGCACGTTTTGTTTGAGCAAGGTAATACAGGGCACTTCTCACAGTGTATATATCAAAAAGACCTAAATAATATTTGAAAGAAAAATCGTACCTTTTTATGACACATGAAAATGGTCCAGATCTGAAGTCTTACAAACAAATCCATACAATGACTTCATATCAAATCATGGACATGATAGCTGCACTATAATATTTGGTGTCAGAATGACACATTTTGCTTAACATATACATATCGAATAAATGTCGTTTACGCAAAACTCTTTCCTTTCGATACGGTCTACAACATTTGACAGCTGTTTAACGAGCAAAGGCGTCTGTATTTTAATAATTGGGACATCTTTCCTCTGGGATCAGTATGTGGACATAGGTCCAGTGGGGTGGATCACATCATTTTGGCAGGACTCTTTGTGTTCCCCATCAAAAGTGTGACACTGCACCCTGGCCTGGCCCCCCTCCTCTGCACCACTCTACAGTGAGGGGCCATCTGGGGGCCCTGAGCTAAGGAGGTCACTGACTGTACACGCAACCATCAGGGGGTACAGCATGGACCGTACCCGGAGACCCCCCAGGCTTTACCCCACGCCAGCGTCCTCGTATCCAGTGTCCCTGCCCCTGAGACATTTCACAACGTCGGGTGGGAGATCAGCACCGGGATGCACTTTGGTAACAAAAGACCCCCAGCTGCCTCAATGCAAACTGTCACTTTCACCTTATTGATTTGTGATGGGCTGCCTGATGTGGAGATCTTAGACCGCCACACGTCAATAAAACCCAATTGTCACTGAATACGTGTCAGAGAGGGTTTGCAGATGGACACTGCAGGAGCTGTGTATGAACAGGAATCTAGTTAAATGTCCTCCTCTTATTGTGCCGTTCTCCATTTGTCCTCTGAAAGAAAAATAAGTAATTTATGATTTGATGTGGATTATTGGTGGTGTACTTCCTTTAGGCTGGGAATGGAAATGGCAGGAAGTGTGAAGGGGTAATTGCTGCTTTACAAAAGGTCCTGGTAGCTTTGTGAAGAAAACCAATAGTCCAAAACCTTGTAGTCTGCTTCTGTAAAGATGGCACATTGTTTACCTTACTGTTCCTTGACACAGACTGGGCCTACATGCTACAGATCTGTGCAATGTTTTCTGCCTGAAGTGGACGGTCTTCTATCATGCATAAACTACCATCTATAGCCTGGTCTTGTTAGCTAGGCTAACCGATCTAACTACACCAGTCTAATTTTGGCACAGGCAGAGAGAGCCTGTCAAGAGTGATACACTATACTGTAGAAGTCTGGGCCACCCTCCTCGATTGGAAGCAAACTCAGAACCGACATTCAGCACACATGCACACACACTGCCCAAAAAAAGACATAGCCTAAACTCAGACATGTGTACACACAGGACCTATAGAAAGACATGGTGCCTGAGGGACACGCTCTACTGGAGGCAAATATTTCATAAAGTCCTTGCTCACACTCCAAGCTGTGCAAACTACATTACAGGACATGCAGCATAGCCAGACAGTCTGACAGCATACCAAACAAACAGACCTTCCACAGCCCACTAACTGACTAAATATAAGCACAGCCCACTAACTGACTAGATATCAGGTACAAAATATTGCCTATTATTAATAAGACTTATTAAAGAATATTTGATTTCAATTAAATCACATCAGATGCACGACTCAACGATGCAAGGACGCCTTGGAGAGCCCATTTACCCACTGAGTGAGCGTTAAACACAATAGACTGCCTCACCATTTATCCCAGCTAGGGAGAACCTCACTATTGCATTAGCATTCAAAGCTCCAAAACCATCCTTCTTAGTGCACACCCAGGCTACACTGTTTTTAGACCAAACAGCCCATCCAACAACGTGAGGCCTACCACACATGACCAGCAAGCAAAGCAGCCATAAAAACCAGTGACAGTCCATCTACTTAACCTGATAAGTTATGTGCAGCCTTTCTCTCCGCTTCAATCTAAATGAGAAAGGGATGTGTGCTTTGCTAAGCGGCCATGCCCTTTTGTGTCCTAATGCTGTAGCTACATTTGTGTCTCTAGATGAACATGGTAGCGGGGGCTCAATATGCCAACAGATGGTAGAGGAGGGGGGCTGAGGATCCTTGTGTACACTGTCTTAGGGTGACTGTCATGGGTGGTGGGGTGCGATTATGCTAATTGTCCTAACTGATAGTGGTCAGTGTGCTGGGGGAACAGCTGTCACAGGGTTGGTGTTGTGTGGGGGACTGAGAGGCTGTGGGGAGGAGGTGGTGGTAGTGGAGTTCAGACTGGGACAGTAGGAAGAGGCCATAGTCACACCAGCAACTCAAGCTCGCTGTGCAGGAGAGCCGCACAATCCAGGTCCATTATCAATCCTTCCTTGTAGCATTTTTTTAACGTCTACCAACCACAATTCATTCATTTTTAGCATTACTAAATACACAGGATACTATGCATGCAATCAAACTCACACATAATGATTTCAGCGCCTCGCTTCGCTACTGTGCTTATCTCAGTCACAGATGTAGACTTAGTGACTTCACTTGCTGTCTCACAATAGGGACAGTGTAAATTGACTAAACCAGAAAGATAATAGTACATATTTAGCACATTAGCTACTATTATACCTTAACAAGTAGTAAAGTAAAGTATTTCACTCAATGTTACCGTGTACACAAAATACACACTTTCCCATTCAAGTTTATGTGAATTTACTTGAACTTTTCACTGGTATTGTATATATTTATTTTCTCACCAAACGGTGGGTCATCTCAAGGGAATGAGGAAGAAACTGGCATTTATTTTGCTCACGTACAGCCCCTTTCTCAACACAACTACGCACAAAATGGCACTGTCCAAATTGGTGTTATTTGAGGAGCAACATTCTATTATGTCTGTCTCTAAGGCTGACAGTCGCAGAGGGAAAAGCCAGAACACAGTATGTGAGGCTTCAGTGAGACACTTTTCATTTTTGATACAGGTCAGTGAAGTCAATGACTTCTACCACGCAAACACACACATTATACGGACTAAGTATAAGGTTCACCCGGTAAAAAATAAGTGTAGATCAGCAATATAGAATTATTATATGTCAAAGATAATTAGGTCACACTTCTAGAGGAGTGTTTGTGTCGTTAACAAGTCGTTAATCAGGTTTGCCTGTGGGTTGCCTTCAAAGGAAACAGCTATTAAGCTGTTATATATTAGTTAAGATACGTTATATATTAGTTAAGATACAAAGATAAAATATATGTTAGAGAAATTATATCTTGCTATGTCTGATGACTGATATTGACGAAGTTGTCATATTATGACAGGTCAGATAAAACTACTAGATGTTCTTTTTTAATCAGAGCATGTCCTAACATGTTATGAAAAACCGCCGCCTTCTGGCCTACAAACCTTGTCGTAGAACTCGTAGAGGTGCACGGTCTTGTCAATGGTCTCCTTGGTGTCCTCCACACGCTGGGAGAAGTCCTGAAGGTGGACCCAGAATGAGCGCACTTTGACCTCGTAGACTTGCAGCTCGGCGGAGGACACATCCTCCCAGCGCTCCAGGCGCTTCAGCAGGGCCTCGCCACCCTTACAGTGCTCCTGAACAGACACACACACACACACACACAGAGATGGAGCGTTAACAGTAATTTTTCCTGTGGTAAACGATACAGGGACACTTAGAGGGACACTTAGCTAAGGTAATGGTTTAACAGTAGCTAGGGGGGTGGTTCTAGTTAGTACATAAATGGCCCCTGGTTATTTGTTAACAAACCTTAGCCATTGTAATGAAAAAACGTTTGGTGTGTTTGTCTGTTCTCTTCCAATGGAGGACAGTTAAAATCAGATGTCCACTTTAGACTAGTTTGAGAAGTTTGAAAATTATTTTATTTGTCATACGAGTGCACGCGTATGTTTTTATCTTCTCCAAGTTCACAGTCAGGCTAACTACAAAAACTACAGACCCCGGCCCTAATAGCACTAAACTCTTTGCACATGACACTCACGTAGGCAGAAATATAAAAGTCTTTGAAGAGCTTCTGCTTGCTGTGCAAATGCTCCAAAGAATCCTCCAGCTCTCCTAGGGTCTTCAAGCGACTCTCTCCCACCTCCTCGATCCAGTCGCTCACCTTCACAACAACAACAAAAAAAAAACACGCACACCGACATTGTGACACAAACCCGTCCATCTTTCCATCAATCATTATGCACTATTGACAGCCTCTCTAGGTGCTTAAACAGACCGTAAAACATGCGAGTGCCGTTTGGGACAAACGTGCAAAAGCATTGTCCTCCCTTCAACTTGACTCTGCATTCATAACAGCGCATAAAAAATGGCAGTAAAGTGACCAGGGGGCAGACCTAATCACACGTTTAACACATGCAACACATAAACCCTCAGCGTGATTCCCTATTTAGCGTTCCAGTGCTCTCGGCAGGCTTTCTTTGCTGCAACAGTGCCCAGACTCCAGCAAACTATACAAGTCCTTCATTGAGAAAAGCGGTGGAGAGGCATGAATCACAGGCTGCTAGGAAGCCGAGGAGTGGGCATGGCTGGCACGGCGCGGTGATGGATTGTCCATCTTGTTGTTCATTGTAAGGGAAAATGGTTGGTATGGGCTGTGTAGTTAGCATGGCATGCTTGGCTATAATGGAAGCTCCACTGGTAGCTAGCTGTAGCTAGCACAGTAGAACGCATCATACTGAACAAGAGACTAAGTTGTTGCTCATAGTGTTTCAAGGTTAGCTTACTAGGTTGGATTGCACACACCAATTTAACAGAACTTGAACAACAAACATTAAACAATAAAGCATTCTTAGAACATTTTTAATAACTAGACGTACCTCCTTGAAGCCCTCCTCCAGGGTCTTGAACTCCATGACAAATTCCAGTTCCTGGGTGCACTTGTTGGACAGCATCACCAGCCTGTGGACCAGCTCGTCCACCTGCTCATACAGCTGGCCCACCCCCTCGATGGCATCTCTGGAGACACACACACACACACACACACACACACACACACACACACACACACACACACAGTCCTTCAGACTCAGGCAGAGCACACTCCCTCAGGACAGCCCGTCGACTGTCTTTGAAAAGAAGAGTTCTTTAGTCCAGAAGTTCTCCTGCTTAGTCACGTTGTTGAGTCGTAACATAAAGATTAACTTCTTTATTACCTGAACATGCATAGTTTAAGGACTGAACTATTGGTTTTTAGAGCCGCCCTAAAAGAGAAGTGAATATTCCTCCCGGTGTTTGTCTTGGCTGATCATAGTCTGAGTCAGCGCGCTGTGAGATCACTAGTGACATAAGTGTACTGGTGCGAGCCTGCTCCCCATTGGATGAAGACACTTGGACTGTATTCACGTGTATGGACTGAACAAGGAAGGGCACGTAGGGGAAACATTCTCAAAGAGGTGTGGGTTGGAGTGACTGGAGAGACGTGCCAATGGGTGAGACTGGATTTCCAGGTACACTTGCTTAACTCGTCTACTATCACTGTCCCCTATCACAGACTCGGTACAACAGTAAACCTGGGAAAGCAACTTCTAACACAATGCTGAGTGTGTATGTGTTCCTGAAACTGTCTTATCTAAATCTGACCCAATCTTATCTGGTCTCCAAGTGTCTCTGTATGCTAGTTACACAGTACTAGCAACATCACCACTTTTGTGTGTGTGTGTGTGTGTGTGTGTGCGTGTGTGTGTGTGTGTGTGTGTGTGAACTGTAAATGTGTTGCGTTCTTCTTTCCCTTCACTGCGTGTCTCTGTAGTTGCGGAGATATTTGAGAGAATTTCCCGTGTCGGACAATGACTGAACACATTGTAAGGGAAGCCTGGACTTGAAGACCGACGGATGACTTCATTGAAATGTGTGGCTCAGTGTCACAGTACCCTCCGATGTCCTCCAGTGACACACTCACACTTTGTTTCCCCAACATCTAGCCATTGTTACATTCATTCTTCACTAGTTCAAAATCCCATCGAAGAGTGTTTTCAAGACGCAAACAAAATCTTTGTTTTAGGCGCAACAATCAAATCAATGCCAACACTGCTCCACACACACATTCGGGCACCCTGACCATGCGCTGCCCCCTGCTGACAGGTTCAACACACACAAGCCTGCACTCACACACACAAACATACACACACACACACACACACACACACACACACACACAAAGTGAGAACTCTCACCCTCTCTCTGGCAGGAATTCTATTCCACTTGGTCTCCCGCATTACCCCTGTCCCAATCCCATCTGACTCTGGGAGCCAGAAACAATAAATTGATACGCAGTCCCCTTCAGATAATCATCTGAGTGCCAGGCTACCAGGGTGCTAGCCTTAGCAACAGTAGAGGGCTGTAGGTAACCATAGCGAACAGGCTAGCCATAATGGCTAGCAGGGGGTTGTTGTCATGCTAATGTGCTGGCTGCATGCTAACTGCACTGTCCTGTCAATCATGGCTTTGTCCAGGGGAGGGAGGCTAGGAAGGCAGCCACAAGTGGTCCAGACTCCGTCACAGGGAGAGGCCTGTATACTATACAGTGGGAATGGGGAAATGAGGTGGGGTGTGGTTGGGGAGTGTGATCCCTCAGAGGATAACAGGAGGATGTGGAGGGGAGGGAGGTAAACACACACGCACAGACCCTGGCTCTAAAGTCCTTCTCTCTTTGATACACAGCACATCCTGTGATCGCACGGACACGTTTATTTTCAATCCACCCCTGTGAGACGGCGTTATCACGGATATGGTTTGTGTGTATCATATGAAGTTGTGAATGCAGGTATTGTGGTCCAAGTTCTCCTATCCACACCCACTCAAAATTGACCAATTAGTCATATTCCACCCCAAAAATAAACAGAGAGCGCAAAGCTACGCGGGCATCAAAGACATTCCCTGGAGAGGCGGAGAGAAAGGGGGGCACACGAGAGAAAATGGCCATGATGAAAGGGGCAGAATAAACACACCAGAAGTGTGGAGAGAGGGGCTGGCTCACCCCACCGGCTTGGGTGGAGCGAAGGAGAAACAGAGTGGTGACGTGCAGACGAGGGTAGAGCTATACACAAAGCGAGGGGAAGACAGAAAACGTCAAAGGAAGGTGAGTGACAAATACGACGGGGAAAGAAATAAGAAGCACAAAGGAAGAGGGTGAGAGCGCGACCGAGGAAAGGAGTGCTATTGACGGGGCAATCGAAAGGACAATAACCGCCATGGGGAACTCTGCCTGCGGTGGGAAGTGAGTCAGGCTCACTCAATGCAAACACGCTGCAACGGTCTGGTCTCGTGGCCTATCCACCCAGGGGCCTTTCTCATAAACACAGGAATTTATACCTCCTCGTCGAGTGTGTGAGCGTTTATCCCAGCAGATGACGGTATGTTGGCAGACAGTGAGGTGCGATGGAAAAACCATCAAGAAACACAATTCCTCTCCACACATAACGACCCTCGCTTACTCTCCCTCACATGCACACACAGCAGCACAGACACACACTAATGTCCCTAAGGGAAGGAAATAAAGTGTACGCTTTGCGATAAGAAAGAGTAATGCCTTGGACTATGGTGCTGTTGCTACTGCTCCGGGAGCAATACATGCATGGTTAAGAGTAGAGAACCGTCTAGAGATGACATCTGTGGGAAGGGCGCAGGGCTCGGCCGGAGCAGTCCGGCGCTGCCTTAAGAAGAAGAACATAAGGTCTCAAAGGCATACAGTAGACAAAAGCAGAGAGAAAGAGTTATTGTTCTACGATGGAAGTTCTTAAACCCTTCCCCTTTCTCTACTGACTGCCATAGAGGAGTCTTCAAATCACACATGTGCATTCTTTAGGATTTTGAGAGGTGGGATTTCCGCGTAATAAAGTGAAGGATATACCAGAAGCCACGGAGCAAAAAAATAAAAAAGGTGGCATAATACAAAGGCAGAAGGTGCTTGAGACAGATCAAACAGGAACAGAGAGCTGTCTCTTGGTCTATTGTCGTCGAGGCGCTGGGGTGGCCAGACACGCCTGCACATGCCAGGACATTGTATCGGTGTCACAGCGGAACTCCAGGCTCTATCTCGGCTAATGCGCGGTAACAACAGCAGAGACAAACAGCGCTTATGAGTGGCACGTCAGGTTTCAACGCCCTCTCTACCAGCCATGGGTGCGGCTGGAACGGTGTTGACTTTGACCGCACATGCAGGACAGGCAACCAGTCAAGACAGAGAGAGAGACAGAGAAAGAGAAAGGTTACGCTTGGGCAAGTTTAAGTGAGGCTGCAGACAAAAGGCAACCCCCTTAAAGCCTCTGACCTTATCAGGTGGTTTGAGCTGCTGATCTATCTAGGCCAGCGGTGCCTGAGGACCACGGTCGGATTTAGACAGCCAAGGCACACTTGGCTTGAGAGTCCATTGGTTCTGGAATGTGTGTAGGCAGGGACGGACAGAAGAGCTTCCCGGAGACGGGGCCGTATCGCCACCGCTCTGATAAAGCGCTCAGCCTGAACGCTTTGGAAGGGGGGATGAAGGGGAGGAGATGAAAGGGGCAAGAACGTAGGGAGGGAAAAAAGAAAGTAACCGACAAAAGAGTTGAACTTCAACTTGAAGAAATAAGGGGTTTGGAGACAATAACAGTTAGCAAATGTACGTTGAAAGCAGGTCTAAAGACAAAGCAAAATCAGAGGGAGGGCAAGCTGAGGGGAGAGCAGAGCCGGCGATAGATAAAGCGTGTTCCTCTTGGCCCGAGCAAGGGAAAAACACTCCACCACTCTAAACTCACGTACGTTCAACCTGACCCCTCCTCCAATGGACTCTTTGCATGCGGCCCTGCGATCTTCTAGCCCCTTTTGTTTTGGCAGCTATGTCCAGACTGCTTTTAAGAACGGTGAAACACCAATAGACAATGCCTTGGTCCAGTGCACAGTCACTTCTCTAAATGGCTCCAGATTGTGTGCTGGTCCATTTAGATTAACAAGCAAACAGTAAATGAAGGGAGAGGAAAGAGGAGGGCCATTAAGAAAGGAAGCTCGAGGGGAAAACACAGAAAGCTAAACAAAACCCAATCAACAGTGGAGAAAAAAAGAGGATTCCATTAAAAGAATAAGGAGCAATGTACCCCAAATCATTTTGTGTTTATACGAGAATATGTCCGTTCACATGAGATGGCACTTGGACAGGTCTCTGCATGCGTGTTGTAGATGTGTGTGTGTGTGTGTGTGTGTGTGTGTACCTGTAGTCCTCGGTGAGACTGACACAGGTCTCCTCTCTGCGGAGACGCGAGAGGGCAGCTCCTCCTTCCTGCTGCAGACGGACTAGTCGGCTGTCTTGCAGGACGGTGCCCATCAGCTCTCTGTAGCGGCTCAGCAGCACCTGCGCCTCCTGAAGAACACACACACACAGACACACACACACACACACACACACACACACACACACACACACACACACACACACACACACACACACACACACACACACACAGACAGACAGACAGACAGACAGACAGACAGACAGACAGACAGACAGACAGACAGACAGTGACGGTGAGGAGGGGTGAAGCCGACGCGTAGTAAAGGACACCTGGTGGCCAACTGTGGACATCCCCACTATGCGCCTATCAGAGTCACCCTAGATCATATCCAACTGGTCCCTTTTAAAAAGTGGGCTCGTTGTCTACGCTAGCCTGGGGCTGCAAACGAGATGGATGAATCCTGCTCCTTGGATGTTACCAACAGCCAGTGTGTGTACATGGAGGGACATGACAAAGACTGCCACCCTGCACAGAAGCCTATGTCCTCGGCCAGGCCTCAGGACGTGATTGTGAGCCCGAGGCCAGCTGTGGGACGGTGCCCGATGACTCATCTGGATATCAGTTAGGGAATTTGTATGGTTTTCTTCATGAAACAAAGACAGGAAATTGCACACTGATT
This sequence comes from Galaxias olidus, assembly GCA_026901105.3. NCBI lineage: Eukaryota > Metazoa > Chordata > Actinopteri > Galaxiiformes > Galaxiidae > Galaxias > Galaxias olidus. Next base: position 491,594 of record JAPMUY010007423.1, on the reverse strand, counting down.
GTAGAATTACAACAATGTTTGTAATGTCTGTCCAATAGCCCTGTTTTATCCCACATTTTTTCCCATCCACGATAACCAAATAGTATGCAAAAAGTAATTAATATGTCAGCACATTGTTAAAACTAGAACTATGCAGTGTGTCAGAGAGAGAAAGTGACAATTATAAAAATTACATATAGCCTTTGTGAAATGTGAGACTAGATAGTTGTGTGTGTGCGTGTGGGACTGTGTGTGATGCCTTTGGGCATATTTCACCAAAACAAAATGCAATGTGTCTGTGTGTGTGACTGTTTTGACAGCAGCACGGGCCAGCTTGTGAGTGACAGGTATAAATGTCGGCGGGAGTGATTAGGAAGTTAACAAAGTAGACAAGAGCAGATATAACTCAAGGGAAAAGTAAAAAGATTATAGCTGTGCATGTGAATGTAAAAACAACGTGAAGAAACATGATTTGAGTGCTACCTCATTGTGTACGATACACATTTCATGAGTTTACAAGGTGATAATTGGCGCCGAACCAAAATAGATTCCTGTCAGGTGCATACATGTAGCCTTGGCTGGAGGACTTCCAGGCATAAACTAGGATTGGGCTGCCTGAAGACACACAAAAACCCCCAAAAAACAATCCCCTGGGGTTGGTGTCCTCCCACACGCGTGCAGACACACACAAATAACCCCCGGGGACGTGGAGGCAGGGGGGGCGGGGGGGGTGGGTTGGGGGGGGAGGATGAGGCTGGGTGTCCAGCGGGTACACACTGCCTCTCAGGGGTCAGCTAAGCTTGGGCTTCAAACAGGGACAACAAAGAGTAGGAGCCTCCCCCATTCTCCTCTCCTAACTTCATTAACATGGCAGCTCTGACCATTAAATCACCAGGGACCGGAGGAGACATCAGAGAGTCAGCCAACTCCCCTCTCCCGTTTAAAGACGGCTCCTCTCCCAAATAGAGCATTCCCTAGGCCTCTCTGGGAGTGCGTTGGGGTAGGAGAGGGTATTCCAATCTAGACTGGGGTAATAAAAACCACAGGCCTGTAGTGCTGCACTGGGGTCTGGGTAAATATAGGGCTGGCAACAGTGACACGGATATTAGGTGCATGGTTGAACGCCGGCCAGCAAAGTGCTTTTCAGTCTGCAACAGAGACATAGTGCACTTTGGCCCAACTTGGACCAAGACAAATTGGGAAAATACAGTTGGAGTACAAGCCAACAGCCAAATAAAGATTCTGTTGATTTCTTGCTTAGCGAATTAAAGAGAAGAACCAATGAATAAAGGCCAACTACATGAAAACTGGCCAATCCCAAGGAGGCTGGCAGCCAAACAGACTATACAGTTTACACTGCTGCCAACTGCCATATTTACACGTTCCAGATTGGCTGACTCCTCCAGCATGTGGTGGGTTGTGATGAGGTAAACAGGAGCAGTGGCTCTGAGCCACACAGTTTGGATGTACCTCTGCAGTAGGAGGCAGGGGAGTGGACTCCAGGCTGGTCACGGTGCTCTGCAGAAGGTTCACCGCGTCCTGACAGTGGCTGGTAAACTGCTCCACCCGCTGAGAAACACAAAGACACCGGACATGGTTAGCCGACAAGCACTTGCATAAAAGGATTTGGGCCTTCTATATTGTGGTGCATATATATATATATATATATATATATAAAAATAACCTATATGGACAGTTTTTCAACAAGAGAATGAGGTTTTGTGTGGGTGTTGCGTTGCGGTCTGACCGTTCGGAAGCCAATCCAGCTGCTGTGGGAGAAGGGGAAGGTGCCATCAAACTCGGTGGGGAGCTGGGCCGTCTCCACGTGTTTATGGAGGGACTTGAGCGAGGTCAGGAGCTCCAGCTGCATGCCCAGGGAAACAGGAGAGGGACGGAGTGAAGGTACGAGAGAACAGGGTAACAGATCAGAGGATTGGCAGAAAAGGGGCTTCACTTTGGAGGACTACAATAACCCCTGGATATGAGTGTGTCACAGAAGCCTGCTTTTCTGTTCCAGGTATCTCTGGATGGGATACAGGCCCTAACCCTATCTGTGTCATTGAGTGCTTGCACACTGGCTGGGCTGGTGCGTGGTATCATGGCCTTGTGTTGAATGTGATTGAAGTGAGTGTCTACTTGACTGCCACCAGACACACACATCTTGCTGCCAAAAGCTTGCAAATGGCCAAGTAGTTGCAATAACAACAACACATGCGGTCTAGTTCAGTTTGCTCTAATAGAAACGGTATAATAATATTGGGGAAGGTGGTACGTGTCTGACTGTGTGCATATGTGTGTGTGTGTGTGTGTGTGTGTGTGTGAGAGAGAAAGCGAGAGACGGACAATATATTGGTGCCACCTTATCTCAATGTCAAACCACTGTTCCCCAAAATAAAGCATTCCGGAGCCATTATCTTAACCTTAATTTGAAACAAGGACTAGAACACTTTCACAGGGAAACCGAGAACACTGAACAAAAAAACAAATTCTTCAATTAATCTAATTTTGGCTCAAAGTCGAATATGTCTAAGATGGCTGATGATGAATGTAGTTTTTACCTGGATGGTGGAGGGTTTGTCAACGCGCAGGTCTCTGTCGGCTAGTAACAACACTGTGTAAATACAGCCTGGTATGGTATCCTGGACAGACACAGACACACACAGATACGTTAAACAACACCGTGAAATCAATAAGGCTGTCTGAAATAAAGAGGGAAAAAATTCAAAAACGTTCTTTAACTAAATTGCACTAAGTTTAACACTGTGATAAACTGTTGTCCCTGTTTATACAAGCATAACATAACAGTTAAACTAAACTGACTAAACATGGACAACGTCCCAGACACGGTCATCTTGGCTCATCTAAGAGGTCTGTTTGTTTTATTTATTAGAAAACTAGACAGAGTTCAGTGTGGTAACCGTGAGTGAGCTAACAACGTAATCATCCGAGAGGCTGTAAAACACAGCACAAGCAGCATTAGTGACAACAAATGGGAAATATAACTGTTTGAACTAATAGTTTCACCCAGTTCCAAATGCACATTGTCGAAGATGTGTGACAAGTCAGCCAAAAACTAAACAAAAACGCACACATTGGCTCCAGGTGAACGGACAGCATTTTGATAAATACTCTTTGTCCAGAGCAAACATAACCTCAGCTAATGGTGGGGAGCCAGAGTCTTACACACTTAGGCAAATATAAACCCACATTGAAATGAGGGAGGACATCTTTGTCTACCCGTATCCTTGAAAATGATGGTGAAACTGTAAGCCCTCTGGTGAAGTTAAATCACTGCTTTACAGCAGTGCAGTTTATACATAGTAAATGTAATCAGCAATTATGCACTGAACATTTATAATAGAGCAATAAAGGCAACCCTTTTTGTTTGAAGTTAATCAATAGGAAAAAAAATTGAAACAAAAGCAAACCAAATCTTAAGGTCAGTGCTTGTTCAGCCAGGATAGCCAAATCTATGTTTTCCCAAAGCATTTTTTTATTAAACTTAACTGTGGACAAACACTCATTCTGATAAATGGCAGACCAAAAAAGAGGTTTATCTAGATAGAGTGAACAGAGTTCTCAGGTCAAATGAGGTTTATTTGTACACCAGTGTGAACATATTGACACAATAAGTGAAAAGGAGGTCAAAATGTGTCCATTGTGTTGCTTTTTTTTCTAAACATACAATGTTAAAACCTGTTTAAACCTATTCAATAGTTAAATCTGCTAAATATGTGTCACACTGGGTTGGGCAACACAAACAAAACATAGTGGCAAAATCATCTACTTATGTTAACCCTAACCCTAACCCTAAACATAACACTAACTCTAATCCTAAACATAAATTCAAAGGTAATCAAATTAGTTCCACTCTAGAAACAAATAAAAACAAATGGGGAACTTTCTGTACAGCCAAAACAATTAGCAAACAAAGCTAGAATCATTGACAGGCCCCAGGGTTGACCTATAGCAGAACGTGTGCGTGTGTGTGTGTGTGTGTGTGTGTGTGTGTGTGTGTGTGTGTGTAGCCAGTAATAAGATGATGCCATCCCTAGTTGGAACAATCGTGTGGAGGTGACGGGGTTCAGGGAGAAGGGGGGTTCCCAGTGGGATCAAGGGCAGGGTGCTGGTGGGGGGCTGCGTTAGAAGGGGGACCTCTGAAGTAGGATAGAGAGGGCAGGGCTCACATGGGCTACACTGGAGTCCATACAGCAGGCTTAACCTTTGGCGAGCTCTGCCAGTCTGTAGCCGTAAACAGTTTGGGACAGATGTGGTATTTTCCACAACGATAATCCTCTGGTATGTTTTAGGAAAAGGAACACCAAAGGCACACTAAATCGCTCCTAGAAGCTGATACGCTTCAACTGCCAAAACAAAGTGTTTTTATTGCTCAGTCTTTCAATAAAAGCAGTTAGTGATCCAACTGTGCTTCACATAATCTATTGATTATAAGTAGGACATGGAAAGTTGGGAGGCTCCACGATTACAACAGGTCTTTGTCTCTCTCTCCAAAGAAACAAAAATCTGCTCCGGGCACCCATTCTCTATCTCCAAAGCAATCAAGGCTCGTTGATTGGGCAGCCGAGGACCCAGTAGGGTTGGCATACAGGCTAGCAGCCATGTACCAGGCCAAGGCTTAAAGGTCAGCTGCCCTGTCCAAGTCATTAATATATGGCCCTGGTAGAGAGAAACGCACTATCTGGCTTGGTTAGTAAAAACACAGTCCAGAGACATTTTCCAACTGAGCTGCCAGCAGGTCAAAGGCAGCGACTGGATGAGTCCGGGCAGATCCGAGCCCATCTAGCTTCACTACTATCTAAGACTCTCTCATCTTGCTCTGTATTAGGCCAGCCTAAAGCTGACACAGCTGGTCTGAACCCTCAGCCATGAAGAAAGGGAATTTGCTGGAGCAGAAGACTCGCTGGAGAGGATTTATCATATCTTTAGAAGCGCTGACCTTCTTGAACCCAGCAGGATTCCTGTGGGAGGCTGCAGTGTTCTTGCTTCCTGACCTCCATGATTTAAGTTGAGGGGATATGCGGGCACTATCTTATCCGTTATTTACACAAGTGGACATGTTTGGTTTTTTGGTGAGCAAACAAAATGCTTCTTCTTCAGCAGTGTAATCTAGTGTCCTCTGTGACTGAAGGTTTACTCCTCTTACCTGCAGGGTGCTGAAGGCTTTGAACAGTGCTGGGACCGGGGAGCATCTACGGGCGTCCACCAGAACAGTCAGCCCCAACGAACGCACCTCCTTCCTGTTAGCCACAGGAAATGATGTCAGAGACAATAAGACTTTTTTCAATGGCACGTGATTCAACTTGCATAAAGGAATGAGGAAGAACCGTGTGGGCCAATGGCATGCCAGTGTTAACTCTTTTGTTCTACCTGAGTGTGCTGCAGAAGTAGAGCAGGATGCGCACCAGCTCGCCGCTGTTACAGTGGGGGTTCAACCAGATGGTGTTCCTGGTGGTGACAGTGACGAGAGCACGGCCACCGCGGTCCCTGCTTCCTGAGAGCGCACACAACCCCGGGGACACTTCAGCTCGTTACGCTTACAACCCCACGCGCCGATAAATCTTAGTAGTAGTTTAAGTGCCAAGTAGTCTCAGCTTACCAGGCAGACAGAGCACTCCAGAGCTGAGCACCGAGGGGTGGATGTTGTGGGCTTCAGTGAGCACGGGCTGGCCTCTGGGTGGGCACTGGGAGGCTGGGGCTAGGCTGGCCGGTGACAGCTGGAGCACAGGGGACGGAGGTGGAGCCTCCTGCTGCCTCGACGACGTAGGTGACTCGTCCTCCTCACTGAGACTCTGATGCCTCTGCTCACCTGTGTGTAGAAGAAGAGCAGGACTGACCGACGGCCTGAGAAGGGACTGACTAGCTGGCATTGTGACCCCACAAACACACAAGCTCTCTCTCTTTCAAAAACACAAAGAAGCCATCACCAGACAGAACACACACACACACACCTTACAGAGCCTTACATGTAAAGATGCATGCCAACTACACTGCTAAAATAGTCTATTTCAATATTATCATCCTTTTGTGAAAGGCTTAATATTTATAATATTTAATATCTCACGAGAAAACGAGCAGCCAAATCAATAGGCCCCAGCTAAGTGCGAGGCAAAAACACAGAAGTGTGCTTGGAGTAGAGTGTAAGTGTGTGTGTGTGGACAAAAATAGAGACGGATAGAACTTGGCATTCAGTGTAAACGCATAAACCTGCTCATTCTTCCTAAAAAAGAGAGGGGTACATCCAAGTTCAGCTGATTCGGCACTACTGTGTGGTATAAAACCAGACAGACTTTAAAACACACAGACTTTAAAACACACAGAGGCACACAGCCCTCACATTTGCACCATCAGGTCTTCAGAGGGCCGTCACAGCCCTGCTACACACATTATGGCCGAGGCTGCCCTGGCAGACAGACAGAGACAGAGAGAGAGAGAGAGAGAGAGAGAGAGAGAGAGAGAGAGAGAGAGAGAGAGAGAGAGAGAGAGAGAGAGAGAGAGAGAGAGAGAGAGAGAGAGAGAGAGAGAGAGAGAGAGAGAGAGAGAGAGAGAGAGAGAGAGAGAGAGAGAGAGAGAGAGAGAGAGAGAGAGAGAGAGAGAGAGAGAGAGAGAGAGAGAGAGGGAGAGAGAGCGACAGAGAGAGCCCTGCCACTAGCGGACCAGAGGAAGACGAATAGGTCTGTGGGGAAGTCACAGTGCGGCCTGACACCGTCAGCCATGAGAACAGCTTACTCAAGGAGAAAGAAAACAGGGATAAATCGTGCGCAGACACAATGTGGCGGAGCCGGCCGTATTTTCAGCACAGTGCGTGCCGGAGAGGGGAGGGGGTAACAGTGTGGTATGTTACTGGTAAGAAAAAGCCAGCAAAGACAAATGGGAATCCATTAAAAGAATATTCACTAAGCTTCCCTGTTCAAACACATAAACATTTCTTGAACGTGCACTCACAAATGGACGTACACACACACACACACACACACACACACACACACACACACACACACACACACACACACACACACACACACACACACACACACACACACACACACACACACACACACACACACACACACACACACACACCTCAGGGTGGAAAACTCAATAAAATAGTTGGCTAAATGAGTTGGCAGTTGTTACAGGATTATAGGAAGTAAGGGAACAATATCCAGGAAAGCTGAGTCACATGAATGTTTCAAAATACAGGAGGTCTCAAAAGCCCCTGCTTTTGAAAGACTACAACGTATGGGTTCGGTCAAATGTTTACAAATATCCCAAAGGTACTATACAGCAACAAAAGTATTGTAACTTAAAAATGATTGCATGAAGAAAAAAAAACTTGCCCACTCCAGCATAGTGCTGAATAGGACTCTTGGCAAGTTAACACCTATGGGGTTACTGCTCTAAACTAGGGAGGGCTCTGTCTATTACCTGGAGCAGTCACATCTGGTGTGGGGAATACTTCCAGACATAATCTGCAGTGGTAGGGGATTTTGCCAGCTGCTATAATAGGTATTTAACCCATATAAACACAAAATAAAATAGATTTCTTTTAGAATCACACCTAAGTCTGCTATGGAGCTAGCAAAAACAGGCACGGGGCATAGGTTTAATGGATTGAATATGTATTAACTCTGATGCACGTTCAGTTTGGCCAGAGAAGGGAGAGTAGCAGGCCGGCTCCATGGACAACCTCTCACAACATACCTGTCTGATCACAGGATTTCAACCTGCTCGGACCGTGAGACACTACATGTTTGTGTCTGCCTAGGCATGTGTTGTTATGACACCAACATCAATACAAAGCCCATACAGACACCCGCACATTCACATACCATGAACCTCATGCAACACTATTTTCCTTAAGTTAACCCTGGCTAAGACATAAGACTGATCAGAGCAGCTTGTATTGTCATTACCAAACCAAGACCTACATTAGACACAGACTGTAATAAAGCACTGTCTTCCTAAAATAAGGCCGAGGGAAATCACCTGTAAGCTCCACTGCCGACTCACTTTCTAAGCTAAGCAGCCGTTAAAGCACTTGGCCAGGGCCAGAGAAGCAGGGCGACAGGACACAGCCTGGGATCAGTGCTGCGGAACACTCCAAACAAGATGCTGGCCACCCACCTGGAAACTGCTATCAGTCACAAGAGAGAGCGCTCACACACACACACACACACACACACACACCAACACACCCACACAAAGCCAACCGCTACTACTTCTTAGGTGTGGAGGGACAAACAAATCAATCATCAGAGCTGACCTTACCCAACCTCCATCAGCATTGTCTCATTCACACACAAACGTTGGCACACATAGTGCACCCATCCCATTAACCTACGAGGAATAGCCTTATGCCAAATCTCAACTTGAGGGCTGGCTTTGCTTCCAAACGTGGTGAGGGAAGCAGCTACCCAAACGGAGCCCGTCCTGTCCCTACTGTGCAGAGCCTCTCGGCAGACAAAACAGAGAGAGAACAGGCTGGGGCCATGTGGGCTGCTCTGTGTTGACGGCCATTCCAGAGCCATTTGTAGAGCTGTCAGTAGGCTTGACGCCAGGGCCTCCCTGCACTGTGGGACGGTAAACTGGGGCTCATGTGTGTACACACACACACACACACACACACACACACACACACACACACACACACACACACACACACACACTCACACACACACTCACACTCACACACATGGTCTTGCTCTCTCTACCTCTATCCAAGCCAGTAGGTCACATCAAGTCAAAACACACAAGCAACAAAGAGGGATAGTATTATTGCCTGTAATGTTGGAGGGAAGTACAAAAGCCCCGAGATTATTTAGTGAAAGGGACTGGACAGAAATAGACTGGGGTTACAATGACTGATGGGAGTGTAATTAGTGCCACAAAACACACATTCTTACGACTGCCAAGAAAAATACTGCAATAAAGAGAATACACACTAAGACATTAGCTAGTTGAAGGATACTTGGAAACTAGGAAAAGTGCTGATGTTATTCAAGAGAGTGATACGAAAGTGGTTGAAGAAGACAAACTTTCCATTTGATATTGAAGGAAGAGGGAGGTGGAAGAGATGAAGGTTAAAAAGAATGAGTGGACAACAGTCAGGAGGAGGTGACTCTTGAAGGCAAAAAGAGGAGGGTTTTTGTGGTAAGAAGCACTGCAGAAAAGGGAAGATTTGGGTTAAAGATCTACCTTCAAGGTGAGGCTCCGTGGCTGTTTCCAGCTCCCCCTCCTTGCAGAGTGTGGCAGAGCTCTGCTCAGCTGCCCTCCTTTCCCCCTCCTCTTCCACTTTGTCCTGAAGTCTCAGCGCCACAGCTTCGGTGACAGGGGTTTTCGCCAGAGGGGCGGCGAGAGGCTGTGTGACAGAGTCTTCGTAGGGGGGCTGTGCTCCGTCATGGTGTGTTTGTGGAGAATCATTGAGGGCCGGTGCAGCAGGCTCTTCAGAGGACTCGCACACCCTGGCTTCAGGCAGACTTTGGATGCCCTGTACTGTGTGCCCAACGGTCAATTCATCCCCTACCTTTTCACTCACAGCGTCTGCTGTAGTCCCTATTCTCTCCTCTTCTACCCCTCCCTCTTTCTCTGTCTCCACCTCACTGTCTTTCTCTCCTCTTTCCTTCATATCTGACTCTTCGGTCTCTGTGTGCGCTGCTGTCTCATCTATCCCAGCGCACGCCTCTACCTGGGCGACTGTGTCGGGCAAACCGTCTGTGTCTGTTGCTGTGTCCGGCTCCATGTCTGTGACTGTGGAAGTGTGCGTGTCTGTTATTTCAGCAGTAAGTGCATCTTTTACTGTGGCAGTGTGTGTGTTTGTTCTTCCAGCAGTAAGTGCATATCTTACTGTGAGAGTGTGTGTGTCTCTTATTTGAGAAGCAAGTGTATGCTTTACTGTGGCAGTGCGTGTGTCTGTTATTTTAGCATTGTCTATGGCTGTGTCCATTACTGTGTCAGCATGGGCACCTGTATCAGTTTCTGTGGCCGTGTCTTTTACTGTGTCAGAATGATTGTCTAAGGATGTGTCTGCTTCAGCGGCACGACCTGTGTCTTTGGCTGTGTCCAGCAGAGAGTCTGCGTCCTTAACGGAACCAGCATGCAAGTCAGTAAGCGTATCACAATGTGCATTTGCTGCTGCGTCAGTATTTGTGCCCATTACTGGGCCAGTCCTTTTGTCTGTTGCTTCACCAGCATGCACATCACTAGGTGTGTCTGTCACCGAGTCAGTGTCAGGGCCTCCACATGTATTTGAATGCCTGTCAATTGATATATCACAGACAGAATCTATTACTCTGTGAGTATGAACGCTGTCACTCTGAGAACTGTAAACAACAGCCTCTGAAAGTTCTGTTTGTGACGAGTCACCCAGTCCAGACACAGTGCCCCTCTCTACCTCCCCCTCTACTTCCTCTGCTCTTTCACTCACTCCTTTCTCTTCCTCTATACTCTCCTGAGCCTGCTGCAGTGGGGCTTTAACCTGAGCCACCGCGTCACTCTCCACCTCCATCCCCATCCCCCCCTCGTCTTCTACCTCTTCCAAGTCTGCCGAGCTCCCTTCATCCTTAGCCAAGCCAACCTCGGCCTCCTCCATGTCAGTGTGTGTGTGGGTGGGAGTCTCTGTGTCCGGTGCGGTGTCCTCTCCCTCCTCTTTCAGGGGAGCAGGGCTGTGATCACTGGTGCCCTCCGTGGCAAAAGGGTTGGGTTCTGAATCTATCGTGGTTGGACAGCTCTCTGTCACAGTACTAAGTATTACGACAGTACTGCTGCCCTCCTCGACCTTTTCCCCCACTTCTCTCTCCTCCACCTCCACCTCCACCTTCTCCTCCTCGTCCTCCCCCTCCGATCCCCTCTCTTTGGTGCTAGCTTCCTGTATAAGTGGCGTGTCTCTTTCTATGCACTCTGAAGGGGCTGATCCCAGTTCGGTTTGCAATGAAGGCACAAGGGTAGTGTTTTCACACCTAATGTTAGATAAATGCTGCGTAACATTCTCAGGCGGCTCCGTACCTTCCTCACTGTCGTCTGAAGGTCGCTCCGACAGAGTCTGAGCGTGGGTCGCTTCCCTGGCGACCTCTTTGGCGGTGGGGGTGAGGAGGACTGGGCTGAACGACTCCTCGATGAGCCTGGAGCACACCATAGTCTGGGAGCAAGTGTTGCTTTGCCTGGGCTCCAGGGGCAGGGTCAGCACCTGTGCGGCGCTGGGATTCAGTGGGGTAGTGTGCGCGGTCACGGCTGTGTGTGTGGGAGCAGTCCGTGGTTTGTGAAGGTTCCTGTAGTTGAGGCTAATGGACTGAGTCAGGGAGCCTTTCTGGGGGTAGAAACGAGGCAGAGGAATGTCCGCCAGCTCCACGTACTCCCCCTCCGTGTCGGAGCTGTCGCTCGACTTGGTGTCCGACTCACTGACGCGTCGCTCCGCCTGCCGGGCTTTCCCCTCCGTCGGGAGGAGCTCAACTTCACGACACAATCCCTTGTCTTTGGATTGGGATTGCGAGGTGTCAATCACAATGTCACGGTCCTTATTGGGCGCCTCCTTCTCGGCCGTTCCCTCCAGTGACCCGTCCCCCTCCCCTCTGGCGGGCGCCCTCCCAGTCAGCGGTGTCTCCGTGGCTTTGGGTCTGTTGATGAACTGGGGGTGGACCACGTCCTCCCAGGGCACCCTGAAGATGTCGCTGTCTGCCGAGAGGAGGCAGTGTCGCAGCGGCGCGGCGGCGGCGGCCCTCCCAGCCCGCTCCCTGTTGACAGACTCCAGCCAGGCCATGGTGAATAGGGAGGTGTAAGCTAGCTCCGGGACCTCCTGTTGCTCCACATGCTGCCCGCTGGGCGAGAGGCAGCGCAGAGCGACGCGGGGCGCGGGGCGGTGCTGGGGCGGCGAGGTGGAGGGGGCCGGCGGCGGGGGCGGGATCACCTGCAGGTAGAAGTCTCCGGGGCGGAGGACGCGGTGGTCCAGGGGGCAGAGCTGGATCACCACCTTCTCGTGCACGCACAGCGGCCAGCCCTCGTGGCGGAACAGCAGTCCACAGTAAGGGAACTGGGGAGGAGACAGAGGACAGACAGTTAGGCTGGGGGAAAAAACAGGGGCTTCTAAAGTGGATCATATGTTAGAATAGGACAGTGCAGGATGATACTTTTATTGATCCTGGAAGGAGAGGTCATCCAATGTCCAAACGCTAAGTGAATAGCAGTGCGGATTAAAAATAAAAATAAAAATAAACAAATAAAAAGCAAAATTATTTTGGTTATTGTTTTGCCCATGCATTTCAACACCAAAAGTGGATTTGTCATGTTTTGACTCCAGTTTTATTTTCCGATGTGTCTGTGCGTGGGTGTTTGTGGGTGCTCCCGACGCTTATAACAGCGGCATCACAAGCCTGCAATGGCCCATTTCACGTTGATATATTAGGTTTGTCAGAGAATTGGCCATGATTGTACAATGGGCTCCTTTTAAAGACTTGACTGCCTCTAAGGTTACCAGACGGCTGTCCGTTTTCATCAAGGAGAGCGGGGCTGTTTTTCTTCAGGGGCCTGACCTTGCAGTAAGGCTATCCTGAGGAAGATAAAGCTCAAAGTGAATGGCTTAGTTCCTTTAAAGCTGGGTTGTAAACAATTACATGAAGAGTGGCCAATGGCTTGGTTCTCTTAGAGGACAATCTCTATAGGGATTAAAGGGATGGAATCAATATTTTTTTGCAAAAGATTGACTTTGACATGGGACCTTCTACAGTCCAGCCCTGAAAGGAGTAGGAGTAAGGTTACATGTGCTATGTGTTTGTAGCATCAGTCTGTTCCCTATTACTAGCGCAAAGTAGTAAGCACAGCCCAATTTGCGCGTTATGCTTCCTTGACCTCAGGTGCATCAACCAGTTCAGGAAATAACTCACAGACTTCAAGCCCTCACACACACACACACACACACACACACACACACAGACACCCACACAAAGCGCAGAGTGGGGGGATGTGTAAACAAACTAGTGTCAAGTGATTTCCGCTCAAAGGTCGTCTTTCAGCATGGGCGGTCGCACACCGGAACTATTCCCTCCAACCCAACCCCCCACCACACGGCTGTGGGGCGACGCTTCCCCGTAGCGCTGAGAGACACAGACCCCGGCTTTGTGTGGCTGAGTCTGTCTTCCTCCATGCCTTCCTTCCTCCCTGCACGGCCTTATCAGCGGGATCAGGGTCACTGAATCTTTTCAGGGTCTTTGGATCTCTGGGCGACTGTGTGTGTGTGTGTGTGTGCGTGTGTGTGTGTGTGTGTGAATTGGCGGGGGGGTGTTCAGTCTTAGTTCTCCAGATTAGCTGTATAGCTTCCCTCCTCTTGGCTCCATAGACATGTTGTTGAAAGGCAGCTGGGCTACAGGTGGCTTAGTCTGGCCCTTCCGCCTGACCTTGTCAACGGCAACACAGCAGTAAAACTGGCCCTCAGAATCATTTCCTTCCACTTGCCTTTATCATATCACCTTCATCATATGCCCCTTAAATTTCTCCTTATCATTAACTTTTCTTTTTCGTTTACATTATTTCACTGTTAACAACCAACAACTCACCCAGTGAAGAACAAGCTGATAGGATGTGTTAAGGCATCCCACGCTAGAACTAAGTGATGGCTGAGCTCTTACTGAGAAGGGCCTTAAGAACAACAGTGCCTCTGAAAGGAGGTCTGCTCTGCATTATTACCTGTTAAGCTATTAAAAGACATACAGGATGCTGCATGCATTTACACAACTGTCGGATAGATCCCACCAAAGGTCAAATGGAGGGGGTCTAAATGGCTTCCAGATGAACAGCGGGGCCAGGGAGACTTGTGTGTGTGTGTGTGTGTGTGTGTGTGTGTGTGTGTGTGAATTAGTGTGGGAACACATACATAGGGTATCATCACCTTCAGGGTGTATTTTGAGTAGGGTAGAAAGATCGTTGGCACACGACTGTTCCCTAGGCCTTGCCTAGTTTGTTTGTGCGGGGTGAAGGGCTGTGAGTTTTTTCACAAGCCTGGCACCCTCTCCAACCTCTAAAAAAGGATGAGCTTACACTAACACAGATCCAGGCGGACTCTGATGACTGGCCTCCTGTTTGCCGGCTGTCTGTGACCTGGCCTACACCCTCGGGATTAATGACACACGACTGAGAGACAATGTGGAGGGGGGAAAGAAATGGAATGAAAGGGAGAGGTTTGCCCTACCCAAACATGACACACCGCACGGGAACGCATTGTAGGCATGATGAGACACGACGCGGGGACAGAGAAAGGTGGCGACGACTGACGCGGAGGGAAGTGGATGAACCCACGGGGGTGACTAATGTTGCCTGGAGGTAAGTGGGAACACCTCGCTCGGTAATGGCAGGCCAAAAGGTGGAGGCAAAGAGAGGACGGACCTGGAGGGGCTGCATTTTAAAGGTTAAGAAGAAAACCACGCGGCCTCTAGCAGAGGCACGGAAAGAGAAAATCATATCTGTTTATCTGTCTACAAACACACGTATACAGGTACACACACACACACACACACACACACACACACACACACACACAACCAAAGTCAGATCAGTACTCACACAGGCATCCTGCTGTATGCTCTGGAGGATGTGCTTGGCGGGGACCAGGAAGTCGATGAGGTACCGGAGGCCGTCTCCACGGTAGCAGCTCTCCACCACGTCAAACACCTGACACAGCACTGTGGGCGCCGTGGCCTGGAACGGAGGGTAGAGGGCGGACAGGCTGCTCTGGATACAGCTGTCCAGAGACTCAGAGTCCTGCGGGACACCAAGAGGAAAGGGAGAGGGTTACACACACCGCACCCAGGCAACCACACTAAAAGTACTTGCTCGTACAAGTTTATTCAAATTGCCAACAGAAGCCTCAAACAAATGACCAAACAACATTTTCCGAATATTTGCATTTGTTTTGTAACTGCCCAGCTCAGTAAACTTATTAGAATGAGCAGGAAATAACATGGACACGTACAACAAGGCTTGGTCCGTATGGACAGAACGCCATTGGTAGCATATATACGGTCTAGTCTGTCTCTGTGTCTCTGTAACAGGACTCCGGTGGTCTACAGGGAGAAACGTCAGAATAGACTGGAGCAGACTGGGTCTGGTAAAAATATCTGTCATAAAGGCTTCAGAGCGCTTCTGTTGCCTGCTTGCATCTGTTTGTGTATATATGGGTGTGTGTGTGTGTGTGTGTGTGTGTGCACGTGTCTTTCTAATAAATCGCTCTCCCTGCCCCCTTCCCTCTTTCTCTGAAGTGGCCGGAGCAGACTGTGTGGCTGAGCGGCTGATTCTTCACCCTAAATAGCTGGTTCCCAGGGGACACGCTTGTAACCCAATGACAGGCTCAGCTGTCTGGACCCGTTCTCCTCCTCCTCCACTGGCCTTTACTCTCCCTACTAAAACCAGCATGGACACTCCTAATCACCTAGGAAAAAACACCTAATTCAATCTCACTATGGGGGGAAGAATATATCGGGGGAGGGACGGGGACCTTGTGGTTCTCTGAGTCATTGAAGTTGATATGGCAGCTTGTAAGTAAAACAAATGGAGGGACTTGATACTGGGCTGGGTAGCCAACATTAGCAGAATATTATCCAGTTTTGTTGAGGGGGGATATATCCCGTCAAACATTTTAAGAAAGGGAGAGGGCATTGGCTGTGAAGCCACAGGGTTCTGCAGGGGCCCAGAGATGAGCTACTGTTTACAAAAAAAAAGAAAAACATCTACAAGCCCCTTTTTGTTTTGAGGCACTTGTTATTATCTTAGTGCTGAGGGACACTGTGGGCTGGATGCTTGGGTTACGGTCGGCTGGATGGCTACACCCGCACAGAGAGTCGTGGGAAAAAGCCTTATCACAAGACAAACAAAGCTTTAAGGAAGAAGCCGTAACCCCAATGCAGCCACTGCAGGTGTCCAAAGGTATAAACATGTAGGTTCCACCATATCCAACCACACTGTTATCAATCGCTCCTTTGGACTGGACAGAAATAAAAGGAGCACAACCACACTCATAGCTTTGTTAGCATAGCTTGGATTTTTTTATCTAGAATGCTTACTGATGTAAATAGGCCATTGTATTAAACCTGCAGGCTATCCCTGAAGATCTAGTTTTTGTTCACAAAGAGGCCTGTCCAGGCAGGAGGAAGTATAGGGGGCAAGGAAAGGCAGACAGTGTGAGATAAGGAGTTTGTGTGAATTGGTACCACATAACAATAAACCTGCATTATCTTTTCTTTGCAGGAGTCAATCAATGTGTGAACGCACAAAAACACAGACTTCAAATCAAATCTGGGAACATGTGTTTGAACACCATGGATCGATTCACATTCATGTGTGAAGGAATAGATCAAACTGTCACTGAGGAATGTGTCAACTAGACTGGAGGTACTGCAAGTAGCCTTGCTCTGCTTAGATATGTGTGTGTGTTTATGTCTGCGGTTTTATTATTTCCCCGATAGCAGATGATGTGTTTATGGGAACACACTGAACTGTTCCCAGGCTGTTGCAGCAGACCAGATAGGCCAGCACTGAACAGCAACTGGATTAGGGACAGATACTAAAAGCCCTGGTTGTCTTGAAGCTTCCTTTCCCAGGTGTTCCTCTCTGTCAGTGATCCTGCCTGCTCACCCTCATGATCACCCTGCTCATTCATATGTGAGAGAGAGAGTAAGAGAGATAGAAGGGCAGAGAGAGAGAGAGAGAGAGAGAGAGAGAGAGAGAGAGAGAGAGAGAGAGAGAGAGAGAAAGCTTTCTTTATCAGGGCCTGGTCTCGCTTTGATGTTGACTGGGGATTTCAGCAAACTTTAATTACGTTACGCAGGATTTTCTCCAGCATCCACTATGTCTGCCATGAAGCCACTTATACGAGCGAGCGAGAGAGTCAATCATTAAGTTTCTTCAAGTCACTATAATTTCAATCACCTGACCTTAAATTCACAAAAAATGCTTCCTTTTAGGCCCACCACTAACTGTAGGTTTCAAGGCTACCTTCAAAAATCCAACGCACCTGGACCTATTTAAATTCTGCTGCGGAAACGAGCCGTCAAACAAATCAGTCTGTTTCCAATCCATGCCTGTTTGGGATTCCTGTAGTCAGCTGTAAGTGTAATTTAATTGTACAGTGAGTGACTGTACAGGTAAACACACTCCCCACAAAATTTTAAACAAACCACAGACAAGATTGAGGCAGACATCAAGTTGGAAAAGAGTGAGAATGTACATCCTACTTCACCCATTCTTGATGCTCCAGGTCCTAACCCCTCAAAGAGATTGCATATCCCAAGGGACTGAGTCCCTAAGCCCAAACCACCCAGACCACAGGGTCTGTTGAATAATGCATGGCATCGTTAGGGTCCCTGTTCCAACCTGTCGGGGGGGGAACCAGCCGAGGGGACTGTCAATTACAAAGAACTAAGAAACAAGACGGAGAAAAAAAACGGTTTGTCTCATCTCGGCAGATTTGATTTTTGAGGAAGTAAGGTATTGCCAGAAGAATTGTATCCAAAACCTCTTTCTTATTTTGCAATGGCAGAGGCATAACGTTTTGATTGTTGAGTGACAGATGTTTCAGAGTAATTGCAGGGTATGGAAAGGGAATCAATACATGCTTCCGCTCCCCAAAGGCGAGAAAACAAGTAGCATATTGGAAAAATAATGGAACTATAGCATTCCATTGGTTTCAGGAGGCCACCTTTTCACTTTTACCATTTCCTGTGGCCGAGTGCACCACGAACATGAAACACTGGATTGCATTTTGCAAACAGAAAGTTACGAAACCTTTCTGTAGCGTATCCAAAAGAAAGGCCACTTGTCTTGTCAGTATTATTTTAATGAAGAACAATTAGTAAGGTTTTGAAACAGACTGGGCAGCCCCCATTGTGGCATCAGTCTCCATGGCACTGTAACCATGCTGGGTAAATAACAAAAAAGAGGAGATCCCCACACAAAGTGACACAATGAATAAACATAAGTAGATAAAAAACGCAGTAGGCTAACTAAATTCAAACCCACATAGTCCTCACACCTCACGTCTAGGGTGATAACAGGAAGACGTGAGGCTAACTGTCATATGTCTTTGTGTTCAGGCTTACTTTCCAACGTTTCTTTCCAACATGCGTGGTGGTCTAATCTAATCTCTTCCACTCCCTTATGTGGAGATGGGAGCACTCAGAGTGATGATCATAATGGGTGAGCACGCGCCTGGGACGCCTGCCTAATCGAGCATATGCCTGGATCTGCAGCGCTAGACCTTCACCACTGCACTGAGCCTATTAGATTACTCAACTAATCCTGTCTCTCTAGGTTACGCCAATTTCATTGAATAATCAATTGTAGCCTCACTCCCCGGGGGGCAATGATTCACTCAGCCAACAGTTTTACCTTGTAAATGGTCCCTCTTTGCAGGCTTGTGATAGGGAGCAACCAAGCTAAAACATTTAGCCCACTTCTCAACCCAAGCTGTGGCCCTGACAACAAAGAAGGCGCATTGAACAGAATGCCAGGAGGGAGGGGATATCTTAAGAGTGGTAGACAATCGCAGGAATAATTCAGTTCAATTAAAAAGAGGTCAAACTAAGTTCAAGGTTCCTTAAGCCAGAGGTCATACACTTGTACAGTACACATAATAAAGTGATTATTTCAATAACTGTCGATTGTGAAGTAGCTTGGCATTCATTGAGTCGGTGTAAGAACATTACAACTTTGACACCATACAGATAGCATGTAGCAGAATGAGTAGACACAAATAAAGAGAGGGGGGGGGTAAGTGATAAGTATGGAGAGAATAACGGACATGGAGAGATAAAACATGAAATAATACAACCGTTAGCTGCCTATTGTGTAAAAGTAGCAACCTGTTGGATGGAAACTGCTTGTGTAGTAGCAACGACCTAACAGCACGCACTTAGTCAGAGGCTTTAGCGCTAATGCTGGGAAAAGCAACTGATACAGGGCTGATAAGAGAGAAAGGGCCGAGGGGCAGCCATCTTGTTCCTGACACACTTCCTGTAGGAGGGAGCCAGATGCTGACCTCTTCACACCTTCAGGGAGCATGCTTTAAATCAAACCCAATGGAATGTTTCCGCTTTAGCCACGCATCCTCTATTTCCATCCCAATCCACCTGAAAGCATAACACCTATCAAAAATGGTAGCCTACATAGGCAAGAAAAACATCTCATTCAGGAAATGTTTTACCCAGGAGGAAGATTAAACATGGACAAAATAGATGTCTATGCTTAGACATTTGTCCAAGATACTGTATGATCCTTCTTCAAACTGGTGGAATATTTGTGGTGGGTGTGTACATGTGGGAAGGGGGAGGGGGGCTGATTTAAATTCCTTATGTGTCAGCTAATGCAGTGTAAAGAAGTACTGAACCGATTTTGATAGTCATAAGGAGTACAAACATTTAAAAGGGAAATTAAAACCACTGCTCACAAATTAAGAGTCACTAAAAGTATCAGAACTAGGAGCTATTAAAACATCTTGCTTTTTGGCTTGGTTCAGGGGTTGCAAGTTGTCACACAGGGTGCGTTGCAGAAACATGGCCTGCAGTCTCCCATTGTGAGGCCAAGACTTTTTTCCGGTTGTCCTTCAGCATGGCCACTCTCTCTATTCTCATTCTTATGCCATCTAGATATCTTCAGAGACTTTGCACCTTTGCACGAGCCTCATAAGTGTTCGCTGGCCATTAATGAAGTTACAGCTGACTGAGAGGTGTGGAGATGATGCTTCTCACTCTACCAATGTACACGGCGCTGCAAGCACTAACCTTTAACATGATGGCATAATATTAAATGGACAATTGATACAATGCCAAGAACTTTAGATAGTGCTTTCATAGATTTATTACATCCACAGATTTTTTGGAATAGTCGATTGGGTTATTAAGAACTGATTGCACAGCCGACTAAAACTGCATCGAAATAATACAAATTATTTAATGAAATTTTCAGCCATAAATATTCCTATTAAGTAAGTACTCTTTATACCAAGGCTGACTGAAATATAACACATTCTTGGCTGGAAGTAGATAAGGCATAGGCTATGTGGAATTCAGTGTATTTGAACTGGTTGTATTTAAATAGTTTGCTAATCTTATACCATCTGAATGATTCAACAAAGTCAAAAATTGCAGTATCCTTAAAGTGCATCTCTCCTAAAAAGGTTCTGTCAGTACATCGGTCTGTGTATTAACTATTAAATTGTATTACGGTATAATTCACAAGCTTTACTTGTTTTGTATCTATTGTAAGAGCTTGCATCGGTCAGTGGAAACTTAAGAGTAACATCTTAAAATGAAAAAAGTTTCAAGTAAAAAAAAAACAATAGAATTAAGGCAACAAAGGCTTGTACGTCAGAGGTGAAGCTAGTTCTTAGATGTAGGTACTGACAACTCCCCATACAGAACTTCAAGCTAATCTGAACAGCCCTTCAAGGACTCACTCCCCAAACTCCCTTTTTCTAGTCTGAATGTCTAATAAGGCATGCAGATAATGGAAACGCCAGTCTTCACCACAGCCTTCTGAATTCAACTGAAAAGGCTGTGTATAAAGTCATCGCTGTCATTCACATCAAAGGCTCCCATAAGCTGCCAGGCACCACTAACTACAATACACTGGCTTCTGGCGACCTGCCAGTGATGGATTGGGGCACGACTCTTCTGCTATTGAAAGGCGCGTCTCCACCACTAGAAAGACCCACTGTGTCTAGGGGTTGTTGGGGTCAAACCCAGCAGGATGTGACAACACACGGCCAAATAGGAGGAGTTAACATCTGGAACGGGGCGGGGGGGGGGGGGTCTGGCATGGGGCATGGTTCTCTGCCTGTAAACAAAGTAAGGACTGAACTGAAGAGCTAGCTATGCAACACCTCTCCTTGTGGATGTGCAATTTAAATATATGGTGATAGTAGTGAGTAACCTATTAAACTACACAAAATTGTCACTGTTGCCCTTAAGTTGAGGAAATACTTTAATTGGGGGAAATCTAATAGAGTCAGTATCTCTACATGTTACCTGGGCAGGCTCTTCTGATAGTGCTCTGTGCTCTGCTCATTGTTATTGCCCTTGGGCAGATTTCACCCTTTCAGATTGCTAAAATAGATCAGTGATTTTGATGGGCCAGAATGGTATCGGTGGAAAATAAGGCCTACTTCAGTCAGTGACACCGAGAAGGATGGGTGTGCCTCTGGGTTTCCAATTTTGTCCTGGGGTTTTTCCAAATAGACTATTTCCATTAAGTAACAAGATTCAAGCCAGTGTGTTCAAATTACACGTGCTGGTTGGAGTACGAACATGACTGTGTTAGAACATAAGCTACAGTAAAATAGACTGTAGGAATGTATGTGGTAAAATGGTTATTTTGGAATACAGTATAAGCCTACAAGCAGTTTGCCAGAATATCAGCCAGGACGACTACTTTTATACATCAAAGAGCTCCACACATTTCTTTAATATCGGGAACTCGGAAACTTTACAAGCCTTTCCAAAAGAAATATCAGTTAGTGTACGATCAAAAGCCTGTTGCTTCAAATTGATCCATGTATTGGCCAGAACATTGCGATGTCAGTCTATATCGACACTTTGTTGGACTTCGTTGGACATAACCTCCATTTGTGAAATTGAGTAGGTTAGAAAATACAAAAAGTAGGTGAACCACACACTTTGTCAAACATCGCACCGGCTAATAGTAACTGAAAGGAGCACCATCTTATCTCAGCTAGCACATGATGAGATAATGGCAAATAGCCTTAAAAAACAACTAAGTTTGTTGAACTAAGACATGGCACATTCATGTTTACTTTTGAATATTTTGAACATTAAAAAATACTGTTTCCCTTTAGAAAAACAGGACAGTAGCACCATAGAAGGAGAGTTTAACTTTTAGAGGGGGGGTAAGTAAAATTATGTAAATATGTAAATATACTGATTTGATTAGGCCAAAAGGAATTAAGCGCAATTCATGTACTAAAAAGATCACGTCAACGGTAAGCCTATGTTTTTAAATCAATAATATTTTGGGGCACTCTTTTTTTTATCACTGCTGAGCTTTCGAAGGTAGCTCCACTCCTCCGGGAGCATAAACATTTTATATTATCCATCTCTCCTTTTAGTTATCTTATATTGCTGTAGCTACAATAATGGTTCTTATGGTGAACTGTCCATCTAAACACACAAACACCTCACACATATGAGCGATATATTTAGAACCTAACTGACATGGATATTCATGGAATTGGTACTCAAATGGTCTGAGAGCTTGCATAGTATGTGAAAGGTAGTGGAATCAATGCCCACAGACCACAATTTGTTTTAGGATCTAAGTGTACAAACACATTTAGTAATAGAGGCCTACTTATTTTTTTGCTATTTAACACAAACTCTTCAAACTCGCTACTACAAAACATTGCTTGTTGATTTTGTTTAATGATTCATCCATTTGGAGATTAACAAGTTGCACTTAAATAAATGTACAATTTTGCACCTCTTAACTCCATTACGTTAGAAACCATGTCAACCTCTTTTCACAGTGGGGTGTCAACGGGGTGGGGTAGGTAGCCATAGTAATAGTTGAGCGGGCAAGCTTTGGTCTCATCAATAACATCCACTTAACAAAAGGCATTGTTACAAATACTGATCTAAGGGGTTTTGGCAAAACTGTACTCGGTAGCAGGTGGCTAGTGCAATAATGTATTTTCAAGGACAACAATCACAACATTGCAGATGGCATGTTGTATCATCACAATGCCCTGTATAATAAGTGGGCAGATGGGTGTTGAGTGCGACCGTATGTTAAATCGTAGACTGGACTCTCATAAAACCTTTTATCCATCAATATGGTCTCCCTAAGTGCTCGGTGCATTCCTGGATCCCAATAGAGGAATGGTCCCTCATAGCCTCACACTAAAGCCAGAGATTGATGCATCACTGGCCTTTTGAAGCCACTGGGGATTTCATGGCCTCCAACCTCCACCAAACCCCAACCCCGACCCTAACCCTTTCCCTTTCCAAGCGTCAACCTCCACATGTCTTCAGTTGGCTCTGCCTGTCCGGCCCTTGACCAGGCACAGCAAAAAGTGCCAAGCATGTATGATTTACAGTCACCTGATTTCAAGGAGACTTTAACCATCCCATCATTTCCAGAATGTCTCCCTCTTTCTCCATCCCCCACTCCTGCTTGTCAATGCAAGGATTCACTGTTGGCAATGAAAAACCCTGCATTTCCAGTGCGTGTAGAATTACTTAAGCTGGCATTCCCGAGAGACAGAGGGCAGACTACAGTCTTGAGAGGGTATTCCCCATATTATCTTTGCGGCAGTGGTCTATGAGATGAGGAAATTCCTAAGTCCCTCTGAAGAACAGCTCCTATCAGTGCTGACGGGCCAGACAGATCCCAAGCTCTAAGGGAAAGGATCCCGGTCACACAGAGAGGTTGAAGGTGGATAAGGGGTTAATTAGATTGGGCATGGAGTGAATGCCTTTGGTCAGAGGCCGCTGGCTGCAATAGCTGTAGATCATGCAGCCTACATGCTGGCGAGATAATCACATGGCCTGGGTTAAGACACAGCCCTGCTATGTAGAACTGGAGGGTTACAAATATCGGCATCAACCGTGTAATAAAACAATGCAGTAGATTTCCACTAGTTATTTTAATCAAATTAACAGCTGCCTTTCAGCTATGTTGTGTTGTCACTACAAAACTGTACAGCAGGTCAGATCTCTCCGTGGATTTTAACCCAGATTGAGATATAAGCATGGGCCATCGCTAAAACCCAAACTTGGAACCAACTCAAAGACACACAGCAGCTAACATGTGGATGCAATCGTCCAATCTGTACTTACTGACCTCTCACACTGATAACCCCCCTCTCTCTCTCTCTTTACCCACCCCCTTGCTATTCAAACACATATTACCTTTAAAAGGTTAAATTGTAAAAAATCTTCTGTTGAAAGGGAAGTGTCCCCCTTTCAAAGGAAAACACAACTGAGATACAAGATGAAACACTGACCTTGCCACTGGCTAAAACCATTTAGTGACCTACAACTTCCCCAGTGGTGTGGAGAAACATCATACAGAGAGCACACTGCTCCACCATCTATGCAAGCAAGCTACCCAGACCAGGCGCTGAGAGGCTTCTGGACTGCATGACAACCACCACTAGACTTTGGCCCAGGACAGCGAACAGGAACAAAAAGAGGGGGGAAAAAAACACTTCTGTTAACAAAGGAAACCCTTTTTGAGAGACTTACATCATGATTCAGGGCAACAAAGCCCTTTCTCTGAAAATGCAGGAACATTCTCTCAGAGTTTAATGTGCATTGAGTTCCCCTTCCTGTGATTCAGAGTATTCTGACTTAGCTATGAGTCAGGTAGTGACATATTTTGACAGATGTTCATGGTATAGGGGCCTAATAAAGACCATTGTTAGCCTTTCAATTCTATAGAATTTTCCAGGATTGGGTTAAACATAGATCTACTTTTGTCAGTGCCCAAACCCCAACATGGAACAAGTCCAATTGAATCTACACATGTCTCCTGGCCGGGGAAAGGTAATATAATAGCACTATTTTTCTTCAGTGTTTGGGATCCCGTGTTTTTTTTTTTTTGTCTAGGTAACCTTGCTACTTGACTACATAACCTTCTACTCTTATCTCTCATTCAATATCCATCAAACAAGGAAATGACAATTCCTGCCATGAGTACCTTACTCGCCATATAACTGACTTTTGAAGTCCTGGGGTAGCAACATGCACACTGTTTGACTCTCTTTCACACACACACACACTCTCTCTCTCTCTCTCACACACACACACACACACACAAATATACTTTTCATGCAGTACCTCTTAAAAAAGGCTAACCATTTCACCAGTATGCAGTGAGCACAGTACAGAAAAGACTACGCAAAGGCATCAGCCCAGTTACTCAATCCCAGAGCAAGGGCACATTTCTGCACACTCAGGCACAACTGGCAGCTGTGCTTAAAGACAAACACCTATATACCCAGCTCACAACCTCACAAAGAGATGCTAACACAGCACGTAGCCTCTCACAAACACAAGCAGGGGACAAGCATTCATTAAAAGTATCACCTTGTAAAGGCACCTTAATTTAACCTCCAACACAACAGTATTTTCCTTTCAACCACAGCAACTTAACAGTAAGAATAACAAAAGTATCAGCACCATACTGAGGTCAGGTATGGCCATGCTGCCCCCTCCCCCTCCTTGCCCTACCCTCCCCCAGAACACTAAGGTAATAGCCATCAGCAACCCTGGCTAACCACACCACCACATGTGCTTCAATAAGTCAACGTATGTGTGTGTGTGTGTGTACGTCACTCACCATGGTGTGTGGAGTGTGTCCTCAGTGGTAGAATATCCCAAAGTAAAAGCATTTTCTCCTCCCTCCCTCTCTCTCTCTCTTTCTCACACACACTCCTGTACCTTTCTGCCTGTGTAGCAGTAGTCTGTCTTGTCCCCTTAGTACTGATAGTATAAGCTCCCTCTAACATTGAGGTAACTTTACATGCTGAAGTCCGCCTACCGGCCCGCCTGTCATTCTGCTCCAAGGTTGGGCCCTCCCCCGCCAAGCGACTGAGCTCATCCCCCTCCACACACTCTCCCTTCTCTTCTCTGCCTCTCTTCCTCCCTCTCCCTCCCTCTCTCTCTCTCTCTCTTTGTCTCTCTCTGCTGGCAGGGTGCTAGCAGGAGCACTGTAGAAAGGCATTACAAGCTGGGGGGAACAAGACATTATGGTACAATCACATCTCACACTCTCACGCATATAAACCTGCAAACTTTTTAACTCATAGTACCAGGGAAATTATCACTTTTGTATTGAACGCAAATGATTGTTTAACTGATATTAATTTTCCACATCATCTCAATGTGAAAAGAAACAGGGGTTTGCCAGAGTAAAACACAGCAGCAACATTAATTTGATACAGGCCTGCCTCAATTTAATGATTAATTGATAACTGTGCCTCTGACATAGAGACAGAGCACATACAACACACATAAACCTCAAATAAAGTATTACAGTAGCCACAACACAAGACCATGCAGAGCACATGCAGCACGTGCTTAATACGTACTTAATACGTTAATATCTTTTGTAACCTATGTGTTAGGCTAAACACATTTGTGTGGAGAGTGTTTGATTATCCATCTCCAGTCCTTTCTAGATTGTGAAGCTTGGAGCTGGCTGGTAGTGATTGATTGACAGTGTACACACTGGCAGCTCTTTCCTTTGGCCTATTTGGGAGTTCTCACAGTGGGGTGCATAGACAAGTCTGAGATGAGAGGGGCCTTCCAGCCTGGCTCTGGGAGCTAACAAACGACTCAGAAGCCAGGCAGCTTTGACTGACATTGAACCATCAAACAACAAAGCACTTATTTCACTACAATGGACAAATGTCACACCATTCCCTCCCTTGCAACCTTCACAGCTAACTTCCCTGGTGGCAAGACCAAACAACGTTCCCGGTAACTAGGTAACGTTCCAGACAATTCCGTGATAATGTGATGCAGATGGATGCTCATTGCTCACTGTAGTTCTCTCTCAAAATACCGGAAAGAAACAACAACAAAATTCAACCTGGCAAGGGCAATTTCTTATGAAAACAAAGGAGCATACATTTCCATATCGTCATTTTAACCAAGAGCTAGAGTGTTTTCTGCAACTTCTTAAGTTATGTTGTGTTGATTAAGTCAAAGACTAGACTGACATCAATTTGAACTTGAATAAGCTCAGCCTCGCACCCTACCCCGGCAAGACTGGTTAACTTTTATCGTTTATTAGGATTTCAAATGGCATACTCAAAGTAATGAAAAGTTATTGGTTGTTGACAAAATTACACGAGCAAATAAAAATGTACTCAAATGTACACAAGCTAACGTAGCTAGCTTGTTCGTACAGTCGTTAGCTAAGCTAAGCTGCTTCATTGAGTACGCGTAAATATGTCAGATATTAGCTAACATTTGAATTGGGACTGTAAAGCTTTGTAAAAAAAAAAAAGAAATCTGTCTCCGCTACGGTATCATATGAACGTGTATCATTTATAATTCTTCAAGGCCAAATGTAGGTAATTACTTACATATTAAAGCCATGAAAATTTAAAGTATACTCACATCACACGACATGTAATTCTCGTCCTCTTCGCACGTTTGTCGCTATGCGGACCGGTGTTCTGATAGTGTGAGAGGTACCACATTCTACGCTAATCGATTATGGATCGATTATCGGCAATCATCAGACCAAACTTGGCCAACATCTGATATTTTTTTCCCATAGTTGAACTTGGCACTGTCGTGTCTGCGGCTAATAATATTGAAATATTAGTAATAGGCCTATATCAAAGAAACACTCCAAGCAAGGGCCCCTTAAGGCTTATCAAATCAGAGGGGATTTCAATCTGTCCCTGGTCGCCAAGTCAGAGAAAGAGGAAGAGCCAGGCTCTGCGTCCTGATAATCAGCTTTTAGTCAAAGAATGAACAAGTGACTTCGTGACTGTGACCATACCCACTGCCACTGGTGCATGCAATAACTGAACTTCTAGAAAGCCATTAATTTCTCAATTTCAGTGAGCAATGAGGTTTAAGCCTAATTAGCAAACATCCTGTAATTGATTGGTAAATCCACATTATAATCAGTCTTTTGTGGTGGTTCAAAGCAGACCAACATGGGTAACGTTATGCTACTACAGTATTGCAGTGTCTTGGGCCATCAAAACAAATGGTGCACTCATGATTTATGGAACAGTCCTGCAATAACATGTGAAATGTACAAAAATGTGAATGGGCCCCAACCATGGCCCTGCAGTGATACTTTGGATATGTAACTGTGCCTCAATTAACCCCCCTTTATTTATAAATGTCCTGGAAAAGATGTTTGGTCACCACTCACACCACCAGCCTTATTAACTAGAATATCCACAAATAGTTATCATACGTCATCAGTGACTTAAGCTTTAAAGAGAAAGTGATACTTGTGTTTTCTTGTTCTTTTTAAACATGCGTCATTCTATGACAAAATAAGGTCTATAATTATTAGAAGGTAGAATAAACAAATTTCTAGTGTTAACAAGGCCAGGTGGGCTACTTACAGTTTTTTTCAATTGCTAACAAGCATTGGTCAAAACTGAAGTCACATTGTCAAAACTCTTCACACAGTCAGCAAAACAGAAGTCTATGTGGAGCAAACTGTGAATCACTTTTCATTGCTTTCACACAAAATGCATTCATTGACCACAGTCACCAAAATTCATGAACTCCTTTCTCAGTAAGACTCCACAAACTACAAAACACTATACTTTAGCAGCACATTTTTCAAATGCTAACATACTTTGTTCAAAACAGTTAAAAACACAATCAAAACAGAACGATGAAAAAAAATCAATTTCTGCTGCAGCCAAATTGAAATCTATAGATTAAAATATCAAAATATTGACAATAAAATGAAATAATAATAATTCCAAACACAGCTGAGTGCAGTTTACAGCTGACAAACTACCCAGGGGTCCTTTGTTTGGCCTCATTGCTCATAGCAAGCAGATAAAAGGGGATGGCTTCTGAATGGCTTTTTTTTTTTAAATATGGAACAAATAGGACAGGTTGGTGGAGAGAGAAGAGTGGCAGGGTGAGGGAGAAGAGGAAAACCAAGAACTGTGGTCTCTGATGAGATATGGGCCACAATTATTGACAGGGTTGGATCAGACATTCTAAAAGATTCTTCCCAAGGCGCATGGCCAGAGAAGACACATGATGGGATGTTGATGAAAACATGTGGCCAAATGCAGAAGAGAGGGAGTGAATATGTTATACATGAAGTACTGTAAATCACTATGCAAAGATAGAAAACATAAACGTAACTGAAGCAAATTGCTGCATTGCTAATTCATTCTTGATTCAATATACAACAATTTAGTACACTCAATAAAGTGCAACGATAGTATTCCATAATAAAATACTGATTTATCTGAAAAAAAAATCATTCAGACTTTAAAGATAAAATGTCTTTTATGTAATGCTCTTTGCTGTTAGTATTTTGTAGTTCAGTGTGCTAAGAGTGACAGTGTTTGCTTCCTGAGTGAGACTTGTTGCCAGTGTTGTGGATGAATGAGCTCATTTCGAGACATGTATGATGTGTTTTGTTGGCGAGAAACAGTTTTGGAGGTGAGATGAACTGTTTAGCTGAAATGCATGTTTGTAATGCAGACTGTGTGAAGAGTTTTGAAAAAGTAGTTTCAGTATTGACCAATGCTTGTTAGCAATTGAAAAAAACAAAGTTTTACGTGCACAATTTAAAACGTCTTTTTTAGGCTTGATGTGACTGCTCCCTCAGGCCAACTGTTGCTCCACTGTGGTTCTGGCCTTGACCAGGATGCTTTATAAATTCCTCTGTTCTGCCTCTCTGCTTTGTCTGTTAGTCTTTTTTTGTCACTGCCTGGCCCATCCAGTTACAAAGCGTGTCCATCAATTTTGGACAAAACAAGGCTTAACTACTCCAAACAGTTTACAGGAGGCTGAGACAGGGCAGTGGTGAAGGGACAGGAAGCAGAGTGATTCTGGTTTCACTGCCTCTCATTGTCAGGAGAAAGGCGAAGTGTATAGCCAAAAGGTAAACTGGCAGAGACACAATGGCTGTGGCCTTGAATAGAATACATGTTATATATTATGTGGTCTATCAGCCAAAGGCGCACATCACTGGCACTTCCTGTGGTGAAAAAATAAATAAACTAATTCGTCTGACACCATATCAAAGGCCATGGTTTCAATAAGGGCCGTTTGTATACTACTCTCCCCTGACATTTCTCAAGGTTTCGGATGAATTACAATTGAGTTTGAAGCTTTATATGTAATAATGGGCTTTTCCTTTGCATTGGTAACTGGTGGTGTCCACTCAGAGTTGAACACATAGGACAGCTAATGTGGGATAGGGCAGCACAGTATCTACTACTTTGAGTCAAGTTCAACAAGGTACCTACTATCTGGTTAAAATTATCACCTTGTTTGTGTAGGACCAGAGTAGTTTGTAGTTTGTATAGGAACATATTACAATGTAGGCCAGGTGTTACAGCACAAATTTTTGTGTCCCCTTCAGGAATTGCTCTGGAGAAAATTTCATGTAATTGTCCCCTCAGAGGTTGGTATCAGATTCTTGCTCCTGGTGTGTAAATGTGCTGAAGAGCCAGAAAGTCATTATCAAACAGTGTGTTTGCTCTGTGTTTGAGCATGGAGTCAATGAATACTTTGTTTACAGAGATAAAGCGCTAAATACACCATTCAGCTGATAAGATAAGCGGCAACCAAACCAGATGAATGACAGAAGGGAGAGTTGGTTGGCCGACTATCCCAGGTCTGGTGCATTCTGCTGAAAGGGACCCAGGGCATTGCCTGTACGCTTCCAGTCCAGGCAGGCATTGGCCTGAGGAGAATGCAGACGGTGACTCCAGACCTGATGACTATCTAAATACAAGCCTTCAGGGTGGGATGTGTAGCAGACATAGAGTATGTAACAGTGTGTACTGTAAAGTGAGGTGTATGTTGAGATTGAGAAATAGTCTGGTGACAGCTCTGGTAAACTCAAATTTGCCAGCCAGTATAATTTGTGTGAGTGTGTGTGTGTGTGTGTGTGTGTGTGTGTGTGTGTGTGTGTGTGTGTGTGTGTGTGTGTGCGTGTGTGTGTATGTATGTGTGCGCACGTGCGTGCGTGCGTGTGTGTGTGCATGTACAGTATGTTCTGTGGTTAATGATGTATTGCGTCTCCATCACTACAATCTATTTTCACCTATCCCAAGGCAATTGTGTAACAGACTAAACACTACCAAGCCTCTTAAATATTTCTCACTCTTAACAAGGACTTGCTAATCAGTATATGAAATCCATTGGGTGTCTCTTTTATCGATCATTCACACAACAGTACAGAAAGTGCAAGTCTGAGGGTCGATAGAGAATGCTAGGCTTTAAATTAAGCTAATCGCAGTCCTTTGCAAGGTTTGGTGGTGTGATCAGATAGTGTGCTATTTGTACAAATGTGTACTTGAATTGGCAGGCATTCTGTGGCTTGTGCCAACAGAACAATACACCAGCATGAAGGGTACAGGTGGTGTGACAGCAACAATAACAGGGTGGCACAACGTTTTAATCCCTGATAGTAGAACAACTAAATCAATGGTATATGAGGGAATGTTCATTATGCTATCGTTGATAATCAAAGCATTTGCTTTTGTTAAAAGACAGACACAATTTCTACCTCATTCAAAGACCTAGGAGAACTTTATCTTGAAAATTTTAGATAAACAGATCAAGCTTAACAATTAAAAGGCTGTCACAGAGTGCTTGGAACTGTTGCGATATAAAGTAATCTTTCACAAGCCACACTGAAAATTAGTAATCTGTCAGATACGAAATTGTAGACAATGTAGCAACAGCTATTTTTCAACACACAATGGGTACAAGAGGCCCCTCAAGACAGGAGGTTATCTCTTGTCCTACTGCCAATTCATTTGTGTATGTTTAAGTCTGAAAGAGGAAAAAAAATTGTTCAGACTAGTGCTTGCCGATAGAGATGAAAGAAGTTAAATATATTTTCTATTTAGGAGATAATAACCTCTTGAAATTGCTGGCGTGTTGTCATGTAAATCACTAATCAGACAGAGGCAGTGTCCTGATTTGGGAAATTAGAGTGGAGTGCAAATTCAAAGATGGTTGGAACTGATGTGAGCCAGAGTAGACAGCAGGGAGTCTGCTAATGGCAGTGTCAGTGAATTGATTATAAACACAGATGACCCCAATTCAGACACATCAGAGCACAAAAGAGGCTAATAGGTTGGTACCGGCCTTGGGCCCGAGTATAAACAAAGCCATACGTTCCCTCCTATAATTACAGTTATCCATAGCATGGCTTGACATGCACTCTTTAATCCAGGCCTACTGATACAATTGCAAAGAATAGACCCTTATCAAAATTACAATCAAGTAAATGTCCTTTCTTTTGTCAAATGCTATTAGAATGGAAAAATCACATATGGATGATATAAAAATTTAAGAGCAAAGGTGAAATGGGGGGTAAATCATGCTTGAGCTGCTCAGCCTAGCTTGGTTTATGCCTGACCAGTGAATTTGTAGGTCTATTTTTCACCAAAATACTTTACAAAATATAAATGGAGACATAGACTCATGATAATAAGGGAAACCTTTGCAGTTTTTTCTGTTGAGGTGACAAAGCCACAAGGAAAATAGATATCTGGATCGGGTCCACATAGCCCTTTAGTTAGTGCAGGCTTAATTAGAGAAAGTCAGAGGCAGGCCGACACAGGACAGCTTTACCAGCTGTGTGTGCACTCCGTCACTTATGCACACACACACACACACACACACACACACACACACACACACACACACACACACACACACACACACACACACACACACACACACACACACACACACACACACACACACACATACAGATAAAAACATACAAAGACACACGCACAGGCACACTTTGTCTGAGCAGTAAGAATTCTAGGCATTTAGACTGAAAACACACTGCCTTCTGGCCCACCCCTGTAATAACAGAGCTTTAGTTGAACCCTTCCATAGGTTGGAGAGTAATCTGTGGGAGCTCTCCAGTGAGACCGTGGCGTTAGAAATTAAGAGTCCAGGTCTGCAGGTCTTTCAGTGTGATTTCTTCTGCTATTATTTGATCTACCTATGAGCCAAATGAAAGGTCATTTGATGAACATGAGACCTAGTAAAGTGTGTCATGAGTTAAGGCACGTGTTTGAACATTTTAAAGTGTTTTCAAAGTTCAAACGAATGATATCTCAGGGAGTTAAGCAAGCTTCCACTTGCCTAAAACACTAAGA
Source organism: Galaxias olidus (assembly GCA_026901105.3). NCBI lineage: Eukaryota > Metazoa > Chordata > Actinopteri > Galaxiiformes > Galaxiidae > Galaxias > Galaxias olidus. Next base: position 458,737 of record JAPMUY010007423.1, on the reverse strand, counting down.
CAATTTAGCCCAGAGACAGTTTTAACCAGGTCACAAAGAATGCTTATGGCCATTTGTAACAAACCTTATTGTTTTTTTCCTTCTACTATATTAGGACATGTGACAAAGAATGTCAATGTAACAGATTAGCCTTAAAATGAACACACCCAAAGACATAAACACACAATTGAAATACAAAAAGTACACATTGCAAATCATGTGCAAAATGATACCAGTGTATTCATTTGGTTGGCAATCTTAATTTCTCGTCTTTAAACCTTTAACCCGACCTCAGTTCACAGGAAACTGGTTGTTTGAATGTCTGAAGAGCACTGTGCTGCTGATGAGGTAAAGACTGCTGATGAGGTAAAGTCATCTAACCGTTTAGGGTCAGTGCAGACGGCATATGGACCACATTGAAGACAGGGATTACTTCCCACTCTGAACTGTAATCTGTAGTATTGGGGGCTTTGAACAATAGCACAATATGTGCCAATGTTACTAGGAACACTGCTTGTTTTTTTTATTTGTCTAAGCTATTGTAAAATTAAGAGAGGATTCACTTATCACACCTACTGCAAACGCCCCTGACAGCACCTTGCACACTAAGCCTCCCCACCAATCACCGTACGCTGCATAACAGCATGAGTCTGGTCTTTTTTAGGTTAATGGAATAGGCTGTATGTGGGTCCCTTCTTTGATTTCCTCCTTATCTTCCAATAACAGCAGTTCCCTTGTATTCTCATCTCCAGGCGCCTGTAGATCAAGGCCTTCGATGTAACAAACAGCCTAGCCTTATAGTCCTAATGTTCTTATTAGCGCTGTCTGGCTTCATAATGCAATACTGATGTTGTTCCTGGTGCTGGAGGCACTGGCGTGTACTCACACCCAGTAATCATAGGCTAAGAGGACTATACAAACCTTCCGTGTGTGCTTTTACAATAAAACACTTTGGAGAAGAACAGCAATACACCTTTAACAATATCGCCAGTTATATAAACACTATAGCTGGTATGGCATGTTCTTTGCCCACGTGCCAAGCAGCGTACACAAGCATACAGCATGTGAGCAATGTTAAAAAACGAATGGTCTCCCAGACCTGTCAGGTTTTAACACAGTCTAATCACTCAAAGAATAACAGCAAACATGGAATATCACCTAATGTCATTCAAATAGCACATTGTATGAGTTTGGCAATGACTACCTTGCTAAATATAAGACTATCAGTTCTTTAACTTTCCCAAAACATTCTATACCCATAGGATATAAATGGTGAATCAATCAAAATGTGTTGATATTAAGTAAACATTGACATAATGGTTTCTAACTTTTTTTTGAGTGTGGTCAAAGAGTAAGTTTAAAGATTAAGTAGTTGATTTCAATAATACCCTTAAAATGGTTGATTTGAGTAGTGAAAGAAAATTCAAGCCATAACAATGACTTATCTTGCTTACTATTTATTTCTTCAGTGTGTTGAGGGTGTGTGCCATTCATCTTGATAGCCAAATGTTCTGAAAAAATACCTCGGGATACTTGCCCACCGGGTCAGTCATTAGTACAGACTACCTCTGTTCCAACACAAGCCCATTAACCTTTAACCCTTCACCACTGATGAGTGCTGTGGACAAATGATCTTCATACAATACCAGGGATTTCCATTAATATCTGATGAAAGCCGTCCATTATTGCAATTTATCTTCATGTCCAACTTGACAAATGTAACAAGATAAGAGCTTCACCCAGCAGGAAAAATTATAAAATAATAATCGGCCTACAGCTAGACATACAGTATATACAGTATATAAAAAAGTATGATTTGGAAAATGTTCTAACTATTTGAAAACAATTAGAACAACATGAAAATCAGATGAAAGTCAACATGAAATGGTCATTTCTGCAGTCAATTAAAGCGCCTCTGCCTGCATTACCATCAGCACGTGTAGACAATGAAGGCCGAGACAAGCCATGAGATCTTCAGTGTGCACTGGTGACTGGTGCCTTTTAAATTCAGTTTGGAGTATTGAGGTAGCCAGCTTGAGGCAGATATGGGGATCAGTAGCCTGAGCTGATGCATCATTGTCAGTGATAAGGCCTTGTATGGCTTTTTGTTGCTGATGCTATCTGATGGGGACTATCTCTCTGCTAGGATATGGCGCTGGCTGCTGTATTGTTAATGTGTCTGACTGCCGGACGCTTTTCCGTACCAACAATAGGATCTGTCAGTCACACAGGATGCAAGGAATTATTATATATAGACTGCTGAATGCGCAATATTACACGTAGACATTCATGTTATCATGTAGACACTGCATAAGCTAAATTTAAGGTATCCAGCAACTCTCATGTATATGCTGTATCAATCACAGGGGAAAACTATTTTGTTGATAGCATGGTCTGTGAAAATCAGCTGAAAGTAGCAGTAGCAAAAGTGTATTATGATGCTGAAATAACAACACCAAAACCCACCACCACACGTCTGAGTCCAAATGTGTTTCATAGAGCTGTCCCTTTAAATTAAATGTTACGGAAGATAGACAAAAACATCACCATACCGCCATTGAACTCAGACGGCCTGATTCAGTAGAGGATTTTGGAATGAGGATGAGAGAGCCAACAGAGTACACCCATGCCTTAACTGCAGCCCAGTTCACTCCTAAAACATGTTTTGTTCCATCAAAACATGTGAGATGCCTATTTTGACTGTTCTCGATGGGACAAAGACAGCACATAGCCAGCGTGTCTGTGTGTATGTCTGTGTTTGTGTGTCTGTGTGTTCGAGACAAAATGAACTGGCTGACTGAGAGTAATAAAAGGGTACTAATCTAGTTACATCACCCCTGGACAAACAGGTCGTCCTAGCCACAAAGGGCATGTAATTTTCCCCATCACTATGGAAATGTCAGGCATTACAGTTCTGGCTACAACAATGTCATTAGCGGTTGTGCAGCAAGAGCTCATATTATTTCTCTTTGACAGAATGACACATCAATCTGTCAAATAATGCAGCATGCCAAGTAACACCAATAAACAATGTCCCAGTGTGCTTTGGCTCAGTTTATAATGAACCACAGTGAACAGAGGGCAAATTGAGTTACATTACATAGTGAAAAATCCACCCACAAAATCCCACCTGCTCTTTCACAAAAATAGCTTACATTAAGTCATGTCTAATGTTCACTACTAATCAAACGTTTTGACACTAGACAACTCAATGATACTTGAGCATGAGCAATATCCTGAGCTTTCTGTTTAGGTACATTTCCAACAGACACATGATGTTAGGAGCAACTTCAAGCAAATCAACCCTAATAGATTGTTGTCGCCATCCCACAAGTGTGAATAAACACATATTCCACAGTTAAGTTCTTGACAATTGACAAAATTATTTTACTTTCCTCCCTTTTCAATTCACTAATATGACATAATATACAATAATATGGAAAGTTCCTATACCCTTTATCATGTCAAAGCTAACAATTCAATTAAGCTCATGGAGAAAAGCAAATATGCAAATTTGAGATCTCAATGTGCTAGTAAAGTCTGTGAGTGTGCCATCACAGTCCTTTGTTAAGAAAATACTTATTCCTTTAATATTGAACACAATATACACTTTATATACCATACTGTGCTTATTTGTTTTTGCAGTTTTATTACATAAATCCAAATTTGCCTAGCCCCTAAAACAATGGCCTGCTAGTACATTGTTTTAGTTAATGTTTCTAAAAGATACATTTCTTTAAATTTGAATAGATTCCGATGTAATGCCTTTACCAAAATATTACTCCATCTCCATGGTTAGATTTTGGTGATATTTGGAGATAGCCTATTGCATAAAAAGAAACATTCCAATGCTTTTTAGCCAACCATTTGTTGTTTTCACATGTCGTAGGAGAATTTCCATGCAAACGTATTGCAGGTCAGATACACAGACACAGGAACGGGGTTTGGCACAGGCTAGGCTACTGCTGCTGTTCCCAGGGAGGAAATTAAACTCTGAAGAAGCAGGGAGAGAGAATTCAGAGCTATTGTTCAGTCTGGAGATATGGTAATATCCTGTTAGTGAGGCATTGGCGTGTTATTCCTCAGTCTTTGATATAGCCAGAGGAATAACAATTGTGTTCAGGGAAAACAAAACCTTTTCTTTGTTGTGCATCACGCCTAATTAGGAAACTGATAATAAGCTGCACCCTGTGGATTTACTTAAGCCCTTTCTATATGCTCCAGCACTTTGACCCGAAACACACAGGCATACTGTGCTGCCTAAACACTGACATTTAAATAAAAGTCATGTGAAGCTCTGAAGAGAGACTGGGCCTACTTTTCCCACTAACTGAAAAGGGGGTTAACTGTAGGTCGCCTGTGTGATTTTCCCCAAGTCATTTGCCTCATTTCTCAGTCCACTGCACACATGAGCCGGTCTGGGTCACAGTCTGTGTTCTTCAAACAAACATCTTGGCTGCCTTTTATCTGTGAGCAGACCAGACCAACCTCTAACCTTCCCTTTGGGCTCAGTGTTAAGGGGAGAGATCCTGTGGCAGCTTTTCACACATCACCAGGCCTTAGAAACCACAGGAACGCACACCTGCACTAGCTATGCGATTCCTGGCTAATCAGCCCGCTAACATTTCTGAAACACCTCAGCTAAAGTGTGCTTGCATGTGTGTGTAAGTCTAGAAGTTACGTTAGGTGCCTCTTTATTGTGAGACCACCAGGGAGAACTAAGCCAGATTAGGGATTTGGGGTGCACAAGTTGGGGTATGTAGGGTATTTAGGGGTCTGCTGTAAATTCCATTTGGTCTTTTCTGTTGTACACAATCACAAGTGAGGAGAGAAAGACATGGTTAACAGTGGGGCTGCTGCTGGTGCGATAGCTAGGGACCGAAGCAGTACAATCCACCTTAGCTCTTCTAGGTTTTATCAGCCATTTCACAGAGTGGCCAGCTCACCAAGCCAGGCCTGAAACTCCAGGGTTGACTTACTGTATAGCTTTCGTACACCTCAACAAATCCAAATGTCAACTTCTGGCAAGTGTGTCTTTTGGTGTCTGCTCAGGTTTAACACATAGTTTACTCTCTAAGTATCCTTGTCACTGTTGATGTATACATTCCCTTGGTGAGACCATTGAGTGGATAGCATTATTGGCATCTTGCCATATAAAAGCCACTGACTGGCAATTCATTCTTAGTACATCATATTGCCGTTAGCTACTGTAATTTAAGACATTACAATACAGGACTGAATCACATCTAGAAAATGAACATTAATCCCTTTCTGGTCACCCTGACAATTCCCTACGAATAGCTTTCAGACACAACAAAGCTATTCTATGACTCAGAACACACAGCCAACAGTTAAGAAGCAAATCCTCGCCTTCTGTGTTATATTTTACTTTGCCTAACAACAGTGCACTCCAGCCCAAACTGGGGTAAGAAGAATGGGCGATCACACTTCTTTATCCTGTTATGGGGGAGGGTGAGCTGGCAGGCAAGTCCACAGGATGAATTCCAGAGACAGGTGAAGGGAGCCAGTACTTACCCAACACGACTGGGATAACAGGCCGAGTTCTGCTGCTGCTGCTGTTGCTGCTGGACCTCTGGCTGGGGCTGGCCGTCAGCTGGCTGTTCACTGGCTGTTCACTGGCTGTTAACCGGTCTAATCCACTCTTCAGCTTCACCCTCTCCTTACAATGTGAAACACACTCTAAAAAGCTGTCTAATAGAATGAGACTGTGATGGTGGTGACTTTAGAGGGAAAACAAATCACTCACACACACTTGCATGTGTTCTCACACCACCGTCTCTCTCCAGAATGTCAGCTTGGCGACTCATCCAAAATGTGCTCCACCCCTCTCTCTCTCCCTCCCTTCACTCCCCTTGCCCTTGGCCCCTTCTCTCTCCCTCCTTTCCTCCTCTCTCTAAAGTACGGCCCCCCCTCCAAGCCCTCTTCTTGCCTGTTCTAGCACGTGAGCCTCTATCTGATCATGTGTGAGTGTAATGGACAGCTGAAGAGGACAGCCAAATCCTCCCAGCACACACACACACACACACACACACACACACACACACACACACACACACACACACACACACACACACACACACACACACACACACACACACACACACACACACACACATACACACAAAGGAGCAAAACACAGGACCAGCATTACAGCCAAGAACACATTTGACGGTCTTATTTTGGGCTGAATAGTTAGTGGTCTTGGAAGAATGCAACATCCGAACATTCACTTCATATTTTTGGAGAATGATGTGGGAGAACTGAGCAGAGAGCTCTGTGCCATTCAATCCCTTAACTTAATAACCTGTAATGGCTCTGGCATTACGCAGTCAAAGAATCAACTGGCCGGCCACATGTAGGAGGGTGCCAGATAGCGAATAGGAGAGGAAAGAAGCATATTTCCACTGATCATGGCACTTAGAGCCATCATACTTAATTCCATGGGAATAAGATGAATCATGTTATCATTTTCCATTCTTTCTACAGACGTTCTATCATCTTGGTCAACACACTCTAGAATGGGATGGTGGCTGATATTCGCATTCATAGCATCTCCACTGTGCCGTGGGAAGACACTAGTTGAAACAAGTTGCCCTAAAGCACATTGCTTACTATTAAGCAAGAAGAATTACACCTAGGATACATTTCTTGGTATGCGAAATGTGACCTATGTTCGTAGAAGGGTAACATAAAGTACAAGCACAACAGTTTTGTTTCCCAACCCGTCACAACAGGTTTGTTTTCAGATTACTCGGATAAAGGCCACACCACCATAGCTATATTATACTAGCCCTCAAGATTGACATGGGATGGACACAACAAATACTGTCATATCATTAACACATCAGGGCATGATCTTTTTATATTTTATATTAAAAGTAATTCCCACTAGGGCACTTCATCTGAGAAAATTTATAAAACAATACAAAGTTAATTGTACTAACAGTAGCAAGCAGAGGAACAGGTTCACCCACAACTGAAAGACATTTTAATACTAGCATTAACTGAACAATAGCCCAGTAACGGGTGTGTATCATATTCATTGGACCAACACGGCTCCAACACAAAGAACTCCTTCTGACAAACCTAGTAATTAGGTGGACGCCTTCATTTACCAGACAGGAGATTTCATTCAACCCGAACAGTTGGCAACATTGTCAGGCAGGCTGAAAACAACAATCAGCATGTTCTGCCAAGTGCTCCCCCTGACATAATTGACGGCACGTTTTTTTTTTTTATAGTCTCCACATGGAAAAAGTAGGATTACCTGTGAAACGTATCCAAATGTAGCTGTAGGCTTTGTCATCAAGCAAGAATAGCTGTGGAGGATGTCTCTGTCTTTATCAGACACTTTTTAATAAGTACCATGTCAAGTTGGGGGACTGGAAAATTTTATCTGCTGCCCAGCCACACTCAAATCAACTCTCAATTGTAGTGCTTAACAGGACATTTAGTGTTATTTATCTTTCCTTTGAGTTGATTGTCTTGTAAGCCCAGATCCTTAGCACTGGAGTTGAGAGCTAGATTTCTCATAAAAGTTGTCTCAGTATTTGGAATGCATGGAGGCTTCAGCGTCAATATTCTCAGCACCAGAACTTGTGCTTTTCATGGCTTTTGTACTCACTTGGAAACCTAGAGAGTATTTTAAGTATTTTCCACATGTAGGCGAGGCTGAGCCTTTAGGCAGCAGAAAAGTCTATAAGTTAGCCCAGCTTTATGTACGCCTCTAAAATTGGGTGTGGACTGTTTTTGGGCTTTTGTAAGATGAGTTATGTTTGTGTACTCTATACTGCTGTGCTTTGTGCAATCAAAATAGCAGTAGAGACAGTTTGATTGAGCTATGCTAACTTTGGTAGTCTTTAAGAAAAAAGATTTGCAATTTTATTGGTGGTGGCAGGTGGTTTACCTACCTAACCCTGGAAGTCTGTGTGAATCACTAATAAGGGCACAGGGACTGTGTAATGTCCGTATGGACTGGCTTATACAGTGCCACGGGACATTATTCTGGGCTCGTAACAATTCCATAATTGTGTCTGTGCAATGCCTGTAAATAAAATATGATTATTTAATTAATAATAAAATTAATGAATAATAATTAATGGATAATAATTAGTAATTGCAGAGCTAAGTGACCGCAAAGGAAATCACCTTGTTTGGGGTATTTTTGGAAGTTTAAAAAGTCTTAAAACAATAGGATTGGATTACATTAATAATTGTCAATGGGTTTAACCCTTTGGATTGAATTGTTGTGACTCTGAGTCAAATCCTCTCATCATAATCTGATTTCACAATTTTTAAACATTCCCTCTGAAGTGTGCTATGTCAGTCTACTACTGTCTGAAGTCATCTCCCAGGGTATTCATGCTCAGATCAGCCATAGATGTCAGCGTAAATAAACTGAATATGTGTAAATGAACATGTTGTGCTAAGGCCAAGGCGTTAGTTCAAATCAATTAAGCCTATCCCTTGTGAGCAAAAAGAAGCATAAACGTCACTACCCAAAGGATTGCTCACTCCACTTTAAGATATTTTCTTGAATGTAGTGGAACAAGACTAACCTATGCTCTTTGTTCCATGGTTCAAGGTTAGGGCTAAATGATTATATTGGTGTTGGCTTGGGTAGCCAAAGGCCTATTTCATGACAAATACAGGTTGGACAAATACATTACTAGTTGAATGTAACCAACAATGGCATGCAGTTAACAGTGTTATAAAAGTGCATGCAATTATTGTGTACATGCAACCTATTGCCTAAAATATCTAAAGCATGCAAGCAAATAAAACTATTCAAACCTAAATGAACGATACTCTTATATTCTGTTAATGGAAAGCCAAAATAATTTACAGTTTGCTAAATATGGAAGTTTATTTCTCGGTGAAATGTATGTTAGTCTACACTACCATTTGCTACACTTTCTTAGCGTTAAAAAGGTGTTTAGGACAGGAGAGAGTCAACAACACGTTCAATACAAAATCATACACATTATGGGCAATTGATTTGAAAGTTTCTCTCTAGATGTCCAAGTTGGAATATTAGCATCCCAATGGTTATTTCAAACTTTACCCCAATAACTGTCCCTCAGACATTTCATTGTAGCAGACGTTTCAGTGGTTTCTGCTTCAGCGGATTATACCCTTAGTAGCCTCATGTTGCCAGGCTAATCTTTGTGTTGTGCCTGCATGCTAGATACCATAAAGGCCCTAGGCCCTCTGTGTAGGTAGCAATACCTAGGTAAGGGGTTATGGTATAGTTGTGCAATCAGTTCAAACATGTAGTTGCATGCAAAACATCCCATAGTGTTCCGATGTGCCTGCAAAGGAAAATGGTATGCCTAATTTTACACAGTCTAGATTGAGGGTCTAGAAGGCATGTCCCAGGGCTGATATTCAACAAGTTGCTCCGTAAACTACTGTGTAGTTAATGGGGATGGAACCCAGCAGGATTATGAAAACACTGGGTACATAAAACACATCTTATCTGTGTTCCTCCTACAACTATTGTCTCGTATTCTAACAACGTGAATCTATTTTCCTTTTCTTTTCTTTTTTTTTACTAAGGCGAGGATCCTGTTCCCCACTCCCAATGGAAAATTACCATTCTCAAGTTTGAGCTGTGACTGGCATTCAGATAACACTGTCTGATGTGCTGCACTGTGTGACAATACAATTCATCGGTTAAGAATGTGAGCAGGTTTTCCACCCTGGGGAACAATTTGCAGGGAACCAATAGGGACAGCAGTCTGCATGGTTGAGCACCACCCTCTAATCCCACACCGAGCAAGTCCACAATTAAGCCCTCAAAGAATGAGCTCATTCTTGAGCTTCTACGTTCTATGGCAGCGGACTGATTGTGGGCTACATAATTATTTAACTTAAAGTGTTAGGTCTTCCCTAGTTCTTAGATCAGTTATTTTACCTACTTTATCGATAATCTAACTCATAGTAATCATAGAATTTCAGTGTGGCTCCAAAAGGTGTTTATGAACCAGGATGATGTTGATCATACTAGAGAATGACAACATGTTAGCAAACACCATAAAAACATGCAAGTGGGAGACAAAATAATGTTGTATTATAAGTGTGGCTGTGTAAAAAGGAATATCCGAGAGACAGAGAGTGTCCATCTTACTATGTTTCCTCAGTCAAGTGTTTAAGGCTGGATTACCTACAGTCCCTAAGGCCTGCTATCTAAAGCTCTCTCACACAACTAACAATTAGCCAAGATTTACTGGCCTTGCTGAAGGTGAGTCTACTTCCTATCCAAACGATAACATCATTTTAGGTAGCAATTAGAAGTACAGGCAGACAACTCTACTGACCTTGCTAACCCCTATAATTGCCAAAGTGCTTTATAAGCTATAGCCAGACAGACTGATTATTGTGCATTCTTAGGTGAAAGTCTGCACATTGCTTTGCAAATATTACCTCAAAGTGTATGACATCAATACTAACATTACACCAGTGGCACATTACAAACCTACTACTGTCTACTGAAGAAGAACAATAACCTGATTGAAGAAACAAGTAAAAAAAACAGACTTTTCATTTCTTTTTTAGTTTTGTGTTATAAAGTCTGTCAGCACCACTTATTATGCATCTTATTGAGTGACCGCTCGGTTTGAGATTTGATTATTTTTCTGTGCAGCTCCTATTACAACTTAAATGACAGACAGTCTTTAACCGTGGTCCCCAGTCTCTCCAAGACACTGCATACCCAATCATCCACTTTTCCTGAGGAACACCACCATGTCTGGTACGCACAGCCGGTTTATATCCTTGGTGCAACCTCAACCTGGCCCTGGCTTCCTTTGGGAGGCACCGTTGGTACATTAGAAATGTGGTGGGGGGTATGCTCTGAACTGGTGAGATGAATTTTGAAGGTCTCGGTTGTTTCAAGACCCGCTGCAACCAGAAGGAGTTGAATACCAGACACAACATGGAGGGAGTCTAACACAAGAAGGTACCTGACATGGACAAGATGGCCGGAGTATGTCTGGTTATGGTTCTGGTGTACTTGTTTCCACTATAGGTTAAATTAAGTTTAGAAAGTTACAAAGACTTTGGAGAGCTAACAGACCATGCAAACATGTTCTGAGTGAACTGAACAGCTGTGGGGTAAAAATCAGATCTTAAGATTCAGAGAAAGTCCAAAATATGAAAACAACGGTATGCAACGGAAAACAAATAGACCCAACCAAAGGATAGAAAAGGTCCAATTAAGCATTTCTACCTGTACCTATTCAGAAAGAACATCCTGTAAAAAAAAGACTGAAAACAGAATTACACAACAATCATAGCTGCAGGGAAAACCATGGAATGACACAAACATTATAAACGTTTCCCATTGGAGTACACACAAGTTCAGGCCATGACATAGCGTCTCTCATTCATTCAATGGAACGTGACTTTAATTTTAGATCCGGCTGACTTTGCCAATGAAAATTTGCATGGTATGTCAAATCACAATTTATAAAACTTACCAAATAGTTCCTTTATTATCCTAATGCATTGATTTAGAACCCTTTTTATTTTTTTTGCTACTTAACCAGTGGCTTTATGTCAAGCCTTTTCCCCTGGTCGCCGACCATCCTAGATCACAAATGTGTTGAGGCTGGAAGACCATGCTCTAAATGAAAGTGGTTAAAGCATATACAGGCAGGTATCCTCATCAGATCCTTTACTTGTCAATCCATTATACTAAATATACATTTAACAAACGATGCAATGTATTTATTTAAACGTTATTGTGGGTTAAGTTTATTGTGAAAATATATTTCAAAACTAATTAATTTGGCCACATTCTTCAGACCCTGCCAGGAATATTAAGTGCTGGCAGCGTTCTCGAAAATGTCTCTGAAGGAAGAGTCAGGGATGTGGTGCTTTTGTATCAAACCTCAGTCCAGTACAGAATATCACTGATGTTTCGATTGGATTGTCTAAACTTGTCCGGCATTGAGACGTCGTCAACCTGTCTTTGTGACATCCAGATTGGCACTGGTATGGCAAGAATGTCTTTGTAGTGAGTAATTTGTGACCACCAGCGTGACTTGTTTGGATCTCTTTGATTCATAATAGGTTTTCAGAAATTTTCCCTCAAATAACTTGTGTTGCATCTACTACCTGCTCTAGACAAAAAAAAAGAAGAAGTAAAAAACCAATAAGTTAACTACTTATCTACTAACTACTAAATTAGCTTACTTGTAAAACTGTAATAATTGGCAATATTGTTATAATTGTTGAATGAGCCAATATTTTCATTATTGTGTGGGGATTGTCTCTATCCAGAACGCAATGTAACATGGAAATAATTTCAGAACATTTTACGTTATTTTATAAAATACATTGTTCATTTATTCACCTTGTTTCTGGTCAAAAGCCACAGTTTACATCTTTAAGCAAAATTGTCAAACATACATTTTGAGATGACCTAATTGAATTTGATTAAATAAATTATGCCTAATAAACATCTATAGATGTGTATGCTATTTGTTGCAATAATACAATCTTTACAACATAACTGTTAATTGATAGTGTTTTTGTTGGACTTTAGCTCTGGGCATCCAGTGTTTCTGATACAAATCCAATTACTGTATAACTTTACACAGACACATCAACTACATTGAAAATGATAAAGGTTTTGTGCCATTTAACCGTTGCACATTTTCTGCAATCCCTATTATGACCCATGTATATGACAAGTTAAAGCTTTTACACAGTGAGAATGTAGAGGCTCATGTGCATAGATATTTTGCAGCTTAATGCATTTTAAGTGGTTTAGAAATTGATTGAGATAGAAATCGCAGTGTTGTGATGATCAGAACAAATTAAATATATAACATGTACTACGTATTTTTGTATGGATCTCCATACAATAAAGAATAAATTATACATTTTATGCAATATGCTCAACAGAAAGTTACTGTTTTCAAAATAATGTTTAAGCCGTTTCGTAATCAATTTCTGATTAGGCACTATATAACCATTGAGAACTCTCTACTCGCAAAAGTACATCCCACCTAATTTTTATTCACTCGATCAATCGCTCGCTAGCACACAGTTATATCAACACAACAGACAGAGTAAGGCAATGAAAGACAGAATATAGATTATAACTGTTCTGCTCATCTTTACACTTTGGTCCAAAAAAACCAACATTTGTTGCTTAAGTTATAGCTTTACAAAACAATGTATTCAGGGCTTCAGAGAAGCTTTGATTAAATAAATAGGTTATAAGTTACATGTGTATACATCTGGCTGCATCTAGTTGATGCAGAAAATACAGGGAAATCAGTACTTAATAATGACTCAAAGGGGAAGCCAGATTAACACACACTATATTAATATGTATTATTTTTGACATTTTATTTCAGGACTCAAGCCATAGCCGTCATTAGAAATGGAACATGGTAGGTCATCGAGTGTTTATGCACTGGCTGGAAGTATTCTGAGAAGTGATGAAAGGGCCTACGACCTACCATGTTGGGTCACCATTTAAATTCACAGTGCTAGGGCTGTGTGCTGTCAGCCTTCTCTGGGCTGTGAAGCTGTCAGCTCTATCACAGCAAGGGTTTGGCTAGCTCCAATCCCCTAGGACCTAGTGGCCTTTGTTTTGTTTAAGACAGCCATGCCAATGTTTATAGAATAAATATAAGCTGTAAGGGATCAGTATTTATTGGCTGACAGTCATGGTCAGCAATTGTTTTTAGTTTGCTTTTTTATTTCATGCAGGTCTTGTAGTGTGTGTGTGTATGTGTGTGTGTGTGTGTGTGTGTGTGTGTGTGTGTGTGTGTGTGTGTGTGTGTGTGTGTGTGTGTAACTGTGTGTGTGTGTGTGTGTGTGTGTGTGTGTGTGTGTGTGTGTGTGTGTGTGTGTGTGTGTGTGTGTGCGTGTGTGTGTGTGTGTGTGTGTGTGTGTGTGTGCGTGTGTGTGTGTGTGTGTGTGTGTGTGTATGTGTGTGTGTGTAACCGTGTGTAAGTGTGAGTGTGTGTAAAAGAGAAAGAAAATTAATTAAGTATTCAATGATTGACGGAAACACCCCATAAAGCCTGAGCAATGCTTTTTATGTACCTATTTTAATAGACTTATTTAAGTTTTTAATAAAAAAAGTTTTTATTGATTGAAGTGTTTAATGTAATTCCTATGAAACCTAAATAATGCATAAATGGATGTATATTTGGGACTGTTAATAGCAGCTGACCCATAAAAAACTCCAACTTTTAACATTTCATCCTTTACCCCTGTGGAAAAGCATACCGTATATTTGTAATGTTTCTCTGAGTGAGAATATTATATACAGTGTTCAATGGGTGAAAGAGTATGATGTATAAAGTGTATCCCTTTCTGTGGACTGATTTTGAGACAGATGGCTGGACATTCGAACACTTGGCATGTGAGTGAACAAAAGCATGTATTTGTGTGGCAGTGAAGGTTGTTAAGATAGGCCCTTAAAGCTGACCAATGGCAAGTGCTAAAATTCCCATTTTCAATGTTTACAGAAAGGTCAGCTGATCCTAGATCTGTGCCTATTGGGCAATCTCACCTTTACAATGGAAATGATGAGGATGCACAATCAAGACCCTCTAATTATAACTGAGTGGGCCCCCTGCTGCGCGGCTCATTAGCTCCAGGTGGTGGCGCTGTAACCAAGCTCCTTAGATACACACAGGGATTCCTCCTCTTCCCGGAGGCCGGAGTGGAGCCTGGGGGAGGGGGAGGTGGTGGGCCTGGGGGTCTTAGAGAGGACGACATAAGCGGTTGCATCTCCCGCTGCTGCTCTGAGAGAGGCGCTTCCTCCTCCTCTTTATCTGGGAATTGGAAGCAGGCTGAGCCTTGGGAAACATTGGCTCCTATTGACCCTGCTGCAGACCCTCCACTCCCTGGCGGTGTGTAAGACGCTGGCCGAGACACTCCTAGCCTAGAGAGCGCACTGACCCTGGGGTGGAGAGGCTCGGCTGGGACCGGTGGGGAAGACAGGCTCTCCAGGGAGGAGATGCTCTGGTTCCAAGCTTGCTGCAGGTCTATGGGAATAATCTTGGTGGCTTCCATGGACACACACACGGGCAAGGTTCCAACGCCGCCCTTCCAGGGCAGGTTCTTCTCACCGCTGGTAGGGGAAGGAGGAGTTGCCACTGAGGGACTCTGGCACACGTCAAGCGTAGCAGGGACTAAACAAACAATAAACAGATTGAACATAGAATATAGAGTTAGTACAATAGTGTTAGAGGGTACCAGGCCATAGAAATGGTACATAATACATAAAGATTTCACAGAATTTTGAGTTATACATGTATAAACAAAGTTAGCATACAGTGTTCTTATCTATATAAGTAGGTACCAATACCCGATTTGGGACGTTCTTTGGGTGTCTCCGCTTTGCGAGCCACAAAGGTAATTCCAACGTCATCCTCTTTTTCTGGTTCAGAGTGTTCCCCTTTCTCTTCCTCTGAGTCCACAGGCACCACCACAGGGTCTGTCACAACAAAGTCAAGTCACCACTGTGTACAATCAAAAAGTCAATCTGACCTGTTCAAAGCAATCTGACAAAGTGAGAATGTTGAGTTTTGATGAAATGAATTGTATGGTATAAATGACTGTGGGCCATACAATGGCCACTACCTTTGTCTTGCCAGCTAACGTTTCGTCGTGGCTTGTCGTTCAGCTCCTGCTCTTTAGCATCTGAGCCTCTGCGCTGTTGTAAAGGGGAGGGGGGTACTACATTTTAACATGCTATTAGAGCGAGACATACCTGCCCAATTCTTCTGCCTTGTACAACAAAAACAGTTATGCCTTTTTCAAGTGTGTCCTTATATCCCTTTAAAGGTATGCTTGAAGCTTAATATTTTATTCATACATTTTTAAAACACTTATTCATTTGTCTCAGATTCGCTTGCTAATGTTAGTGTAGTTAGTGTTACTAATTGGAGAGTTCAATTCTGAGCTGCATAACAGCTGTCTGCCCTAATTAAGTAAAGCCATTTTAATTTTCCATCTATTAGCAGTATGTAAGTCAATAAATTGGGTCTTGTACTTTGTAGAATTCCCTGGTGATAATTTTTTTGGGAAGATTCCCTGTTTCAAAAAAAAAAGCATTATTGCGTGGCATGCCTTTTTCTGACTGCGGTCCTTCTTGTGACGTTTGTGTCTTGTGGTCTTAAAGGTCTCCATGCGACTTTTCATGTTCCTCTGGAAGATTTCCCTCTCCTGGCGCTCCTTGTCACCTACGGTCATGAAGTGGCGACTATAGTGGGATTGGTACTGGAAGAGAGGCAGTCAGTGAGAGGGTTCCGATACGCAACAATTGAATTTACTGTCTTAGTATTTGAAATCATATTTAAACTATCAAAAATTATTCATTGGACGGTGTGCGCTTTTTTGTGTTTTACCCTTCTCCTGGGCTTGTACAGGTTCCCAGCCAGGAAGTGATGCGTCTCTGTCTCCTCCTCTACTTTGGCCCCGGGGACATTATCAATAACCTGGAGGTCCAGACACACACCACTACCATTCTCGCGACTGGGCGGTGAGAATGGGCCAAAGACAAGAGATTTTTTTTTTACACACATCTTCTTACATTCATATACTGTACATACATTAATAAAAGTATGCCTGTATGCAAATACACAGTCCTGTACTTACAGATAGTTGGTGACGTTGGTGGCCTCGGGGAAGGAGGTCCTGCTGGCCATGGAAGGCAGGGAGAGCCTGGCAGAAGTCAGGACGTTTCCACCCTGATGGGCACAATTTGCAAAGGATAAATATCACGCTGTCTTGTAGCAGCCCCAATTTAGGGCGTTCCCCCAATTTAGTGTTCCAAAAGGTGGAAGGCATTTAAAGCAGGTGTATAATGTGATATGTTTAAGCTTGATCTGAAATAGTCATCATAGTGAAGAGAACCTATTATTAAGATTTCAAACCACTACCACCATTAATCATATAGAAGTCTTAATTTAGTTTGCTTAGTTGATTTAAAGGGAGTTTTGTGAGTTTCTCAGGATGTACATAATTTTACTTTAAACATTGTTTGCCCTCTTTTATCAGCTTAAAATAAATGGCTCTACTTCCTCAGAGTTGGTACGCTGGGTGGCCCTGTTTTCATATAATTAACTACAAACACTAGGTCAGCGCTAATATTAGCATTTAACTTTGCTGTCACTAACCTTAGTGGAATAAAACTCAAGGCTCCAAGGAACTTAATTTTTGGTAGGAAGTGGTTTGCTTTGAAATACTGCACGACGTACACAAAGATTACACATTTTTGGCTTGTATCCTTTTCTCACAGCTTGAGTCAGCATTTATTATAAGATATATTATCATTTCATGAGTTGGTTTACAGTGGTACATAAAATTTTCCCCCTGCGAGGGCATTCATTTCATCGCTGAGATGTACTGCATGTAAATAATGCTGACCAGTGAGGCATTGTGGAGTCAGGAGCAGCTGGGGGGTGGGGTAAAACACCAGCGGTTACTGCTGTGTCAGTACCAAGACGGTTTCTTTACCAACGACGAGTTATAAAGAGGAGTTCAAACAGAAAGACGAGAGAAAGAGAAATACAGTGATGTGAAGATTAGAAAAAGAAAGAGCGCAATGAAACTAATGAAAAGGACAGGGAGAAAATGACTGTTTCAAGTAAAGAAAGTGAGCACTGAAGTAAGTGGAAAGGACTCCCTCTTTCATACACACTGTACATCTAAAGATGTCAGCACAAGCAGCCACCCTGCATCTACCCACTGGACATGGGATCTTTCACTCTCTCTCTTTTGGGTTATTAAGAACCAGCTCCCAATATTGCTATATGTTTGCAAATAAGAAATACTTTCTACTTTCCCTGATACCCCTCGACACGTAAAAACTACAAAAGGTCCAAAGAAATGGCGGGTATTCAAGTTTAAAAAAAGTATCCATAAAATATACCAGTTTAATGTGACTAATGGTTGGCTAGAGGCATTTATCAATAGAAAATAGATTGATGCAGAGTAAGGGCCTTGCCACGACCTTGTCGTTTGCTTCCCTACAAAAGAGATTACCCTTAGTTGATAAATTACCTGCTACCTCACACTCGTACTACAGTTCCTTTTAGACATTGAAGCTAACTGAGTTCAATCCTCCAAAGCCTATTAAGCACGTCAAAATTGTTTTAGGGAATTTCCCAGATACATTACTATGGCTCATTTCATATCTAGGTGCTTGACATTTAAAATCTCTATCGCTGTCAACCACATTCAACAGTGGCTTTAAACAAATAGCTTTTGGTTATAGCTGTGATGCTATCAGCTGAGATGGGCATCTATTGATGTGGTAACACAGGGGTGTCACATCTCTTGGGAACTTGCCAAGGAAGATTGGCATCAACACAGAAAACAAAGGAATGAATTGAAGCAGATTGATTACATTCTTTAAAAGCCTTGACTCACCTTTGTGAGCTTTATTCACGGGTAGCATGGCCTGAACTGGCAACCCACAGGCTCACACCATGGAATACTTTTTATACAAGGCAGTTCTTGGTCTGCTCCCATCCTACCTATGCATTTACATATCACAGAGGAGTGCTGGACAGTACTCACAGGACCACTACATGCTGCCTCTCTCTCGATTTGGTGTTTGGCATTTGTCTGGTAGAACTGTGTCATAAGTGTTTATGTTGAGAGAGAATGCCCCCTTGAGGACATTTTTGGAATGGGAGACAATGGGATCTCTGCATTGTATAATAATGGTAGACATGCGAATCTCTTTCTTTCCAACACTCCCTTTCTTTTCATCCTGTCTTGTCCAATCCCCTCTGGTAGTACCTGGTCTATGACACTGATTGCATCTCTGATGTTGATCTTCTGGTAAGCCTCCCAAAGCTCGCTCTTACGGTACACCGACTTACGCAGCAGCAGTTTGCTGAGGTAATTCTTATCAAACTGTTCCCATCTTAGAGGTGAAGAGAAAATGATTGAAGAAATAATCAATGACCTTTTGTAATGCTCACAAATTACAATACATAACAGACATTTAGTTAACTGGTTATTGGGAAATGCCAGTGATGCAAGCTAAATAACCAAGTAGAGTACTGACTTGTCCCTCCAGTGGTGGTAGCCCTGGAGTCCTGCTATATCCTCCACGGCTGTCAGGATGTGGTCAAACGCCTAGAGACAGATAACATTTCACAAATGTCCTATTACACAGACACTGCTGCACCATTACAATAGTGTAAAGTGTAGAATTACAAAAATCGAATAGAACAATGCTATCATCTAATTTTCTTCCTCCCCTCTTCCTGGTTAACTTTCCTGAAGATCACTGATGTAAAATGAATAGAAAAGGCCTACACTTCACTGAACAGCTTTCTCCACCACGCAAGCAGGTCTAAGATGGCTGAGTGTGTCAAGCTCATCCAGGCAGAGAGAGAGAAAGAGAGAGAGAGAGAGAGAGAGAGAGAAAGCGGTAGTGATGATTTATTTATCGTTAACTACCTCTCCTCCCACGCGATTGGTCCTAGCGCTGCTGCTGCTCTTATTTCTCATTGTGTCGTGCCTTATGATTAATGTGCACTTGCCACATACAATTATGTGTCTGACTATAACAGATTGTAATTATTGTTGTTTATCATCTGAAAATTAAGAGGGACATCAGATGTAGGCTACTTTCACCAACAAGCTACACAGCTGCCATTACAATGATCTCTGGTTTTGATAGAAAGTGAAGGGCCATACAATGGTGAAACTCACCCTCTCGTGGATCTCCTCGTTGATTGTGGGTTTTCTGTTTGTTGCTCGAGGTACTTTGAGCCACTTCACTAGAGGTTTGATGGTCAGACCCTGATTACAGAGAGCGTGGGACCATGATGTGAGACGGATACTTGATGGGAAAGAAGCAATCGTACTAAACATTTCTGGCGGTTATGTGTATGAGTGTATAAATCAGACAGATTAATTTTTTCAGTGTCTAAAATGACTCAGATCAATGGGAAAATCATCCTGATACAGTGAGTGTGTAGATACTTGCATATAGTTTTACGTTTTAAAACATACGGTTGGAGGAAGAAGCGGAATGTATCTTATATTGCATGTTCTCCACTGGGTCTGTGTCTATGCTGTCACTACTGCTCTCTGTTTTAACCGCTCATCTGTGAAATGCATCATTCAGTATTCATGACACAGCAAACAGGGACGGCGGGGTAATTCTTTTTCTTCCACACCAGATTGGGTTTCTGCCCAGTGCTGCCATCAATACTTTTTCTTGCGGCCGTAATGTTTGGATCAGGCGGTAGCCCATTTCTTACAGACATGATTACTTTTGCCTGCCTGTGGGGATAAAAACACCTATACTTGCCGCAAACTGGCTTAGACGGCTACATTAATGGTCTTGTGTTGAAATAGGGTGAGCTTGTTAGCAAAATACTAATTGAATGTGCTCTAAGTATTTATCATCGATTATGTGTGTAGAAGTTAGATACTATTATATCCTTCAGACAGAAATAGCCTCTGTATCCTGCTGCCTCAATAGCAATCAACTTATCTCATCATAAGCTAAAAAGTAATTAGGTTTCCCCCCCACTCTTACTTTGTTAATATAATTATCTAGGATGCTTAAGTCATTAATGAGCTAACTTCAAGAGATTAATTACCATTTTCCGAAATTACTAGGGTTGTATTAAATATGAAAGGTACAGACTCGGAAAGGGCAGGAGGATGTTTTATCTGCAAAGATATCTGACAATCATGTGTGCTGTTTGCATCGTGTGTTGCTTGTGTTCTACTTGTACATCATGTTGGTGATATATATATATATATATATGAATACAGTTGAGACATCTTTTTAAAATGAAGATCTATTTAATTACCTGGAACATGACAGTGAAGAAGACCACTATGATTGTGGTTGCTACAAAGTAGTCTTTGGCTTTGACCTGATTCCCATCTAGCAGCACGACTAAAGCAAACGCCACTGCCCCACGCAGGCCACCATATGACATCACCACCTGGTCGATCTTGTCCAGTGGAACCAGTCGAAACCAGTTCAGTACCCAGGTCTGCCCAATAACACCTTCAATACAGACCAGAGCAGAGCAATTCGATAAATCACTATAATGGCATTCATTTAACATTGACAAAACAGGACAAAAATAGTAAGTGTTGCTGACCGACCCATTGCTCTGAAGACGAAGATGAAGATTAGTGTACAGGAGATGAGTCCCGTGTCCCAAGCCCATTTGGACTTGTCTACAGCAGAGATTCCAAGGAAGATGAAAATGATGGTTTCAGCGATGCTGGCCAGAGTCTTCATGGTATACTTGACTGTCGTCCGAGACTTCTGGGATATATTGGCCTCGACATACTTGTTGGCTCCGATCCCACAGAAGGTCATTCTGACCAGGAGGACAGAGAGGGTGAGGGAGGGGGTAGGATTGTAGAGGGGTGAAGCCACAAGTAAAAAAAGCCCATTAGTACTATTTGTATCTGTATTTGTATTTAGTTTATGGAAAACTATCAAACCACACAGCTAAAATAAAGTGGATTAATCCTTTACAGATTAAGCTTGGTTGTCCCGTGGATAATCAAGCTGTCTCCTGTAAGTAATGCAATTTTATCCAAACAGATAAAAATGAAAAGCTACTCACAAAGTAAGGATACCAAAACTGAGGACAGACATTATAACAATGCCACAATAGTAGTGCTCAGTGCTCTGTGTGTGTGTGTGTGTGTGTGTGTGTGAACTGATGAGAGACATGTTGCCAAGCAGCTTAGAAAGAGATAATTATATTGACATCTGGCATATCTGTGTGTGTGTGTGTGCACAATGAGCATGGAGCCAGTCAGTGGCTGGGAAACCTTAACAGTGATGTGATTAGCTGGGAGAGAGCAGGCCTAAGTCACTACTAATGGACTACATGAGATGGTGTAGTGGTACGACGTGCTGCTAATAAAACAGCTTAATTCAACCAGAAAATTTGTTTTAATTGTAATTTAACAAACAATATAATAATTTATGAAAACAAAACTTTTTAGGAATTTGCAGCATCTATAACAACTATAAGAATCAGACCTTGTGTTGAATTAACTTGATTAATAGTAGCCTGCATCTGACATAAAAATAACTATATACACCAGGAATATGCCTCCTTTAGTGGCCACTTGGTGATGCTCACAAATCAAGAGCATGGAACTGTATTCCCTGCTATACAGTGCTGTGCAAAAGTATTTGCCCCCTTACATATTTCTTCTGTTTTTGCTTTTTTGTCACACTTAAATGTTTCAGATCATCAAACAAATTTTAATATCAGACAAAGATAACCTGAGTCAGTACAAAAAGCTGTTTTTAAATGATGATTTCATTTCTTAAGGGAAAAAAGCTATCCAAACCAACCTGGCCCTATATGAAAAAGTAATTGCCCCCCCCCCCTTGTTAAATCATGAATTAACTGATATTAACCACATTTTTGGGAAAGCTCAGTTCAATTTCACTAGCCACACCCAGGCCTGATTACTGCCAGAACTGCAGAATCAAGAAATCACTTAAATAGAACCTGTCTGACAACATGAAGTAGGCTTAAAGATCTCAAAAAGCAACACATCATGCCCCGATCTGAAGAAATTCAAGAACAGATGAGAAACAAAGTAATTGACATCTATCAGTCTGGAAAGGGTTACAAAGCCATTTCTAAGGCTTTGGGACTCCAGCGAACCACAGTGAGAGCCATTATCCACAAATGGAGAAAACATGGAACAGTGGTGAACCTTCCCAGGAGTGGCCGGCCTACCAAAATTACTCCAAGAGCGCATCGACTCCTCCAGGAGGTCACAAAAGAACCCAGAACAACATCTAAAGCACCGCAGGCCTCACTTGCCTCAGTTAAGGTCAGTGTTCATGATTCAACAATAAGAAAGAGACTGGGCAAACATGGTATCCATGGGAGAGTTCCAAGGCGAAAACCACTGCTGACAAAAAAGAACTCAAAGGCCCGTCTCACATTTGCCATAAAACATCCTGATGATCCCCAAGACTTGGGAAAATATTCTGTGGACTGACGAGACAAAAGTGGAACTTTTGAAAAGTGTGCGTCCGTACATCTGGTGTAAAACTAACACAGCATTTCAGGAAAAGAACATCATACCGACAGTCAAACATGGTGGTGGTAGTGTGATGGTCTGGGGCTGCTTTGCTGCTTCAGAAACTGGGCGACTTGCCGTAATTGATGGAACCATGAATTCTGCTCTCTACCAGAAAATCCTGAAGGAGAATGTCAGGCCATCAGTTTGTGACCTTAAGCTCAAGCGCTTTTGGGTTATGCAGCAGGACAATAATCCGAAGCACACCAGCAGGTCCACCTCTGAATGGCTCAAAAAACCCAAAATGAAGGTTTTGGAGTTGCCTAGTCAAAGTCCAGACTTAAATCCGATTGAGATGCTGTGGCATGACCTTAAACAGGCCATTCATGCTCGAAAACCCTCCAATGTGGCTGAATTAAAACAATTCTGCAAAGAAGAGTGGGCCAAAATTCCTCCACAGCGATGTGAAAGACTCATTGCCAGTTATCGCAAACGCTTGATTGCAGTTGTTGCCGCCAAGGGTGACACAACCAGTTATTAGGTTTAGGGGGCAATTACTTTTTCACATAGGGCCAGGTTGGTTTTGATAGCTTTTTTTCCCTTAATAAATGAAATCATCATTTAAAAACTGCATTTTGTATTCCCTCAGGTTGTCTTTATCTGATATAAATATTTGTTTGATGGTCTGAAAAATGTAAGTGTGACAAAGAAGCAAAAACAGAAGAAATCTGTAAGGGGGCAAATACTTTTGCACAGCACTGTACATTTACATCCTTTTCTAAGAGTTCCCTGCAGAGTAATAACGCAGATTCAAATAAAACACTGACCAACTTTTTCACCTCTGGCATTTAGACATTTATTTCCAGTATGACAGTGCACTTCACTAAAACAAATCGTACCCCAACTCATGGCTCAGACGATCAGAAAACAAGTAGGAACACAGTGCTGTATGCGAGCTCATGGGGATCAAATGAAGAGAAGGTTTCCGGACTTGTAACACCTGAAATTCCTGGCAACTCGCCTGCCCTCATCCACCACAGAACAACCTGCTCAGACCGTTTATACACTGACCACACCAATCCTGCTGCCGTTGGCATAACTATAAATGGAAATGTGTTGCAATAAATAACCAACTCTGTACACTCCAAACTGACACCATTAATTTAACTCTACTGGCTCCACTGACATTGGTAATGCCGTTCTCCTCAGAGTCTCAAGGTGTGATGGGGTTTCAATTGGGCTTGCAACTTTACAATAGAGCATTCAATAGCCATCGCAAGTATGATTCGTGACCTGTTTTAATGAAAATATGGGACAAACCCAACTGCTTCTCCGGGTTGTGCTGTAGGCGTGTGTAAGGAGGGCCATGCTACTCACGACAGGATGGCTGAGAGGGAGAAGAGCTCAGCGGTCAGGTAGGCCAGGTAGACCAGCAGGAAAACAAACAAGGGCTCAATAATTCGCACCTTCTTGGTGAAGCGAGTGATGAAGCCCAGGATGACGGCAAAGATGAGGCCTACCAGCGTCCCGCCGATGCTGACTACGAGGAAGGAGGCTGGAGGAGTACACGAGGGGTGCATACTCACTGGTGATGTTATAGAGCAACTTGGCATGACACTGGTCCAGAACAGAGTCTCACATTAAAGTTACAACAATGCCTGCACAATATCAGTAGTGCAAGTGGGTGGGGACTGAAACAGTGGAGCAGAACACGTACTCACCCACTCCTTTGACATAGTCAACCGTTTGAACATTCCCAGGTCCCACCTCCACAAAGGATATGTAGACTTTATACAAAACCTGTACAGGAGGAGAGGAAACAATTTCACTGTTTCTGTATCTTCCACGCAGTAACAGTTTTTCTCACCTCTCTGCAGGTATTCTATAACAGCTGCTTTACATAGTGAAACACTTAACTTCGAGTAGTAACAAAGTTCTTGAGTTGACTACAATGCCCGAGTTAGCCTTGGTTGAGGTAACGATAAGCATCACATTAGCTAGGGGGCTGGCTGGGCAGACTGACTCATTATCCTATCTAAAACCTCCCCTGAGTCAATTGGTCCTCCACAAATCATATTACAAAACAGCAGGGTTCACTGTTAAGTCTGCTACGGGTACAGAGAGTACCTTTACCCCCAAACTGCCAAGCTACATGCTGCAGCTGAAAATTCTTTAGCCTGTCTTTACATTGCCAGCCGCCATGCTCTATTTTTATTAAGACTAGGCACCCAGACGCCGCACACAACCGGTTTTTACAGGTGCAAGGGGCTAGCTTGCACCTGCAACATAGCCTAAGTTCCTCTGTGGGGAGGTGTTCTATCAAAAGCGAGTGTAAAGTGTATAGTGCATAGTGTGCATGCCGGTGTGTTTATGCATTTGTGCATTTGTGTGGGTGAGTGTGTGTGTGTGTGTGTCTGTGTGTGTGTGTGTGTGTGTGCGTGTGTGCATGTGTGTGTGTGAAATGGATGCATGCTTAAAGTTTAGGTGTACTTTGTATCTCCTACGCTGACTGCTCACTCCAGCGTGCCACCCACTCACCTTGTCGTAAGAATCCTTGTGTTTAGTTCACTCTATAGGAACACTGTGTAACCTTGAATTGCCTTATAAACCAAATCCATACCAGCTAAACCCCACAGACCTATAAAACTTTGAACCCATGGTGTATAACTCACATCATTACACACGCATTAGCCCACACTCCAGTTTAAATGTCCGTCGGAACAAATCCGATTATGCTGGAGGGCAGGGAAAGGCAGGGGCTAGTAACCCCTGACATTCCTGACCACTGGCCTGCCCTTATCTACCACACAACAATCTGCTTAGTCAAATTTGTACACAGACCAATCCTGCTAAGGTTGGCATACAGTACTTTTTCATTTAAATGGGGTAAATTCAATGACCCAAAATATTCTGTAATATATCCAAGTGATATATTATAGTGTAACTATAATAATATGCGGCGTCATGAAGGATTGATTTGAGTGAAAGTACTGTAATCACAGTAAAAGGTTTCATATTAATATTAATGTGGCATTTACCAAAAGTCTTAATATTACCTCTTATTCACTTTTCAACTTTTTAAACAATCGATTTACTTGCAGTGATTTAGGCACTAGTTTTCATGGTATTAGAGGAAACCCCTTCTTAGACCTAAAATAAAGAGACTCTATTAGTGTGCATCCCAGACTCTATGCTACTCCAGATGCTACGGAGTGGTACAGCACAGAGGACAGAGGACATATCGTTCCAGAGAGAGGTGAAATGAAGTTCACACAATAAGTGGGAGAGTGTAACTGTACTGCTATAAGCGAGGAGCCCTCTCTCTCTCTCATGGCCTTTTCAGGCTCAGAAATATAAACATATTTTCTCAAACGTCTTGCTTGGGTTGGCTTGTTGCGTTAGCCCGCTTTATTGACATGGTTGTGTGTCAACACAGAACAATTCCTGTCTCTATAAGGCTATTTCTCTCTTTCTATATGCGTCCTTGTTCACTTCTTTGCAAGCTGGGGTTGCACAACCATCTATGCAGTCTTACTCATGCTCCAGTGAGTAGTTGGGAAGTCAACGCAATCCCTCCCAATAGTCAGGGGATTTCAGACGCTAGCGTACGCTTTTCCCACCATGCTCTCCAGGCACAGGGAGAGACCCAGCTTTCTGTATATTGGTTTATGGAGTGATTAGGCCTGACAAAAGCCAAGACCTCCGAGTCGGTGAGTGGAGGGACGGTGCCACTGGTGGCTTTAAAACCTTCACCAAGGACTGGAGACAATATGCTCCATCATGACTGGCTGAAGAGTACTGATTGGCCACACAAAAATCACTGTATCGTGTCCGACGAGAAAAGGCTGTTCAGATGAATGGATGAGTGGTTTATGATGGGTTCTAGGCTTGATACATTTGATACTTGATACATCTATAGCAGCACTGTATAAAGCCAGCCTGAGATTGTCAATTGTTGCTTCACAATGTCCTTAAAGATTAAATTATCGAAATAACTGTCAAAGATGCACAAACAATCGGTAGGTTTAACAAGCATCTTTAGGGCACAATACATTTTCCACACTCTTTGGGGAGGGGAGTAAATGGCACAGAAAGCAAGGGGAGAGAAGGGAACACGCTTTGTTGGCATTTCGTCGTTTTGTTTTGGACTTTGAGTTATATACTGTGATTAATCGTCAAGGCCTTTCCCTGTTTCTTACTCTCTGTCTTGCTCTACTCCCTTCTGACTGTAAATAAAACCATGCACAATAGTCATCCCATTCAGTAAAGAGCTTTTCAATATGCGGTCCGAGGGAGCAGGTAATTCTATTACCCAATGCCACCTGCTGAGCAGGGCCGGGGAGGGGCGACTTCCAATCTATCAGCACATCATAATAAGTCTCACATACTGGATGGATACACACCCTAAAGGTGAAGAACAAAGACAGAACAATTTTCTACTGCAAGACTGTGCAAGAAGCACACATACATAAATAGTATACATAATGTGCCAAGTATGCATAAAGTATATACCAGATGAAGTTTGAGAGAATTGGATTGAGCTTATACACAGAAAAAAAAATGGGATGTTCTTAAAGGATAAGGATCGAAGTCAATATTGCTTACAGAGAGAAATTTGGCCAGGGTTCACTACAGGTCACAAAACAAAATAAGCAACAAAATAAATACAAACACTAACACACACACACACACACACACACACACACACACACACACACACACACACACACACACACACACACACACACACACACACACACACACACACACACACACACACACACACACACACACACACACACAGACACAAATATAAAGACAACATGCCCTAAAACACAAACACACAGACACACACACACCTGTCAGCTCTTTGTAGTGTCTCTGTTCAGCTGCTCTCTGGGACTCCTGTACACACTGACCTTCAAAGCATCCCTGTCGCTATGGTTACCTCCCAGAGACCCACGCTTTACAAAACAGGAAGAGCTGCGCGTGTTTGTTTGTAGAATATAGTTGTGCTCATGTTGCTTTTCAGGCGTGCATCTGTTGGTGTGTGAGTGTGTTTGTGCACATGTCCGTGGGTCTAAAGGATAATATTTGTGTTGATGGGTGCATTTGTACGTGACTCACCACAGTGACAGCGTCATTTAACAGCGATTCTCCAAAGACGATGATAAAGAGTGTCTCATTGACATGCACCTCCTCAAAGACCGCTATCACTGCCACGGGGTCCACAGCCGATATCAGAGCCCCAAACAGCAAGAACTCCATCAGTCCCCCCTCCACCTTCTCATCTGGACATGGAGAAATGAGTGGGATCAAATTAAATAAAGTTACTATTTCATGAACTTCAGTAAATTATTCAGAATTCAGAATAGTACAGTAATTGGAATTTTTGGTCCAATGCTACACTGCTATTATGTACACAAGTTATCGTCCTAGCAAGCCCTACAGTACCTTCAACATGTCATCCTCTCACACCTTCCCCCTACTGACCTATGACCCCGAGCAGCTTGACTCCGTAGAGGCAGAAGCCGGTGCAGAAGGCGTTCCACAGGGTGCCCACCACTGCGTACAGCAGGATGGCGCCTAGGTTGTCGAAGAAGAGGCGTGCGGGCATGAAGTAACCGGCGTCGCCCACTATGGTGGGGAGTAGGAAGAGGAAGAAGAGGCCTGGCTCTAGCTGGTAGAGCTGCTTGTTGCTGGCCATCAGGACGATGCCCCCCAGAACCAAGCCCAGCAGGATCAGCATGCAGCTCTCTGGGACCACTTTGGTGAACCGCTGGGAGAAGTGGAACACTGACACATAGACACACACACACACACACACACACACACAGAGAGAGAGAGGTATGAACAAGTATTAGTTGTACTGTATACGACACACATTAATACATGCAGTCAGGGCCAATTCCATGATTGACAATGACCTTTTTGGTTATACAACCTATGGTAGCCTACTCAGGCTTGACAGATGAACCCAATCAAGCTGTCAAATGTAATGAAAATCATCTTCTATAAATTCACTTGAGAACATAGTTGAATTGTGAGCTCTAGGATATTAAAAGGACATGAAATCCCACCCTAAAGGACTGTCAGGTCTACATGCATGGCAATAAGATATGCCAAATATGTGACTATTTAACTTGTGGCATATGTGACACAGACAATGATAAGATACACATAAACAAACACACACATATAGACACAAAGAAACACACACACACTCAAACAAACACACACCCCACACAAACATCTATCATCTATTACAACTATTGAGCGGGAAGACAGGCAGCATCAGGTAATGTGATTCCTCTCTAGCCTTAGAATCCATATTAGCTAGTCTTTTCGCTCACACAATCGCTTACAGTGCCACCTGTCACGAGTATACAGCCTATTATAGCAGAGTAGATAACAGTAGCAATGCGAAGAATTCAACAAAAAGCTGCCTTGAAAAAACGAATGAGAGAGTGAAAGGAGAGTAGAAGAGGGACATAGAGGATGAATAAATAAATAAACGGGTGAAGTGTCCCAGTGTCAGAGCACAATGACTCCCAAACCCACTGCAAAGGATTGTGTCTTTAGCTTATTCTTAAGCTGTGTATCATAGTGCCACGTGCCAGGACTCAGTATGACTCAGTCGCCAGCATAGTGCAACATACACACACACACACACACACACACACACACACACACACACACACACACACACACACACACACACACACACACACACACACACACACACACACACACACACACACACTAACACACTGAGGCATTAAGTTAGTGTGAAGGTTCATATGGCCTTTTACAGGACTTCTTCTGAATAGACAAAAGTTACTGAAGCAAGGGAAAAAGTCTATCCATCAAAATAAACTTTTGTTCTGGTGAAAAAACGAATCAGCTTGAAGGAGATGTATACATACTTTCAATGGAGCATTATAATGATAAAGTTTGCACGGCCAGTGAGTAAGTGTGTGTTTGTGTGCCTAGCAGCCACGGCCAAATGTATGTGTCTGCACACATTGTGTGTACATAGAGCCCTGAAAACGCCCCTGCCTGGAAAATATCAACCAGGTCTTCCATGAGTCACAAAGAACAGGAAACAACAAATTGACCCATGCACACAAGCACATTCACACTACAACTCCAGACCAACACACACACACACACACACACACACACACACACACACACACACACACACACACACACACACACTTTATGTAACACACGTATTACCTTTCAAACACCTAGCCCTCTAATGACATTTTGAATGTGCTAGAAAATGTCTGAACGGACACAGTCCCACCCAGTAGGAGATGCCACATCGGTGTACTGCCTGTTCTTTACAGCCAATCTTCCTCTACATTGGAGCAGCCAATTGAAGACACAGCGAGTGGCCAGGCGCTTCTAAGTGGCCAGGTAAGGAAGGACTCCCAGCACACTATTTCACAGTGAGCAGCTCCTAAAGTGCCCCTGTTATGGCTGAGTGGCTCCAATTACATGATGGATGTGATGTTCTGAATGCCTAATAACAGCAGGACAGCGGTGGCTTATTTGATGAGGATGACACATTTGGCCACTGATAAGGAGTGGTTACGTACATGTGTAGGTCTGTGCGTCTGTGTGTCGGTGGGTGTTTGGGGCTGGTTGGCTGTGTTAGTACGGCACTTGTGTGCATATGTTGCTCCATCTGATTCAATGTGTGAGAATGTATGAGGCTACAATTGGTGATTCTGTTTTCAACAGAATTGTAAGCGACATCCTCGGGCTAGTCTTACAGGCAAATAGTCGAAGAGATTGTAGTTGAGTCTGTAAAAACCCGAGTCTACACTTCAACCCAACAAGCTCTGGTAGTAGGGATACAGAGTCTCAGAGTACATCCTCCCTAGATTTGGGTTAAGAGCACAGTGGGTAAAACAACCCTTGGGGAAAAGAAAGAGAAATAGAAAGAGAGAAAGAGAGAGAGAGAGAGAGAGAGAGAGAGAGAGAGAGAGAGAGAGAGAGAGAGAGAGAGAGAGAGAGAGAGATGGGAAGAGAAAGAGAGAGAGCGAGAGAGAAAGAGCGAGAGAGAGAGCGACAGCGAGAGCGAGATAGAGATAAAGTGAGCAGGGAGGGGTGTGAAAGAGACTGCAACAGGCTGTTTATGGAGGACATGCTACTCGCTGTCTCATGACAGCATGAAGCAAGTCTTTAGACTGCAGCATTCTGAAATTAGTTCACTGTTATTATGATTCATCATCCCACTCCAAAGAAAGAGACAGTGGAGATAAAGAGATATTTGGTTGCATATAAAGAGAGCCTGCTCAAATTCAAGGTCAGAATAAAGCTGGGCACGTTCATTGGTGCTTTTTAACCAAAGCGATAGTATAGGTAGGTGTGCACAGCATCCCTGAATATGAATACCATATATCTCCACCTCCATTTATGCTGCAATACATAGCATAAGGTGGCTAATGATTCAGGCATGGCAAGACACTAAGAACACAACTCCCTGCTCTGCATGATGTTCTTCTGGCTAGCCATGTTGCCTATGCTGATCCATATGGCACCGAGGATCCTGAAATAGTGTTAGATGGTGATATATTTGGTTGATTCTGTAAATGTGCCTCAGCCAGTCTCCTCCTCCTGTAGGAGTATGTGGGCTGGTTGCACACACGCACACACACACCACCTGGTAGAGCCACCCACACAAGACACTGCCCCCAACAGCCTGAACTGTGGGAAAAAATTATAATAAAAAGAGAATACAGTCATAAGAACATACCGTACATCTGGTAATTATATTGTCATTCTTTAGAAAATGTTCTCGTTTGGAGTCTAGGTTGTTTATGATGAGATGTGAGGTTGCATTATACAGTATGAGATTATAGTAAATTACCTTGTCTAGTGCTGATTTTCCACTCAGACCTTTGCTATTAAGCATGGCATATAACAATAACTTTAAAGTTTTCCCATACCTCACATTGTTGGGAAAGGATCAGCTCTACAAGTCCAAAAGCCAAACAGTGTGTCACACAATTCTGGATGCTGATGTGAGTCATCACAGAGTCAAGATTGTTTTGTTGACAAGGTGAAGCGGGGATATAAAGTTTAACAGAATACAAAAAGAGAGAACTCCAAGAGTTGCTTGGGAGGGAAACGGCTAATGCCGGGTCTGAGGGCCAAAGTGGTTAGGGATCATAATATTGAACAGTCGTCCAACTCTGACACGACATAGGCCTACTGTCATCTCTTTACTATGGAGACAGTCAATGACACTTTGCATGATGTACAGCCAGTACTATTTAAGTCAAGAAAATCAAATAAATTGTATTTGTCTCTCTAATACAGTAGAGTCTATTTTCTTTCTATACAATAGTAGTACCTGTATAATATCTCAAGTTACCTAATATATAATATTAAATAAAATATTACTACTAATACTAATGCTGATAACAAGAAGTACTTAAAATAACCTGTTGCATGAGGTCAGAAATATGTTAGTGCCAAACGTTTTTGAAAATGCCATAGACTACTAAAATACATAACTTGGATACAATCCAAAGTAACTACATGGTGAAGCCAAGTCTGATCACTTTTCATATACTGTACTCACTAAACACACATCATTATTACACAGATGTAAAGGGTCATTAGTCCACTTACAGATTTTGGCCACACTGGCCACCAGAAGCCATATAGCGATAATGTAAGGAGTCTGAACATAGCTCCATTCCCACTGCACTATCTTGTATCCCCCTCCGTGATGATGTGACTCGCCCTCTTCGGTTGTCGTGGTCGGTTCTTCTGCAGACCTGGCTAAGGCAATCCCGGGCGAACTGTACTCTTCGGTTTGAAAGTGGGAGACTGAAAGTGAAGGCACCGGTGGCGATCCAACTCCAAGCTCCGATTGAAGCGATGCTTCTGTCACGTAAAGGTCAGTCACAGCTTCACCGACTGCCGGTAACAGCAGCAACAAACTCAGGATGAGCATCTTCCCGGTCCACTCATCGGTGTGTCATTTCCTCTTGTTTTTATATACCCGTGAAGGGGTACCGCATGGGACGACCAGTTACTAGTTTACAATATAAACACCATCTCACTGACTTACCGGCCTGGTAAACGAGCGGAGGTAGGACTTCGGTACCACTGGCGTATCTTGGCACGTGACCCAACTCTCCAAGGGAAACACTCGGCTGCTCTATTAAAGAGCCCACGTGAAGGTGGTAGCCTAGAAGTATCCGAAGATTTGGGATGTTGTCCCGTATTTGGACGTGGGCGCTTATTTTAAATTGTTGTGGATGATATTGTATAGTTTAACAAGTACAACATAATACAAGGCTGTACTGCTATAAATAAGAGGTATAGCGGATTCAAATAACACTTTATTCTTTTATTAACGTTATAACATAGTCACTTTAATTTAACCAAGCTAAAATATGTTATCTTTATTGTTGCAACTATCCTCAGAGATGTCGTATTGCTGCATATGTGCCTCAGAATAGTGATGAAGGTGTGTATTTACTAGTGGAACACAATAGCTTCAGTGGCACAGTCAAAGTGTAAACAAGCATATGACACATACTGACATTTTTCAAGAATTTTTTTTGACAATTTTGCATTCATGAATTCTTCATGCAGCGGCCTTGCCATTTTATACTACCCCAAACCCCCAGTGCAAATAGGCAATTATACTTAAAGAAATGTTCTCTTCCAATCTAGTAAAATAGTCGAATATGTCTTCACAACATGTATATAGTTCAGATGGCATGACTCCATTTAGAAACAACCCTAAATTTAGAATACTTTCAACTTGAAGTTGGGTTCCTGTATTTATGCAACACATAGTGCTTTCAGTGGCCATATGCATACATTGCATTTTTGTACAGTACCGGTCAAAAGTTTGGACACACTTTTCCATTGAATGGGAAAGTGCGTCCAATCTTTTGACTTGTATATACAGTATTTCCAACATAGTTTAATTTAGTATGTACCATGCAACTGAAATAGTTAGGTGGAGTCAGAGACAGCGCACCTCCCTTTAACATCACACATTCACTTACATGGGTGCATGGCCACAACACATACTTGCACAAACACATGGCCATTGATGTTCACATCAAAAACTGTATGATGAAAAGAAGCATATGACCAAGTTTCAAAGCCCTCTATTCATGAGACCTTGTTTTGAGTTAGACAGGATGAAAGGATGAAAGATTAAACATTGCTCTCTGCTTCACAATCATACCTGCAGGTACCTTGTGGAATAAAACAACTGAAACATTTGCTTATTTACCATTATGCCATGTCCATATTTCAAAAATGCTAGTCTGTGTAACATTACATTCCTAAAATACTTAATAGAAAATACTCTGCTACATATACATACACATTTTAAAAGTAGGCTATGTCGTTCTGAAATATAGGCCTACTCTCGTCACATCATACATTCTACATTTCTAAAACACTTCTGGTTGCACCATTTGAAAACAATTAATTACAGGCATAATATGTTCAATCCAAAACATGTGCACTGAAAATATGAAATCAATTGGAGGTTTTACTTTGTCCAAAGGGTAGGTCTGACAGGCCGCTGCGACTTAAGAGTTCAGCCTCTATCTCTAGCCGAGTATCTTTCCACGCTAGTGTGTCTCGCCAGGGTTGTGTTTCTCAGCCTGTACATTATACGTCTGGGCTTACACCTTGTTTCCAGTCCTATTGGCTAGTCCAAGAGCCTGTGCCACATCCACAGTCAATCCACTCTTCAGAGTCCGCCGTACTGCAACACAAACCCAGTGTCAGTCCAAACAGGTGTCGCAACAGCAATAACACAGGTACACTCACAATCATAAGTAGGACATAGCAAACAGGTAATCATACAAATACAGTTTTGTAAAGCATGCACGCACAGCCCAGTGTAGATTACGCGGCAAACATATTGGTAAAAAAAAAACATGGCAAAGTTACAAATACTGTAGCATCCTGTTACAGGGCCCTAATTAATAGTTTAGTTCAGGGCTGCGGAGTAGACGTGGCTTTGAAACCATGACAGGGATAAATAGAGTGTAGGCTACTCAACTCATCAGGCGACGACTAATTCTGCACATAGCACATGTGAACATTGTTTAAAGGGGAACGAAGGTGCCTTTGAAACTATGAAAAGCTTTGTATGATAAAGATCTGATAGGAATGGCTTTGGACAGGAACTAAAATAGGAATAGGAATATAAGAGAGATAACCGGTTGTTTTGGACACAGCTTTCCTATTGTGGACACAGGAGCTAAATCCACCCAACTTATCTTCAGTGTGACATACAGTACATCTAGACTTGACCCATCTTGGAGAGTCCTGCATAGGAGAAATTAGCTCAAATATGGCTGAATGAGTCTAGGGGTCAGTAAAGCTAAACTTTAAAATACCAACTTGGTTCCCGAGAGCTACAAAATGCCTTGGCTCTTCTCCCATGCAAATCCTGTATCCTACAGACCACACTGTAGTGATACATTGAAAAGATAGGTGGACTGTAGTAGGACAAAAACTTTATTCTAAAAGAAGATAATAGAACTGGAAAAAACATGCTTGTTTTTTGCATAGCTTGGTAGCTACATTTTAATCAAGGCTGAAGCGAGATTAAAGCAATGGTCTTTTTTGGTATATTTTTCCCCAAAACTTTCATTTGTTCAACAATTTCCATACTTTTTCAAGGCCATGGGCTTTTGTTGTTTTGTTTAAGTTTTTAAAAAAAAACTTTTCTAGGCCTTCCAGATCTGCGTATGAACCCTGTAAACCGTATGAGAAAATATGAATAAATCCCGAAAAAATGTCCCCCCCCCCCCCCCCCCCCCTCCAGCTACTCACAGGACTTCCTGTTGAGGCGGGAGCGCTTTCGGGTCTTGGGGCTGGACGGCCTCTCTGAGGGGTTCTGGGTGACAGACTTGACCAAACGATCCATGATCTCATCGGTGGCGTCATCCTGTGAGCTGGCACTGTCCTCTTTGGGTAAGGACATCTGGGGAAGATTGACTGTTCCTAGACCTATGGAACATAGAGGTCAATGGTAACCTCTGCCTTTTTTTAATTCAACCTGTGGTACCTACTTCGATCATCTCTCATTCTATTCTTGAATTGCTAATTTCAAAACAGCATAGGCTACTGCAGCTTCTTGGATTCTGTTCAAAGTCACTGCTTGTTAAGCCGTGTGTGTGTGTGTGTGTGTGTGTGTGTGTGTGTGTGTGTCTTACTGCGGACAGCCCGACTGCGTCTGATGTTGCAGTGGTCCGTGGGACTGATGAGCAAGTTCGTCATATTCTCGTGTTCTTCTTCGGCCGGCTCAGTGTCGCCTACCAAGGCCACAGGGGAGGTGCTGCCTTGGGACTCAGATGGAACCGCCCCCGAGAACTTCTCCGTCTGGGAGGAGACAGAAGGATAGTGTCAAAGGTCAAATGATAAACCTTCACTAATGACTAATTCACACGAGTGGCCAAATGTTCTATCAGCTACTGAATCGTTTCTGTACATTTCTGAAATAAGGAAACTTGAACATGTCAATTGAAAATGGCAATCCACATCACTACTCAACCACGTAGTCATGAAATGCAAGATGGGGTTTTGAGCAAATTGGCTCTTTTATCATATTTGCCAGAGGTCCAAAGCCTCTTTACCTCAGTGATCATCTTGCCCCTGGTCTTTGTGCGCTCTCGATGGGCGTCTCTCTTGCGCTTCTGGGTGAGGACCCTCTCTCTGGTGGTGCGGTACTCCAAGGAGAACTCACTGATGATCCTGCAAAATTGGGTGACCTTGGTGTCCCTCACCGAGTGGGAAGGCTGTCCCAGGTAAAGCAGAAAGGAGTGGAACCTGGACAAGTAGGATGGAAAACACGTAACGTCCACTGCGCAGCAGGCAGCTTCCAGTAAGGCCTACTGTACTGTCGTTTTGATAAATATTTGCCTTGTCTATGTTCAAGGCAGGAGTGCGGTTGGATACCTGTTGATGATCCTCCTGTGGACCACCTTGAGGATGATGATCCGCTCAGTGCAGTCCTTGAGGAACTCGGTCATCTTGTTCTTGAGCAGGGTCTTGGTTTCATGCTTGGCCACCACCTTCAGGTTGTCCCAGGACGTCTTGCACTTCCTCTCCAGCTGCACCAGGTTGTCTGACAGCTGTTCAAACTCCACCTAGAGGAAAGTGAAAAGGACAGTCTGTGTATTTGTACTCTAGTTTATATATTTTTGAGTGTTGGGAGAGTTAACTTGAATAAACGATCTTTACTGCCGAACCCCGGGGTGTTGCAATGCTTGACAGACAAAAGAGTCAACAGCAGGGCTGTGTTCTTACTTTGGCAGAGCGGGTGATGGCAGGGATCTCTGAGTAGACATCGGAGGTGTCAGGGTAGTTGTCCAACACAAAGTTAGCGGTATGGTGCAGCAGGGACTGTCTGTGCACGGTGTCCTTCACCTCAGTCACCTTCTCCAGGTAGTTCAGCTCGAAGCCCTTGGCCTGAAACACACACACACACACACACTCAGAAATAAAGAGACAGACAGCCAAAGGGCAGCAAGTGCAGTAGACCATAACCATATCAGAATCAAAGCAACTGGCAACAATCAAAACTTCATGCTACTCTGAAATAAAATGTCACCCCCAACAAACTTAATCTCTGTCTGTCTGTAGGAAAAGTCACAATAAACATGTCCTACTGAACTATTTCAGTTTGCCAGCTTTTAGACAAGCACGTTCCTTTAATCTGCTTAACGTTAATAAGTCAGTGTGTAGAGCCAAGCGCAGGTGATTATATGAGGCATGCACGTAAGCTTTCTTCACACGGATACTATACTGTTTTTACTGGACAATGACCTCCTGTCCTGTTTTCTTAAAAGATGGACATAGAACAAGATACATACATAAATCAAGCTTTTCTCCCATACTAAAGACTTACACTTGTGCTATTGAGGAAGTTTCCGATCGCTAAAAGGGTTGCTAGGATGCGCTTGAAGGTTTTGTTTTTGGCCAGCTGTTCCATGCCCAGTTTCAGGTCAAAGAGAGGCTCTGCTATCTCCTAAGAAGGACAGACAGAGAGAGAGAGAGAGAGAGAGAGAGAGAGTGATTTACAGAGGAGTGAGTAGGCAAAGGAGACAACACACAGTGGACAACGACAAAGGACGGCGTCAGTATCCCCATCCCATCCATCCATCCATCCATCCATCCATCCATCCATCCATCCATCCATGAGGGTTAAAACACAGAGGATGCAGTGCCTGGTAACCGCACTTTTAATTGGCACTCATTCAAGAGGTGCTTTATCCAGCGGGAATATGTGACGTGTAAGCAGTATCTCTGGTGTGAACGGGCTCAGACCCACATTTGTATTCTGTACACACAGTCTATCAAAGGCAGAAATTTCCGCCTGGTAGCTATACGATGTGATTTGGGAGAAATGCGGCATCCTCCATGAATAATGAATAACTTAATCTCAAATGTGCTCTGAGGTGAAATAAAGGGAACAAAATTATAGCTTTTATTGGAGTAGGTATAACCCCACCACGGTGCTGATAAAGCTTAACACTTAATTTGTACATTTAACACAACATTTAGGCAAAGGTATTTTTGTTTTTTGTGTTGAACATTATATACTACAACTCATTCTTTAGGTCTGCCTGGATTGTCTGTAGATCCGTGTGTACCTTCTCCAGGGTCTCATAGTTGAGTTTGAAGGCCCAGAGCTGCAGGCGTGCCATGATTCCACTGATGGAGGAGAGGGTGAGGAGGAACTGCTCGGCTGTGCCCAGGGGAACGTCAGGGTTGGCCAGCTGTGCCTCCTGGATTTTCTGCTTCTCCTCCTCCGTGGGGATCATGGTCAGGATTTTCTACACAGGGGACAGGGTCATTCTATGAGTGGACAGAATGTCCGGGGGTGTTCCGTATGAATCACACAGTGATTAAACCAGAGGTATGAGGTTACCATAGCCAAGAGGTATGAGGTTACCGTAACACTCAAAGCATGGTCACCTTAGACTGTAATCATTTAAGGGCCTACAGTAAATCATGACGTCTGCAAGAGGAATTGCATCAAGTCAACACTGTTCGGAAAACAGTACGTAAGCAGACCACATGAACCATGGCACACTAGCTCCCTCTAGTGGCAGTCTTACCTCTATTCCCTCTTTGTTTATAGCAAACTCATCAAAGTTGAGAATGGCTGTCTTGATAACATGGGCGGCGGGTAGTACGGTCATGCCAATGTTAATGGCATTGCTCCTCTTGGGGTCCAGGACAAGAATTGATGACTTTTTCACTTCAGGTCCTTTCTATAGAAGTAAATCAGAGCATTTAAGATGGATGTTCGAAAATTACAAACGACTGGCTCTCTTTATTATATCCCCCTTACCTTGGTCACAGGCAGTTCCTTGGCCTTTGACTCAAACAGGTGCTCCAGCTTGGCAGTATCAACTGTCACCTTATCAAGGGAGGCCCATACTGTCCCACGGCCAAATTTACACTTTCTGGGGCTTTCTGACTGTTTGAGTTCCTTCCAGAAAAGCTTAACAGTTTTACGCTTCTTAGCAAAGGCTGGGTCTGGGAGAGAGGAGGAGGGAGGAGGTGGCGGGCCACCGGGAGGAGGAGGCGGGCCAATACCAGGTGGTGGGGGAGGAGGGGGAGCAATACCAGGTGCCCCTGGAGGAGGAGGTGGGGGTGGAGGTGGGGGAGGGCCAGCGACACACAGTCCCGGCATGGTTGGAGGAGGAGGAGGAGGAGGGGGCATTCTGCCGCCGACATCACCCCCATTGGACATGCCCGCGTCATAGGTATCCATGTCCAGGACGTCTATGTCCTCCTCCTCCATCAGGTCGGAGAAGTCCAGGTCCTTAATGCGGAGAGCTCGGGAGCTGGGCTGGAGCTGCTCCCAGGCGTCCCCTTGGCTGTGGCCACGAGCCAGCGGCGTCATCAGAGTCTTCTCCAGGCTCCGCGAGTGCGCCTCGGCGTCGATGCTGTACTGCGGGCGGATGCGGCGCCTCTCCTGCTGCTCCTCGGCCAGCCTGGCGCGGGCCGCTTGGGCCGTGCCCCCCAGGCCCTCGAGCTCCGCCCGGCGGGACGTGCTGCCCTCGCTGAGCTGGGATGAGCGCGCCTTCAGGCTGGAGAGGCGCTCGGCGAGACGGCCTACCCCGCTCAGGTCATCGCTGTCGCCGGCCGGCGGCTGGTCCAGGGGCTCCTCGGTGGAGTCGGAGTCAGGCGGCCCTCTCAGGGCTTCTCCGTTGGTGGAGTTCTTGGCGTAGAGCATGTCCAGCATGAACTTCTTGTCGTTGGAGAGGGTGCTGCGCTGCTCCACCACACTGCCCTGGCGCTGGACAGTGCTACCTGGAAGACGGGAGCCACAAATACAGCTCAGGCACAAGCCACGCAGAGGGTACAATGACCTCACTGGAGCCACGTGATATAGGAAAAGGTTTAACAGATATTACTGAAGGACTAGGAATTGTAGTTTAACAGCACCGTAGTTATGTTGACATTTCACTTTCACAGTCGGTCGCACCACTATTTGCATCAAATCAACCTTAATTAAGATTTTTTAGAGGCATAATATGCATGTATGGACAGAAACAAGGATATTAATACATCCTCCACAGTTACTTCCAAGCTAAGCAAAAAGTAAGCATATATCTGTGGCTGCAAGAACTACTGTATTAGAAGGAGGTTGCCCTACATTTCATTGCATCAACTCTGTGCAGTAGTTACCACAGCAATGTCTTCTTGGTGACTCTACCAGACCAGAACAGGAAAACGGAAAGGAGATTCTCATCTCAAATACTTTAAACAATTTACGTCCCTGCCCAGTCAAAGTGGACTAGCCCAGGGCCATGAACGCCCCTTTAGGCCTGAGTTATTTTGCAGAAGGCCACATCATGGCGGGGGAAGGGGGTTGTGCCTTGTGGGGCGTAATCTGTCAGCTATCTTCAAAGCCTAACACAATGAAAATATTTGGCTTCAAAATTTGCTAATAGAAGGGTGGGAAAAACTAAAAACTAAAAAAAGCTTGCACACTCCAAAAATAAATTGGCAGTCTGCAACGAAAGAAAGACTTCTACAAAGAGCACTGTATTTCAGATCTCAAAGGCTGCAAGAGTGACGCCATTGCCCAGTGTGGTGCAGTACATTCAATCGTCCACTAGGTGTCTCAGTCAGTCAACACACTGGAGCGCTACGCAGATAATAACCAGTCAGAAATAATGTAGATGTCTCCTAAGAGGAGGATGGACATAAAAAGACAGAGGAAGAGTAAAAGAGGAGAATTGTAATCTCCTGCCTGGTTCATTATGGGCGTCCTGTGTGTCTGGGTCTTCCTGCTGCTCCAGGGTGCTCTGCCTCTGGGTGGGGCCACGCTCTCTGGAGACCGGGCCCGCAGTCTGGGGCTCCACACCGCTGGCCCGTGGCAAGGCTGCACAAGCACACACAAACAAAAAAAATATAAACTCAGCACCACAAAAGTAGTTACATACTACATGCATTTACCTACTACATGTTTAACATATTGGCACAAAAATTGGCCATGAAGAAATAACAGGCAAAAAAAGTGCACTACATATGAGATTTGTTTTTATCATTATAAAAATATGTATAGTAAAGTAGGCAATACCAATCTACTTCAGAGAAATGGCCCTACAGAATTCAATTAAATTATATTCACCACAACGTATAAAGCCCTCTGCCCAGTGCCCATCTCTGCCAACCTAATTTTTTAAAGTCTCCCAACAGTGTTTCATTTGTGCCTGCGTCTGGTGTGTATGTATATTTGAGTAAAAGAGAGAGGGAGAAAGTGTGTGTGCGGGGGGCAGATTCTGGGCATCCAACTCTAATTTCCATCTCTTTAGCTGGTTCCAAAGGGGCTTTCAGTGGGCACTGCCACTCATGCGGGGGTCTGGGAGACTTCATGGGAAACCGGTGGCTCCGCTTTCATCTGGTGGGGCTGCCTGGCATCACCAAGGCCTTCCACACCCAGACTGCCAATCGGACTAACGGGTTGATCCAGAATTTTTCTCTGATTTGTTTGTGAAATATGAATCGAGTTTAAAATAAAAAAATTGTCTCTTATAATGATATTGTGTTTAATATCTTTAGTTATAGTATATAATTGAAGCTATATTATCTTGTTAAACACCAACTGTATAAAAAGCTGTCTGGAAAAACAATATATTAAAAGCAAAGCTAGTCATGCATTACCTAACCTCTGCAGACAGAAGAACATACAACTGCTATTTATTTTGGATAACCCCAAAGTCAGAGTTCACTGCTAAGATTTGAGCAGATTATATAGTATTTTGATTCGGTATCAGAGGGATGGAACTAGTCTACTCTACCCAAAACACAGCACCTGACTGTAGCCACCACCTCTATTATAATGAGCACCTTAGTACTGTTCTTGTTGGGAGTGAGCAGAAATTCTTCACTTTCCCAGCTTGACGTGTGAGTGTGTGGGGGTGTGTTTGATGGTGGGTGTTACGTAATTTGCTCTGAACCTTTCTGACCTAAACTGGACTTAGGCCTAACAACTGGAAGCTCCTACTGATTTCTCAACGATGGCCTAATCATTTGTGACACACACACACAGAAATGGAGCCTTTGTGTACGTCATGAGCACACCCCCAAAAGAGAAGGGAGTGTTGGGGCAGTCTAGACACCAGGGGTCATGTCATGGTCTGGGCCCCCACCTAAAACATTGGAACCTCGGAACCTCAGAAATGATTTATTTTTAGCTGGTGTTGATTGGTTGTTAGTTTACCA
This sequence comes from Galaxias olidus, assembly GCA_026901105.3. Lineage (NCBI taxonomy): Eukaryota > Metazoa > Chordata > Actinopteri > Galaxiiformes > Galaxiidae > Galaxias > Galaxias olidus. Next base: position 415,951 of record JAPMUY010007423.1, on the reverse strand, counting down.
CTGACTTGAGTCTGAATATTCTCCCTCCTTCCATTTTGATTGAGATAGACAATGGAGGTACTGTGTAAGATCTAAGGCACAGTATAGACATCAGGTGGAAGGGCTTTACCTTCAATGGGTGTTCTGGGGCTGAGGTCTGTAACCGAGGAATCCTCAGCCGGGAGTGGGCTCAGGATCTGCTGCAGAGATGGGTCCTTGTCCTGGTGCTTTTTCCCATGGAGGGATCTCCTCTTCTTCTCCCACTGGGTGGCAGCCAGGCTGCGCAGGAAGGTGTCTCTAGAGTTGGACAAAGAGGAGTTAGACAAAGTAAACCGGCAGAGACCCCAGTCTATGGCACCTTCAGATTAATCAACCACCTGACCAAAAACCAGGCAAATTAATCAGATTAAGAGAGGCACAATTAACACCTTCAAAATAATTACCCTGATCACGCCGATAAATCATTCAGAACAAGAGGGATCACAGAGTTTTCCTGATGCACCACACACTGCCGTACAGAGAGGCAGTTACAGCCTGGCCATGACACTCCTCTCTGGCACCCCCAAGCCACCACAGATATGCTACCCACAATCTAGCCCCTCATCCTTACCAGCTAAATAAGCACAAACACTAGATTTGCCCCAATACTGAAATTTCCCTTCACACGTCACAGTAGCACAGGGGGGATCAGTAGGGGACAAAAACCCCTTCCCCTTCGACTCTCCTGGACTGCTTCAGCCCATCACAGAGATTTATAGCTTTAATATGTAATCCGAGTTTATATGGACTACTGTTGAGCATTGTATATTGAGATCGCAGTTCCAACTCGCAGGCACTAGCACAATGAGTCCTTTCTGATCTTTTTTTGTGGTTTTGACCCATGTGCCGTTGATTATAGGATTATTAAGATCAGTAATACATCCTGATGCTGTCTATCTGTCTGGAGGGGTTCACCTTTCCTAACCAATCCCGACTGTAGCCAATCCATGCATACTCGTCGTGTAGATCAACACACCACTTAGATGTGATTGGAGGGGGCTGTTGTATGATGGAAACAGTGAGTGACCAGTTATCCAAACCCTGTTTGGCCACAAAATGACTACTGTGCAGGGTGCGCTTTGCTAAGGTATGTGAAGCACATATATATATTCTAGTTGAAATGACTCATGGTTTCAGTATGGGTGCAGTTCAGGCATAATGTGAGGGCAAGGTTGGCGTTTGTGGTGACAATGTCTACAGAGGTATGCAGTAGTCACACTGTTAAAACTCCATTTTGGTTTTTGATTCTATTGTTTTTATTTTGACATAGAATTAAAAAGGCATACAATATATGTAGGTCATCCAACAGAGCACAACTATAAGTAGTCCAGAATATAATTTTCTTAAAATAAGTGCTGTTCTAGCTGTATTATGGTTACTTTTTGGATTACCATGCAATGCATGCGATTTACATACAACTTTGAAACTTTAAAAATTACAGAAAAACTTGCAACAGATATTTCTTGAAGACACAACTTTACGTGTCTTTTTACAAAATTATTTTTAGATCAGATCTGCATGGAATCATGTTAATTGTAAAGTTAGGCTGAGTATCCAACAGTGTTAATTGGTTTACGCAACACAATAAAACCAGGCAATGAATCAGTACACCATGAATAACCCCAAAGACACCAATGTCACTAATCATTATCACGGTTACAAAATGACTGACACACACCAAGAGCCCAGTAAGCAACCCAGTTCCCAGTGTGCCTTCATCACTTCCCAGCATGCAGCGTGAGTGGCGCTCCGGACTAGAGCCAGAACAAACCATACTTACTCAAACCTCCTCAGGACCGGCTTGTCCGTATTTACATTACAATCATCGAGGCTGGGGAGAAACACTGGGTTTACACATACTGGAAAAGCTATTGAAACTCCAATATAATATACAATAACGGTGTATTTAAAAAAAAATTAAAAAGCCTATCTGAATCTAAAAGGGAGAGTTTTAACTTCGTTATTATCATTATTCAATAAATGACTGTGTAACCATTATCCTGTCATAATGTTAATGATCGAAATTAGATTTTAAATTGAACAAAGAGGAGAGGTGAAACAGTGAGATGGAAATGGAGAATGAAAAACAGCGAAACATATCCCTATGCAGAGCTGGAGTTTAAGAAAAAAAAATAATTAAACACTATTTAGCTGTAATCTACCTTAAAATAATTTGCCATCTTTTCCAGTCTACTAATAATATATGGTCATGCTATTGTGTCTAACCTGTTCAAACTAGAGATGTATTTAAAAGGATACTTATAAATAAGCATAGTCTTAATTAATGGCAACAATCATGTGCTTTCTCTGTTGTGGCACTTACTGAGCTACAATATATCACTAACTCACCATCCCTTCTTAATTTCTCGATCCTTCTAAATGTTGCCACAACTCCCATCTGCCCTTTTCCATCTCCCTCAGCCTCTCACTCCTTCAAATTACTAAGTATCACGATGATTTAGACTCGGGACAGCTCCCCAGAAAGCCCTATATTTGCCCTTGGTGAGAAGTCTACTCACCAAACGGCATCGTAGGCCTGGTGAGGGCTGCTGCAAAAGGAAAGAGGTTCGGAGAGCAGGAATGTTGGAGGCCACAGCAGCAAGGAAAGAGATTAGGAAGGCAGCCAATAATGAAGGAAGACAAGAGAGGAAAGGAGAGGACGTATCAAAGGAAGGAGCAGAACAGATCAACACAGGGAAAGAGAGACTATAGAACAGTAAGCAAAGTAAAGCCTGAGAAAAAATCATAAGAATCCTCATTGCAGAAAGTAATGAGTTAAAGGCCAAACAAAGCTTAAGGAAAGATTATGCAATAAAAAAGGCTCAACCTACTATTCAAATCTAAGAAAGCATTTTTGAGGTAAATAAAATAGAAAATGACAGTCACACAATCCTTAAGATGTTTTATAAGATTGACAAAAAATATTTAAGAATTCATCCCCAGCATCTTTCGTCAGAGTGCTTAAAATCAATACACAGGTACTTAGTCATCGTTGGTTTATCTCTAAAATAAACTGACCTCAACAACAAAAAAGAAAATACACTTTGTCATTCATATTATTTTAAGAACCTCCTGCCTACTATATTGAAATTGAAATGCTTGAGGCTTGTTTTTAACAAAATTCACAGTTTTAACAGTCAATTCATTTAAAGCAGTTATATGCATTCATCACATCAATCCCATCTCCCCATGACCGGAGTACTTACTTAAACGTGTTCCTGCTCTCCCTCTTGTTAGCTTCCTCCGGGATCATTTGCTTCTCAGGGGCAGAAGCGTCTGAGAGGGACGGACTGAGGATGGACGCGAGGAGAAAAAGAAAGAGAGGGAGAGTGTGAGCAAACAGAGGCTCGGCCCTCAGTCTCCAAACGACAGTGTTTCCTGTCGGCCCAGTCCACTGAGACAGAACTCAAAAGGAAAGGGGGAGCTGCCGATGGACAGTGTGTGCGTGCACGCAAACAAGCACGCACCAGAGTGGACCCGTGTTTTTTCCAAGATTTTGTCTCAATCATTGTGAATGCTTCAGCCTTCTGTAACACCATGTAATGTTATAAACTTGTTACCTATTTCTCTCCAAACAAATTTTTTTAGCCACATAAACAATTGAAGAATTAAGTTGGCATAAAGAGCAGCATTGGAACCAAGCATGTAGTGAGTGAGTGAATTAGAAAGAATGTTTTGAGTTAAAAACAACACGTGTCAGTTTGGCAAAAATATTAACCACTGACAGTTGAATTTACTATGAGTGGAATTTACTGTGAATTTATTCTGTGTGTCTTATTAGCTTATATGGGGAGTTAATATGCAATGAAATGACTGAAGCCGTTTAAAGAATGATGAAAATAGCAGCTACGAACAGAGTGGTATGCTGTAATGAAAATAGCAGGTTGTTTGTTGGAGTCTGGGAGCTGGCGAGTCCACAGCAACACTTAAGGCCACAGAACTTCACAGTGCAGAAGACAGTCATATGGCAGACTGCAGTGTCAACACTTTCTAAATATAGCCAGCCTGGCTGTGTTTCAAGGATATAGTAGAGGTTAAGGTGGCTCAACCTTTTTGCTTCAAAGTTCTTCATTTTAAATCAGATTGACCGTGGGATATAGTGTCTATATTCCAACTCGCCTCGCTAATCCAAATTCCCCAGAGGGTATTATTGAAACATGTGTGTGTACTCAAGACCTCTTGGCCAGGCTGACATCCCCTCAGATAAAGGATGGACTAAAGTGTTTTTCACTAACTATGCTCAAGTGTGGAAAAGAAGAGAACAACAAGTCTACAGGCTCCCTTTGGTGTTCACTACACTACTCCCCTCCTTTCAGCACCCCTTTAATGAGCAGAACTACTGTTCTCACAGACAACTGCGGCAATAAAAAACGTCTACTCTGCCAAATGGAATGCAAGAAAAAACTGTTTCAATAGCACTGTTCTTTCAGAGCATAGGCACGTATTGATGAGTGAGACATAATGTGAGAAAGACTTCGAAAAACAAAGTTAGATTTGATCGATCACGAAAGCGGTTATAATGACAGACTCGCATGCTTAATGATCATCAAGTGAGTGTATTCATTGCATTCATTGTATTGAGTGTATTAATTGAGTGAGTAACAGGACTAAGAAATGGTAGGGCAGAAGTGAGAGGCTGAGACTGAAGTCCAACATGAAAACGAAGAGGCTGAGACGGGGGAGATCGAGTGATGGACTGTGGTGTTACAGACCGTCTTTCAGCTGCAGAGGAATCCTCCGAAATGGACCCGGTCTTGTTAAACAACCTGGACCTTCTAGAAATCCCCAGAGCAGTCATGTGATGGCTGAGGAAAGAACGACCCCTAGTGGTGGAGCAACCATGGAACGTGACGAGAGAGAGAGGGAGCGGGAGAAAGAGAAAAGAAAGAGGGAGAGAGAGAGAGAGCGTGAGCGAGAGAGAGAGAGAAAGAGAGAGAGAAATGATGGGGGGGGGGGGGGGGGGGGTAGTGGCTATATGAGAGATTAGGCACACAACACCACAGTATCCCAAACCCAGAGACAGGCCCACAATACCAGCAACTGTAGCAAGCTAAAAGGAGGCCATAGCAATTCTAGAGTAAGTGAAAAATAGTCATAGAGTTAAGAAAGCATTAGCGGAAGTAAGAGGGGAGGTAGGGCCCAGGGGAGACTTGGTTAAAATAGAACATATTCTACGAAATGAAAAATATGAGAGCCTAAACGTCTAATCGCAACCCTAAAGTTTATCTGTAAATTATATTGGTGACTGATCAATCCTAATTCCTTTACTGCTACATACCAACAATGAAACATATGCACACACGCGCACACACAAAAACCAACAACTAAACTGATGGGATTGATTTATTTAAATCACCCTTGGGGCCTTGGCAAAGTAAGGCATGTGGCAGTCCAAAACCCAAACTTGACCATAAGGTGGCTTACGCAACTAGAGGAGGAAGAAAATTCCTCTAGGTTGAACTAAGAGAACATCGGGTTCCAAATAAAACATTTGCTTTCCACTTTTGTACTATGCTAGTCAGATGAATAAAATGTTTTGCACTGGCAAAGAGGTCTATACTTGGAAAGGCACGTAGCAATTTGGGCAGTATGGGTGTGGCGCTATGCCAAAGGGGTTCAAATACCTGCTCAGTATCTATCTTTCAATCCTTCGGCTTCAAGCTTCACAATATTCAACACATTTTTGACAGAGTAACATGGCCAAAAATATTAGGTCTGTAAACTTAACTAACTCTTAACTTGTTTGGTTGACCAAAATCTTACAGTTAGAAAGTCGTCTCACACACTAGCAGTCAACTTACAGCAAATAATGCCTTGTTAAGACTCTAAAGTCAGTCATATTGATAGTTAAAACAGAGTAGAGATATCTATATAAAAACTTAAAGATTGACAAATAGATAAAGATGTAAATAGATTCACACTAGACTTATGTGGTAGATTTGCTCTGATTAGAGTGCAGAGGCTCGATCAGTGCAGCACATGCTTCCTGAAAGCTATTGCGGTGAGTTAATGCATGGGCACCAAAAACACAGGCCTGAAACGGTCACTCACGGGCTGGTGGGGGCCTTGGGCTCACTTTCTGCCGTAGAGGGAGACTCTGCTCTACCGTTGGAGGCTCCGGGAGACGGCACAGGGGAGGACCTCTGCGAGCCTGAGGGGCTAGAGGTGGGGGAGTAAGGCTCCGAGATCAGCGGGGAGGGGGTTCTAGTCGGCTCAGCTGTGGGGCTGTTGACAACGGAGGAGGTAGCCGGAGAGAAGGGGTTGGAGGAGGAAAGGGAGAGGGGCTCGGAGGGGGAGAACGGGATGTCGGCGAGGTTCTGGCAGGAGACGCGCCGGCTCCTCCGCCCCTCCTGCTCGCTGGAGGTGACCTTGCGTCGCTCCTTGCGGACGTGAGGGCAGGCCTCGTCCATCTCCCCGTCCTCGTACTTCAGGGCAGTCTGGGGGAGGACAACCATGAGAGTTTAACTCTGACACAGCAATGTACACTACCATCGCCGTTTGTCACCTGACAGCAACGCTCATCCTGATACAGGACTGTGAGTGGAATGCAAAGAGCCAAATGCGGTGTTGACCTCGTAGATGGTGAACTGTTGTTTGAGGTCAGGCTCCATGGCCTTGTTGCTCATGTGTTTTTGCATGATCTGTTCCATGCCTTGCTGCTCCAAACAGTCGGTCACATCATAGAAAGAATCCTGGTCTGGCAGTGCTGCTAGGGTCTGAGGAAACACACACACACGTACGCAGGCACGCAGGCACGCACGCACGCACGCACAGAGAGAGAGAGACAGAGAATACCAGAACAACAGGTAAGATTTATGCATTTACTGCAGGCTAGGGGCGTTTTCTGTTAGGATCATACTGAAAAGGTGGACTTTCTCTCTCATAACATAATTAAGAGGCTAAAAGTAGTCAATAAACATTGTTGAAGAACAGTGGCTAACCACAGAAAAGCACTACCAACCCTGTTCTTGAGACTGACCACTGCCAGTGCAGAGGGTGGTTACCTTGTTAATGAGGGTCATGGTGAAGATGAGCAGCTCTGTGTCTGAGCCATTCTTCTCCATCAGGATCTCAGTCAGGTAGCTATAGAGCTTCACACCTAGACGACGCCACACACCGACAGATAAATACCAAGAGAAGTGACACACATACTTTCCATTTTAGTATGGGGTTGTGTGTCTTTCTTACCTCTCTTTCTGTCCACAGTGCTTACGGCCTTGATGAGCAGAGGACCGTTGGATTCTGTGTACTCCACAAATACTATGAGCAGCTTTAGAGCCGTCTTCACCACCAGCCGAGACTGAAGGGAGGAGATGAGGCATTACTTCAACTTTCCACATGATGGCGATATAACGACAGCGATACAACAGGCATAGGAAAAAACTACACTGGATAGCTACTAATGAGCAATATCACAATATTGCATGGTAAATGGATTGAAGTTACAGTTTCCAGTTCGATGTTATGCGTCACATTCCACATCTGCTACTTTCACTTCTCTATTTTGACACAAGCTAGTCAGGATAGGACAGTTACAATGCAAGGTAGACAGACAGATTGGCCCACCATATTTATGCAATATTGAAAATGCATAATTTAGAAAAACATAGAGTTACGGATGACTGGGCAATACTGGAAAGACCCTTTAAAACAAAAACTAAAAACCAGCTAGTACTTTGGTTCTTGGCACTCACCAGGCTGCCTGTCAGAGTGTACAGCCACTGTACGGTCTCATTGTGCCTGATGACTCCATTCATCCCATCCACAAACAGCATGATCTGGCTCAGGGCTGCAGACACACGAGGATACATAGAGGGGAGAGGTAGACCGACACTGAGAGGTGGGATTGGACAACACCGAGATTATACATGTTAAGAAGCTGCCAAACACGAAGTGCCGCTTGTCAAAATCTCTCTCTCTCTCTCTCTCTCTCTCTCTCTCTCTGTCTCTCTCTCTCTCTCTCTCTCTCTCTCTCTCTCTCTCTCTCTCTCTCTCTCTCTCTCTCTCTCTCTCTCTCTCTCTCTCTCTCTCTCTCTCTCTCTCTCTCTCTCTCTCTCTCTCTCTAAATCCCCACAGACTAATATGCCTGTCATCTCTGATCTAGTTCTCACAGTGCTGACTCTGTTCTGTCAGCCTTTGCGGTCTAGTAAAGTCTGTCATAACCATGGGAGTACAATCTAATCCTAGAGCGGTTGAATCTTGGTACAAAGCGGCGTCACGTTGCACGTTTCCATCCGCAGCGGTCACGGTAAATTGCACCGTAAGTTGTCCTCTGCACTCACGAGCAAAGATCCCACTGCATCGCTGCTGTTTGTGTTGGCGCTCTCTGAAAAAACGCAGGGAAGAAATGTGCTCACACAGAGCCTGATCTGGTGTGCTGTCCGCAATGATTCGTCTTCTCTGCTGGTATCATCCAAAGGCGAGGGTTTAGGGATTGAAACGTTTGTAGAAGTTGTATAGGCATTTCATCATGGCCGAAGAGCATAAGGTATTGGGAAAAGGTGTGGCAAAGCCGCTAGACCAGATAAAGGAGGGTCTTAAGGGAGACACATTGACATTTGGCTTAATTTATACAGGCCACGTAAAGTCTGCCAATCTAAACTGCTCGTTTCGCATGGTATAATTCACTTAAATCTATACCTCGGAGAATGTAGTTCTGGTAATTATGGTCAGCCTCTGCTCCAACTTTTATGAAACATGTTAGGCCTTCAGACGCCACAAATTCTGGGACCAAGTCTTTATCATCCTAGGACAGAAAAAAAAGAGTCACAAACAAAGTACAATCTAGCCTAAACCTCCCAAACTCTTCAAAACAAAATCATGAACATCTCAATAGAATGACTGTGGAATTTCATATCAGTGAACAATTATATGACCTTTACAACTTGATTTATCTATTCCACATCTCTGGAATGATTACAAATAAGTCTCAAGCATGGCTGGTATGCACATCCTCTTAGAGTCCCTCCATTCTTGCTTGTTTCTCAGTTTCAGTGCACAGACTACAGGGGTCAGAGGGCAGGGCTACTTCCATTGGTTCTTCTGGAGGCTGTGCTCAACATGAGGCCAGTGGCAGATTTAAAAGGAGTGAGTAGGTGTGCGCTTATCCTTACCTGGAACAGCTGCTTCAGGGAAAACAGGGACCGTCGCAGCTCAGGTCCATTGGAGTTATAGAGCTTTTCTGAAAGAATAACCAAATTAAAACTGAAATAAACTTATGATTAAGGAAAGGAGCAAAGTCATGAGTAGATATTATAAACGATACTATGCGCCATGAAGAAATTTAATTTGCATTGTAATGTTCTAACAGTTTCTACAGGCTTAATTGTGTTTTAAAAACCAACACGTTATGACTAAGCAGTTATGCAAGGACTTTTCTGGAAGAATGACATTTGTTCAGGAAACTGGGGTGTTTTAATGTTTCCGGCAGAAGGGGCTGAGAAATAAATATCTTCTGAGGGCCATCAAATCAAACTTATCACATTTACTGTAAACAAAATATAAACATAAAGATACGTGTTTATTTTCTACATTTTAATAGCAACATACCAAAAAATTGCTCTACACAGCAGTTCAACAACTTCAGAGCAAAACACTAAGATTGCACCCTGCCACAGCAGCATGAATCCTCCATCGGAAGGAGCTCTGTGGAGAGCAAAGGGTGGGTGCCTATCTAAACAGCTGTCAAAGATTACAGGCTATACAGCAGAACTTTGCTGGGGGATCAATGTACGCTCCACACACACGGCAGATCCTAGGCACGGCTGAAGCCCGTACCTGGTTTTAACCAGAAGATATCTATTGCTGGCCTTCCTCACTGACATTTTATACACACAGGCTCATACTTACACGCACAGTTCAGGGTCACCTTGACTACTAACAATCTTCAAACACAGGACCTTGGGCTGTTGTTTGAGGCTACAATGATGACGATGACGCAATTACATAGTTTTTTGCTGCATCTTTATGCAGCAAAAAGCAAAAGTGCAAAAGGTGCCAAAGCATTTTGAAAACAATGAGAGTATGTTCATCATTCAACACCGCATGTAATCATCTTCAAAGTAATCCAAACATACTCCAATTAAAAAAAGAAAAAATGCTTTGACAAGGAAGGAGACATGTTGTAAAGCCAAGCCTAAAACAGGTATTCTAAAATCGCTGTGCAATGAGACAAGTTGTTGATAGCAGGCCAGTGACAAAAGTTCAATTTTAGAGGACGTTGTTTATGGGTCTGAGAATCTGGAGTGAGTGGCCACTGGTCAGGGTTTTCCCTGAGAAAATGTAAATATTTCCTGTTTGTATTCTTACAGACTTTGTGACTCAGCTTCTACTAGGGGTCATTGTATCACAGTTCAGTGGTCCAGGAGATTGTGAACCGTGACTATTGTTTACCAGACACTGACATTACTTCAGGCCCATGTCACTTCTCAACAATGTTACTTGTTTTTTGACCAATTTGAGTAAAAGTCGACACTCTGCAGATTACAGTGTAGCCTCCTATCGAGGTCAACGGGAAGTAGCATCCAAATAAAGCACTCATAAAGCAGGAAGGAAGGAAGGAAGAAGGGAGGAAGCCAAGCGAGTGTAGGCTCTGCTGGGTAGGCAACGGGGCTGACCATTACATGCTCAGATCTGCTCTCGGAAGCTTGTCCTTGTGTGGTGGCCTCAGGCCAGCCAGGGACAAGAGGGGAAACTCCACTCTACATGGACGACTGTCCGTTTGGACCTCTCAACTTAGTTTGTGTGTTCTTCCATTTTCCACCGTCCTTAACAACTACACTTGAAAAGGCAAATAATAAAATACATTTCACATGAACTCAGGATGACCTCAAACTACACAAAATATTGCAGCTGACATTTTGTAATGTGTTATTGCATGCCTTATTCTACAGTCCAGCCTCAGCATGGCTACTCCATATCTAGCCTCACCACCCTCGCCGCAGCCTCACTACTGTAGCCTCACCACCCTAGCTTCAGCCTCACCACCCTAGCCGCAGCCTCACCACTGTAGCTTCAGCCTCACTAGTGTAGCCTCACCACCCTAGCTTCAGCCTCACTAATGTAGACTCACCACCATAGCTTCAGCCTCACTAGTGCAGCTTCACCCTAGCCTCCACCTCACTAGTGTAGCCTCACAACCCTAGCCTCAGCCTCACTAGTGTAGCCTCACTAGCGTAGCCTAACCACCCTAGCATCAGCCTCACTAGTGTAGCCTCACCACCCTAGCTTCAGTCTCACTAGTGTAGCCTCACCACCCTAGCCGCAGCCTCACCACTGTAGCTTCAGCCTCACTAGTGTAACCTCACCACCCTAGCTTCAGCCTCACTAGTGTAGACTCACCACCATAGATTCAGCCTCACTAGCGCAGCTTCACCCTAGCCTCCACCTCACTAGTGTAGCCTCACCACCCTAGTTTCAGCCTCCTTAGTGTAGCCTCACTACCCTAGCCTCAGCCTCACTAATGTAGCAACAGCCTCACTACTGTCACCTCAGCCTCCTCCTCACTTCCCATTCCCTGTGTTTCTGACTTTGGTCTTCATAGCAGGAGCTCGAGTCCGTTCGCCAAAGATCTTCTCCTTCTGCTCCTCTCCCTCAGACACGGGAACATCATACTCTCATAAAAGCACCCTGATGACTTTCCCTGCTGCTCCGACTGAATAATCTTCACACAGACAAATGGATCAGTAGGAGCAACCTTCGTACTGTAGAGTAAGAGTACACGAATAAATCTGAAGCTAGAGCCCTACGGGGTGCCGTGTGTGTAATATGTAGCAATCATCCAAAGTAAATCAGAAACCCCCAACCACTACGCTCAGTACCAGAGTGACTACTGAAGGATACGATACTGAATCATGATTAACAGCTTGTCATTACTTCATCCCCAGTAGGAAATAAGTACTGTGGGGATTGCAACGTGACCAATGTGGACTGGATTGGCCCACTGTGTTGTTCCCATTGCTTTGACAACCAGAGTCGTCACCACGATGAGCTGTGTTTACTGCCGCTGCCTCTGTGTGTGTGTGTGTGTGTGTGTGTGTGTGTGTGTGTGTAGCAGTTTACAATGCAAACGAAGTGCATGTACAAGGTTGTCCGTGTGTTTGTGAATGGCGAGTATGCATGTTTGGAAGTAAGTGAGATAAAGACAAATTGTGTGTGTGTATGTGTGTGTGTGTGAGTGTGTGAGTGTGTGTGTGTGTGTGTGTGTGTGTGTGTGTGTGTGTGTGTGTGTGTGTGTGTGTGTGTGCGTGTGCGCTTGCTTTTGAAAAACTGTATCTATGTATGTGGCTAGGAGGAAGGAAGGCTGGCTGCTGGGGGCTTTAAAGTAAGACAGACGGCCTATACCACAGGGGCTGCTTTGTACAGATAACGGCAAATAGCATTCTCTCCCAAAGGAGAAGACTGATGAGAGGAAAGGACAAAAAAACTGCCTCATAACACATAAACTGGCAAACACTCACACAAAGACATGCAGGCACAGAACAACAAATACACAAGGTCTGGAACTACACCACACAACAATGTCTGCCACTAGACCACACAACATATTCGCAAAGTATTGCTCTATACCACACAACATACTCACAAGTTGTTGTTTTTTTTCTATAGCAAAAAGCGTTTCCTTCTGGTGGATAAAAATAAATAAATAAACATATGCAGATATGTGCATGCTCTCACAAACACACACACACGCACACGCACACACACGCACACACACACACACGCACACGCACACAGGGTGGTTATCAGGGCACCAGGAACGCAGGATGTTCTTGGACTAAATAAACATACAATTTGGAACGGAACCCATGAGGAAAGATGAATGTCTACAACAACTACAACAGTCCAACCACTTTTATGTGACCAGCTTTGTCATTCACTCTGAATGATACTGGCTGATAGCAGAGCACAGATCACACTCAACCAAGATGCCGAGAGCTTTTCACTTCCTTGTTCACAGGACTTGACCACCAGTTTGAATCTGTTCCCAAGTCAGAGTTTATAAATAAGGGGCTGACACACAGGAAAACATGCAACTATTTCTAGGGGCTGTTAAAGGAAAAGGCAGAGGGCAGCGGGACGGTCCTCTGCTTTTTCCTTCACGCACGTAGGCACAGCACCCATGTCGCATGTAGATCAGAAAGAAGAAAAATAAATGCTTTAATAAAACAAGTCCAAGTAAGTGATGACACTACTTTATTTTTTTCCCAGAGTCAGGGTTAGAGGAAGAAGATAAACACAACAAGATGCCAAGCTTAGAGTACAAATTGACAGAGGGATAATCCAAGCAATCACGCAGACACACACACACACACACACACACACACACACACACACACACACACACACACACACACACACCAAATAGACACAGACAAACAGTGTTTAGAGTCCTGCTTATGTTGTTCTGGGAAACACAACATAGCCTAGTGGAAGAAGGAGGCTTGAACGAAGCCAGTGCCAGAGGTGAACTTTAATCAGTCTGTTTTCCTTGTTGAAGTCCCTGTATGGCCGTGAGGAACCTGGAAGGCAACGTACTTTCGGCCTGAAGCAGAAATTTCCCGCTGCATCCCCAGCCAAGATATTTATGTAACAATAACTAAGAACTCAATAAGAATACATATCAGGGATCCTATCAGTGCATTCCATCATTACACAAATTATAGGGGGTTCCCGGTAAGAGCTCTATGGTTGTCAACAATTCAAATGGGTAAACATCGGAAAAATCAACAGTCTTCTGCTCGTTCACTCACAACACCCACCTACTTGGGCGACCTGTACCTTTGAAGAGGCACTAGAAAAAGGGATTAGAATGGTCCTTTATCTCAGTGACACATATTCATTAGAGACAGACTGTACACTGCTAATAAGTGATAAGGGGTAAACTAATGAGCTGTAGAAGTGTGGCTGATGAGAGGGCAGAGTGGTGCTTCTAAAAAGAGCGGGTAATCAGCACATTCCCTGAGTCAGACACAATGAGCTTAGTGAGGACGACACGGTCCGGTCTGGTTAAGAAGACCAAGGCTCCCACGCTGACCCTGCAGAGACTTTCAGAGTGGGAACGAGGCACTTTCCCCTAGAAAGCATTAACGTGACAGTAATCATGAAAACCTCTGGACAGTTTGGGTGAACTAGAGGTCTTTGAGCATCGACCTCTGTAGAGCCCACAAAGTCTCAAATGCCAAGTTAGCTAACAGCACACTCTGACAAGGCCTAGTGTGAGAGTTCAAAGAACCAATATATATATTGGAGAAGAGAATCTGTAGGTGTTCACCATGTCTTAAACAAGAAGGGGAAGTGGATTGCTTTGAATAGAATAACATCCTTTGAAGCTGCGCAAAAAGCAGTCAAATAGATCCATTAAAAGCTGCTACATGTAGTCTGGCTTGGTGTGAGGCTTCCGATAGGAAAAGGGGAAGCGGGGACGTGTGCATATGTACTAAACACCGTCAAATAAACACAAAGGAGCTTCCTACCACCTTTAAGATTCCAGCTGCCATGCTGCTTGGAACAACTTTTAACAGCAAAATTCCCGTCACCGGAAGGTTTCACATTCTACTTTCATTTGTTTTTTCACAAGCTACCCAAAACAAAAGCACACATGGCCATCCATATAACCTACATAAAAGTCCAGCCACCCACCATGTCTTTCCGGGCAAACACAGAAAAGACCGGACCGTGTCTTAGGCTGCGAGGCAGGCCTGAAGCCCAACAACTCGCCTGTGGAGTCTGACCCAGTGTGACTCAGAGACGCGTTAAAGAACAGTAGCGGGCTTAAGGTCAAGATCCCTAGGGTGGTTCAACTTTAAGGTGAAACCTTTTAAAAACACTGAGAGGCCCCTATAAGGACACAACAGGCCAAACAGGGAGACCTGCATCATTAACAAACAGTGCATTCTTGGTGTGAGCAGCCAAATTCTGTAGCAATCAACATCATTCCCAGAATCTGGGGGAATGAAGGCTGCGTATTGCTATCTTTAAAGCTCACTACAAAGAGTCCAGATTCTGGGTTGAGTCATGAAGCACGAGCCATACCATTGGGTGTGTTGTGTACCGAATGCTTTACAACCTTTGCTTCAACCCACGGGTCAAACCATTTAACAAGTTGCCCTTATCCTACGTGCTACATCATGAGAGCCCCTACGATTACTGCAGAAAAAAGTCTCTAAAGATAAAGACTGCAGGCAGAGGGGGAAAGGCTAGGCTGTCGCTGCTGCAAGGCATCTGGCACTACTTACCTCTGCCTATGGATAATTACCTTTGATAGTTATCAACGCCAGCCCACTGCAGCTAATGAAGCTGCATGTCTAATCTAAGCAGCCAAAGCCCATATCTATGGAGCTCAATAATACCCTGACCCTTTCCAAAGTTAAAGCTGCTATACTGCATGGTCCTCTAACTTCAGGAAACAAAGAGATCACACCGAAAGCCTGTCTCAAAGACTGACATAAATTGTGACACAATCCTAAGTGGTAAAATACACCCCCAAATAAAGGTTAGCCACCAACATCCAATTAAATCATACCCTCTAGGGATGTAAAACCTCCTGGAGCTTGTTTGATTGGGCAGCAGTAACTGCTGTTTAGCCAAGCCAAGAGCAGCAAGGCTGAGGAAGAATTCTGTCAATGGTGCCAGCATATAAAAACACGATAAGCTCTAAAGTCAATGTTATTACTGACCCGCTGCCCTCTAGTGCATACATTAGAAGGAGAAAACATGTACAGGGGCCACTCATCACAGAAGGCCAGCAAGCCAGAGGGAATTCAGTGAATGCAGACCCTGTCGAACAACTATTTTCCTCACTTATCTCACATACTTACTTACATCTCATTCCACAAGCTGGTCATATCTGAACTCCACATCAGCAGTAGTGATGTCAGTGGAGTCACGCCCCTTTTGAGTCAGCTGTGACATAATGTATTAGAAGAGAGCTTGTTTAGGAATGATCCATGGCATGCATTCCATGCATTCAAACCTGCTTTCTGTTCATCGCATTTGTAATACCTCTTAGAATGTGTGTCTCCTAACAACACATTGAGGCACAGTGAGTTTTTGAGCATTAAGTCTGGCGGACTTTCCATGAACGTGCTTTCACATAAACATTGCTAATATAAATCGGAGTAAACTAAAAAAGTATGTATCACGGTGTGTTAGCTGCTAAACATACCATCTTCTGTAGGAAGAGGAAAGTGAATTTCGCTTGTGGTTGTGGATGGAGGCTTTGGAGTAAAGCCTAAAGTTTCCTAATAGAAAACCTGTGTGGTCTGTCTGCTTTTACTGTCTTCGAAGTGCGTGTGCCAGAGCTATCCAAAGCAAATGACTCACAGAC
Organism: Galaxias olidus; assembly: GCA_026901105.3. Taxonomy (NCBI): domain Eukaryota; kingdom Metazoa; phylum Chordata; class Actinopteri; order Galaxiiformes; family Galaxiidae; genus Galaxias; species Galaxias olidus. The sequence continues at coordinate 399,606 of JAPMUY010007423.1, read as the reverse complement.
TACCATGTGTCCATGACCCAAAAACAGCCTTCCTCCAGCCCCAGTGTTGGGTCTACGGTGGCAACAACAACAGCTGAGACTGAGCGAGCGAGCGGTGACTAAGCCGTGGGGTTGCCTCTAGGACTGAGGGACGGTATGAGCAGAATGATGCAGCAAGGCCCCCAGGGGAGCGGTGGTGTCTCACGGGGGAGCGAAATGCCTCGCCCCTGACCACAGCTTAGTAGATAGCCTGTTAGAGGCTGTGTGTGGAAATCACAGGATAGGGCTGGCCAGGAGGAGACACAGAGTGGGAGCATCACGTGGGCAACCCGCCTCCCGTCTTCATGGAGAAACAACTTTGAAGAGCCAGTTTCATTCGTTTTTTATACATTTGTCGTACAAATAAATCCTCTTGCTGGTCCCTAGAATTGCTTCTTTTCTAGAGTCAACGAGGAAGGCCACTGCTCTGTTTGACAAATAAATGGTACTTGATGTATTGTTGTGGTGCTGACCGCTGGTTGTATAAATAGCCCTGTGAGGAGACCATAGGCTGTGTAAACCTCCCTGCTCCCCAGGGACCCATGCAGGCTGGTCTAAAAGGATGCCTTGCACTGTACCGAGGGGCTCCCGAGGAGAGAAGGGGGTGATGGTTACATGATGAACACCACCAGCGAGCGGTATCCCATGGTTCAGGGTAATCATTTAGACTTTACACTGACTACACAATGCCCTGTAGAGACATGAGATGAGTCCGTTTTGATGAGCTTGGCATTTCCTGTTTTCGTTTCTGAGATCAGACTCATCCCTGTGTATTTCCACATCTACAGTAGAACCCAGACTTGTGACAAAGTACACTGTGTGAGCTCATAAGCAACTATTTATCTTTATTTAGTCTTTTTTTGTGGCCCCAAGATCAGACAAAGCCAATTTCTGTTCTTAAATACGACAAAGGGGATTATCGTAATTCAGGAATTGCTAGTCTTGCCTGTAGGAGGTCCATGATTCAACACATAAAAAAAGACAGAGGCACCTTGTGAAGGAAGTGGGGATAGAATATAGAGCCCCGACCTAAACCCTCATTAACTTGCCTCAGTGAACTTACTATATGAAGGTTTGACCAAGGGTTTGGGACCTTATATAAACTATGACCTAACAGTTAGCTATGTGGCCGGCTGGCAACCACACCCTTTGAATGGAGGGAGAACTGAGGTAAATGGGAGTCAACTGTCCTAAAGGCATAATGGCTGTTGAACGGGGAGAGCAAAGCTTTGATTTGTAAAGCGGATGCTCCCATGTACAAGCATACACAGCAAGTTCTGACAATGCGGTTCACTTACTGGCACTCTCTCATTACCAGAAACACACACACACACAGACTCACAAACATGCACCAACAGGATGCCACGTCAGCATGTTGGACCTGACAATGGAGCAGAAGGAAAAGATAAGACAGAACCAAGAGTCGGTTCCCGTCACACAAAGCCTACTCAGGGAGGAGCATCCTGATTAACAGACAGCAAGCTCACAGTCAACAAATGTGGCTTAGGGTAAACATATCTAAACAACATTGAGCAGAAACATTGATTTCTCACATATGCAAGTCCAATATTAAATCAATACGCCACTATACGCAATCTACATATGCCATTACAACAATTTACGCTTCCTTTAAAGGATTTGACCCACACCGACAAATAGTTTGAGTGTGTTTGTGTCTTTGTGTCGTTTGTGGTTGCACCTACGATGCGACCTACTCAGGCATCAGAGTTGCCCCAGACAGTACAGCTCAACGATGGTCGATCCTATAAATGGCCTCAGCAATTAATGATATCCTATGTCCCGGTTCCATCTAGAAGGCACGATAGTAAATGGAGCTGGTCCCTCCCCATGAAGCTCTGTGGCTCAGTCAGCTGCCACGGTCGTGTCCAAGTGTAGTCCCCACTAAAGACAGCCGTCATGTGATAGCATAGCGTTTTCTGGGACAGTGGCTGGATGGTGGGTAGAGCTGTGCTGAATGTTTCCAGTGTGCATTGTCTCTAAGTATGACTTGGCATGTGCCCGATTAACCCTGCATGGTGGGGACACCTTACTCCAACACCACTTCTTTAAATTTCTTTAAAACAACGTAAAAGCTGACAAGTCAGGAATGGCACTTCAAGCATGTAGAAGTTTGAATAAGCAAACACAATCATGCTTCATGAGGGAAATAAAAAGCATAGCTCCAATGCACACTTTTAAGACAGTGGTAGAGGGTGGTTTAATGGGTGTTTATCATTAATGCCTGTATCCAAATATAAACAGTAATGCAAATATATAGTTAGCATTGTATGGCCAGGTTGGGGTGGAGCAAAACATAGGAACCAGTTAAGCGAGTCGAGTCACCTTTTACTGTGGCAAGTAGTCAGCAAAGCTAAGAAAGAGTTTAATGGTGGAAGAAGAAAGTTTAGTGGTCTCGCACTTGGCAATTATGCAATGAAGTCATTCAATTCTCTCGGCAATGATACACTACAGGGATAACGTTATAATTGACAAACAGGGGTAATGACTTTAAGGCTAGCTATTAGCTAATAGTTTCATGACCATTACTTTGTAAACAAGTTGCACTAAAACAGACAGATTACTTGGCCAGCCTTGTGAAACAGCCCGGTGTTACAGGCCTGGACAAGCAAGGAAAGAACTGGAACAAAGAGAAAAACACAAGCCACAGCCGGGTAGGAAATGAATGATTACAAAGCACGCCAGCAATCCCCACCTAAATAATTTGGTTGTAGGCCTGTTTACAATGTAAAGGGACCTTCCCTGTCTCCCTATCTACCTGGCTTAAGAATGCTGCGGGGAATATTTAAAGTATGAAATGAACTGCAGGTGACACCACTAAGATCAAGTCTTAATTTTGTAAGAACAAAAACACTTCTCTATATATAGGGCCATTTAGTGCACTGAACACATCCAAAAGTGGTAATGTGGACGGCAGCGGTGCAGAGTGTTGCTGATGTCAGCATTAAATATACTAAGGACTCAGATCTTTATTTGGTTAAGATGGGGGGGAAAAAAGAAGGCTAAAAATCACTTAAGCATCCCTTGGCCAAAGATACATTCCCCCACTGAAACCCAAAGTGGAAAGATGACTTGAGCTCCCCCTGAGAATCAGGCCAGTGCTTCCCTGCCAAATGGAGAGCCAAATCTTTTAATATACAGTAGGCCACTGGAAGCCACTGAAAGCTGTGGCTGGTTGGAAAAGAGAGTGAAAGGAATATTTATCTCACTCTACTTTCCCCTGAGTCATCAGTGCTCTTGCAGAAGGAGGAGTTGGGAAGACAGATGTGGTAATTACCTAGGATGGAGTGGACTCGCACAGTCAGCTGGGTGCGTAGGATCAGGATGGGCTTCTTTCCCTTTCTGTAAGCAAAGAAGAGAAGGAAAACAATATCAGTAACCATAATCCGTTTCCAATTACAGGCAAAGGTAGCAGTGACAAAGGGACTGTTCTCAAAGTTCTGGTAAGCTCGCACTATCTTTTCTCCTATCACATTTTTAACAGGCCAACTCATTGGGGTCACCTGAAATTCTTGAGTATTAACCCGGATGAGTTTGGTGACATCCGATCTGTGCAGAGAAAGCTGAAACCCACCCAATGCCATTCATACAGTCAAAACCAAACTGGGTAGTGATTTGATCACATCTCCTAACCTAACAGAGATTATGCTATGGAAAGATATGGAGCAGACACAGAGTGCAGAGGTATGGAAACTATGCTCTGGCGTGGAGGGAGTGGGAGTGTCTGCTCTCTAAATAAGAGAACTTTGGGGCTCTGATTTTCTCAAGCTACAGCATCACAAACATTAGATATCTAAAGCAGAAGGGACTGGTGTGGTTTACCTTAACTTTGACTCCCCCTATAAAACAGACTGACAGACATACAGTCAAACATTTTCAACAACCCCAGAACCAAACACAAAATTTGCTTAGTTAGTCGCCTATTTTCCAGGTAATGTTTCAAATGACGTTGCAACCCTGGTGCAACCCCAACTTCATATTACTTTCTTTCCTCTTCCAAAGTTTCCAGGGTCCAGCTGTGACCACAAGTTGGCTGACACACACGCACACGCACACGCACACGCACACCAAGAAAACCTATGAAAAGAAGGGGCCAACTTTCCTGTGATCCCAGCATTGGTATATAAACAAAGCAGCACACAGGCTAACAACGGGGGTTCCATGTCACACTTCTAAGCAGCAGCAGGGTAAAAAGAAAATACACTTAAAATTGTTGAACAGCCATGATGATTAATTTTCAGTGGTCACCTTATTTCAGAGAATAATTCACATTTATCATACTTCTGAGTGCCTTTGTCTAACACTTGTCTTACTAATTGCCCATTTGAAGATTGTATACTATTGGCTTAAATGGAGCACTTGGTCAGTGAGAAAAACTCCAGCAGAACAAGACATTTCTTTATCACATAGGGGAGCATACAGACAGTCCAACTAGCTAAGGCTGGGGCAATTCAAATCACATTCATTTCACATTCATACGGCATTCCAGCACCGTAAATATTTTCATTGTTTGACGAGTTTGTGAATAGCCACCATAGATTGGAAACACTGGTCATAGTGGCAACACAAGCATCATTTGTTTCAGCCAGGTTGCAACTTGCATACATACTCCTAGGAAGAATTACGAGACAACCAGGATGTGGCTATTCACTTGTCAGTAAAAGTATTTCATTCTAACGAGCCAATTCATAACTTTCCAGGATTGGTCATGTTTTGCGCTGACTCGCCTCAGGGCACAGGATAAACTGTCTGTCGGGGGATTGTGACTGTGCATGCATGTGTGTCCAGTTTCTAATGAACCCGGGTGAATGATTCATGGAAATGGATACTACTCATAAGCCTAATACAATAGTTACTGCTCTACCTGCTGTTACGCAATAAGTGGAGCTGAGAAACACCAAGTAAGTGAATTTCCAAGGAAAACAAAAGCACCACATGTATGGTCCGCCACATGCTTTTGTTTTGCTCCCCTTCAGCATGCTAAACAAATAATATTTCAATCTGATCTATCCCAATGGATGCATTTAAAGCGGACAGATTTTTATAATATTATATTTCATGTAACTTATGGCCGAACATAAACTCTACTGGGGAACTCAATAAACTAGCCTACATTCTGTCTTGCAGGCACTTTTTGAGGAGACCAATCCAAGCTTTACGTGCCAGACAAACCATTGTTTTGTTGTTTTAGCTGTGTTATTTCCTCACATTCCCTTTCATGCTTTTATTTTTATTCTGAAAGTTCAAATGAGTTATGTGAGGTGATCCATCAATCATGTTTGTGCCTATACGCGTCCGGTACAAGAAAACCCTCTCTGCTCACAATGCCAGAGGGAGCGACATACAAAGTCTGTGGGTTAATTTTCTAAATTACTGATCCTGGCCTCCTTCAAGTACACAACTGTCCTATCACTGACCGAGGCTTCACGATAGTGTGAAGTGAGGCTCTTCACAGACGCATGAGAAGGGACACGCCTGCTGGTTTGGACGCATGCCCATGATACACCTCGCTCACAACTCAATGCCATGCATCACTTCTCGGCCCTACATTTTTCTGGACAAGGACATTACTCAAAGAGGAAAGCTGGGAATCAGCTAAGTGTAGACTTCGTGGCAAAGCCTTTATTCATTACTAATAAATTGTATGTTATCTTTTATGGTTATCATGTATTAACTTCTGTCAAAACTGTCAAACGTGATGACAAAATATTCACAGCACTGCCTAACTAATGCATTGTGTCCTCTAACTGAGCAGTCCTATCTCCTTTCAAAATCACAAGCTTAAGTATTGTTCATACACAACAGGCCTGTACTGTTTGAATTGACGAGTCCTATTGATAAGCGGGCAGCATCCATGCCTATTCCTACAGGATAGAATACAATTAGGTTTTTTTAGGTAAAAGCAGAGGGAAAGAGTGCAGGAAAAGGTGTCCTTACGCAACATCCTCGTAGAACTGTTCCAAGTCGTCTCTTTGCTCTGCTAAGGAGGACTCCAGGTCCAGGTAGTTTCCATTGGGAGCCAGCTGTAAGGCACACTCTTCTAACTGGAGGACAGGGCAAAGAGAACTGTCACACACAAGCAAGCAAATCACCTCTCTAAGGCTGTAGGCCTGAACATTCAGTTTTACTATAAATAAAGATGACTGTTTTCTAAGTTGTAGTTTAGAATGCCTAATTACAAATATTTAAAGTTAATCTCTCATCAAATTGATCGTGTGGCACTGGCTGAGGGAGCAAGCCTTGGATTACTCTGGATAGTAAGAATACATACGCCACATAACATGGGCATACTTCACAAATTCTGATTGCAAGCCTTTAAAACACCAACCAATACTTTTACAATTGCATTAAGTAAGTGTGGGTGACAAAAGAAAATCTAAAGCAACAACAAGATTAAAAGTAAGTGCTGCCCTGCTTTGAAGCCAGGACAGGTTATCACTAAATCTTCAACCAATAAGTGCAGATCAAGATGATGACACATTAGAATATTAACAGTATCTCAGAATGCAACTAAGGCCACAATTGTATAGACACATTGTAGATAGAAAGGGCTGACCTTCTTAATAAATGTTACTGACTATAGGCACCAGCAGTTTGATGTTAGCAGGAATGGAGACCATACCTACAGTCAGAGCTTATCTTTTGTTTACTGATCCCACCCTTTCCTTGAGTATCAACTCAAGCTTTCACAAACTGGCAAGAGCAAAGAACTGTATGATCAAGACAATAACTTTATCATTAATGCAATCTTGCCACTTTGTTTATTGTTTAAATTACCAAATTAGTATTCCAAATAATTTGAACAGCATGATTGGTCCTCCACAATTTGAACAGCAGGATTAATTCTTCACTAATAAAATCATGTAACTGTCCGATCTAAGGCATTGGCCTTGCTTCTAGCCATATGGGGGTTGATTTGCAATAGGATTGGAGAATAAATTAATTTGAATCTACAAGGAATCTCAAGTCTGATTCTGAAAGATTTAGCTTTAGCAGAGATGATGCCGAGTTGACAGTGCCGTTTCTACGATGTAATCTGTATTAATTACAATGGAGACTTTTTCCACTTTTGTATGCCATAGATGACGGTTGCATTAAGGATAAGAACGTAAATTACAAGAAAGTAGTGAAGATAAATTACTGTTTATTCAATGCGACCCAGCTGTCCTCGAAGTAAACCTGCAGAACACCTGTTGAATGTGCTTAAAGCATACTCCTGGCAAATAGTGTTTCCTGTTAAAATAACTTTTTTAATAAAAGGTTGTCAACTCACCTTCAACGGTGCCTCTAAAAGTTTATAAATGCCTGCTATTTGCTCACTTAGTATGAGATTTTCATCAAGGTTAAAAGTAGGAGGTCGTCTCGGCTCAGGGAAATTAGTGCAGACGAACGGGTCCGAATCCTCCAGGTATTGGGCTCGGCAAAGTATTGTAGACATAGTTCTTTTTAGAGAACAGCATAGGTTAAGTAAATTGTTGACTTCATAAATCGCCGTATTGCATTCAAACAAGACATTAAGCGTACCTGTATTCAAGTAAGCTCTACTTAAATGAATCACTTCACGAGTGCTGAAGTGGCGACGATCTGTTGTGGACTGCCCAACCGTGACGTAAAATGGGTCATGCATTAGAAATAGAGCTACAGCTGGCATTACACATTACAATACAATTAAACTGTGGGGAGGAGTTCTGCTAAGAGTTAAAAATAAATAAATAAGGCAATTAAACATATGTATGACGTCAAAATAAGAAGAACAAACATGTCTTATGTTTCCTGACTATTTTTATTTAACAACATCCAAGGGCTCATGTTTTGTTTATTGAAACCACCAAAAATATTTACAAATACTCAAGCCTATGATTTATATGTTGTCCAAGCAAATGTAAAGCAATTTGGTTACTTTCATGCAACAGGTCATGTAGAAGTTGTCAGACCAAAAAAAAAAGGCGATGAGCGCTCTCATGTGGTATAACCATGTGATTACAAAAATAAAAAAACACAACTATATAGAAAGAATATAGAAACTTTTCTATATTTTTATGTTTTGTTTTATTGTGTGTGTATTCCATTTTATAAATACTATAGGCCTATATACGTTTGATTGCCAAACGATGATACTACAATTTCCCCCAGGATCAGTAAAGTATTTTACATTCAATTCCATTCCAATGTAATTTAACTCCATTTGAGTGCTAAAATAACTCCTGATGAATTCTAGAACTTGACCTAGTTCTTAGAATTTACAATCATTAAAAAATAAATAATATTAAGTAGGCCTAGCTAGCTAATAGGACAAAAAATGCATGATTTTAAAGCATGGTTTATCATTTACAGCATATTTTCTGCTTGATTATTAGTAGGCCAACTTAAGGCTTTGCGACACATAGCACTTGTTTCTTTTTATGTTTTTTTTTCTTTTACTTACCACTCAATTTTCCTGAATGAAAGGCGCATCGGCTATTTGGGCCTAATTTGGTCAAATCAATACAATTTCGTAGTAGAGGCGGTTGATTTGAAATAGTAACAACTTGTGAAAAGGTCAGTGGTTCCAGTGAGCAATGTACCGACCAGATATCAAATGTGAAATAATGGCATACCTATTTCAGAAGCATCTCAGAATATAGGCAATTTCTTTATATCCGATGGCAGATAAAATATTTATTATTGTTATAGTTATTGTCGTCTCCCTGGATAGGCCATGTTTCACATTTGTTGAAGCCTGAAAGATTGCTTTTGTTAATGTTACTCTTCTTCATGGTCTCATATAGCCTATAGGCAAATATCACTCCCTGTTTTAGCAGAAGTAATTTTAGTTGTAGACAACAGTAAACACCAATAAGGTTGTTGAGTAACAAATCTTAATCGTTTATTAATGTAGGCCTATGTGTTGGCTTCCTAATCCCCCAGATATTTCAAATTCAATATACCACATAAATAAATGAATAACCATTCATTAAAACCCTTAATTAAACATAGACTTTTTTTTTTACGTTAGTAGAGTGATAGTTTGCCAGCATATCTGAAAGACAAGAACCTACTGTACTAGAAAATATACAAATATAAATAGATACTTGTAAGCTTGTGTTTTATCTTCAAGGTCAAAATCCTCCCTCTAAGGCATTTATGTTCCAGTACAACTGGGTGTTTGCAAGTGTTTGTTGTTTTAACACTTACAGACCAGCTAAGACTGTTTAATTTTGGTTGATTGAATCATTTCTTTATTGTATTTTACTGTAGGGATAAATATCCATCACATTGCTTGGCAATGATGATGGGATGGTAAACTTTTCTCTCTTCTATAGAACTCCAAAAAACTGTGCAGCAAAGTCAGAGACAAGGAAAATTCACATTTACAAAATCTTGGATTGGGACTTGTTTGGGTGGGGCTGTGGAAGCTGAAAAAGATTCAGCATTTAAGAAGAACAGGTGAGGCTTTTACAATAAAAGGGATAATTGCGATACAGGGGGTAGAGCCAGACAAAAGGTTGGAGGTTGTATTTTATGTATAGTAGGCCTGCCCTTAACATTTACCTTGTGCTTCCAGGCCCAGCAGCTTATGTTGAGAGTATCACCAAATGTGTGAGAGATGGAAGAAGCTTTATCTTAAAATAATTTAAAGAAGATCACCTAGAAGGGGATCACTGGTGCTATCAGGACCAGTGGAGTCTCCCTACCAAAGTATCAGATACATTTTGTCTATAGGAAACTCTAGGCAAGGTCACTTAAGTGAGGGATAAGAGAAAAAGTGAGTACAAGTAGTCCTTAAGAAATTATTTGTGAGATTGAGTTCATATTGAAAATAATAATCAGGATCATTATGATTACAATGAATTAGTAAAAAAAACAAAGATAGAAAATTGTGTTAAATACTGGTTTAATAACTATGAAACCTTTCACAAACAAAAGATATAATATACAAAAAATAGCTTATATATATTTATAGGACGCTCTATAATATCATTGCAACTAGTTGTACTAACTACAGTTGTTGGGAAGGTTTGAACCATAAAAGAGATTTTGTTTTGCCCTCTGGTCCATCCTATAGGTGTGTGTTGCCCTTCTGGATTAACGATGCAATTTGATTGCCGTGTGTACGGCCATTCGCGGGTTAGTTTTGGTCACCACGTCTTTGAGACATTTGATATTGTCTTTTTGAGGACCATTATGCTCAGACTAGATGGAGCTTTGAAGTTGAGAAAAGAGGGATAGAGGAACTGAATAAGGAATACTTAAAATGATGAAAACAATGCAAAAACAATATGTAATATAAGAGAGGTTAACCTCTTTAAAAGTGGTAATAGAACTGCATAGGTGATAAATCAACCCGGCTGTAGTTTTGACTGCAAAAAATGCTGACAATAAAAACTGTGTTCAAGTGCAATGCCACTGTATTCAGCACCTGATTTTAATGAGTTACGGTTCCTTGATGCGTTTCAGTGGATATGTAGATATATGACTAAGGTCAGAGTAAAATGTTGATTTGAATCGAGTTGAATACCATTTACAGGTCAGCTTGACATGGCAGCCGCAGTTGATAAACAATCATCTGTAACTAAAATAACATTTGCATAAGTTAGCAAACTAATGTTGACCAGTTATATACCGTAAGTCCATAGATCAAGTCTGTTAAATATTTAATAATGTGGCCCTGAAATGGGAAGCACCCCTTGTGTCCAAAAGGATAAGTTAGCCCTTAAACCTTAAACACAAAAAAAAGTTAATTATTCCGTTATGCAGAATAATCTATCCTACCCAAAGAGTGCCTTACAATTCAGGGTATTAACCACACGACAAAGTCTTATTCATGTTATCTCAAGCAGCATTCATTCATTCATTCATTGACAGCAAATTCTTTATTTTGGTCACGTGCCAATGAGGCAAGACTTCCATTTGAGCAAGATTGGCATATGAGAGAATACCCTTTATCTTTTACCAATTTGTAAAAAAAAAGTTCATCAACAAGCTAGGAATACCAACTAATTGTGATCTATCATAAAAAAATGTCCCTTCATCTGACCAATGTTTAATACAGTCCTTAATTGAAATTTTGTCAATTTGTACACAGCGATAAGTAGTACATAGTAACCTTCAGCCTATCTTAGCGTTTTAGGTGGCTCTGAAATTTTATTGTGAAAGGCAATTTGGTGAGGAAGAGAGTACAACCTCTTTGACCAGTCATGCGATGTTGCAGTTTTCCTTTTACAACCACCACTAGTACATAGGTAATGCAGGCTGTGGTCCTCTTAGACTGTTACTATAAGGGTGTTATTCCACACTGTTATGTCCAAATCACAGCTGAAAGATACAGTCTAGTGTTGCTTCGTGAGTAGGCAGCAGCAGCGCCAAACTGTTTTCCTATGGCATCCTAACAATGGCTCTAGTCATTTCAAAGAATATTACTCACAGGTATGACGCAATTGTAGTTTTATTGTTAAATAAGCCTAATTATCCCCCTTTGTTCTAGTTACCTGTCAATGTTTGACTCAGGTTGAAATAACATAAACCTTTCACATACTAAAAAGATAATGATGATCCAAGCAGTTTAATGTATTACTAGCTGTTAACTTTATAACATTGAGTGATGTTTTTTAGTTTTTTTACTTAATTAAGGGCCTTTTTGGCATTTTCGGGGTAATTAAGAGCAGTGAATCAAAAGCCTGCTTTTTTTCCCCGTATGCTGAAAATCCCTATTATTGTTTTTGGAATGTAAGGCTCTTGGATACTGTTATCAGTGTGATCAAATCTAGAGTAATGTCTGATGAGATGATTGCATGCTTAATTATTTAAAACCGAGGGGCTACCATTGGTTGAGCACTTAAAAGGAACACTAACCTCTGCACAAGGTAACCTTTGAGTTCATTGACAGCGTGATGTAACATTGACGACACAGGACAGTGGGAAGTTACTCCAGACACACACTGTGCATTTGAATTTGGTTTCAGCACATTACAACAGACAGCTACCCTCTTTTTTTAAAGTAAAGGTACGATATTGTTTTATTTGTTTTTATCCTCAGATTTATTTTTACATACATGAATGGTTTAGATAGATGGTTTATACCCCCTTTTAAGTTGTTAGTGTTCTAAAGTAATTTTATGGTTTCATTTATGAATGTGTTATGTATATGCATTTATCATATCATCTTGTTTTTTAGACATATTACAAAATGAGGGGGTTTCTTCAAACTTCAAGTGAGAAGGACAGTATTCAAGGAGTTTCTTTTGTGAGTACAAACTGGGAACAATTTTTCTACTGTACTTACGTCATTGTCAGGCAATTTACAATTATTCTCTCATCTAAACTTATTTAAACATCTAAACATATGTAAAACAATTATTTAAATTGCTGATCATGCCGTTTCTATGGATGATATGCTAGCACAAAAATGTAATAAGTCAAGATAGGTTCTGGTGCCTAAAAATAGGTGACCAGTCCTGCTTAAAACATTGGATTCATGGTTATGCTTGGCATGGATGTACTAAAAACTTTTAAAGTAAAATTAAGCAAAAATTACAAACAACAGAAAGTCCAGCATGTATTACTGTTAATTGTAATTTATCAAAACTAGAAAACATTTTAGAATTGTCTGATAATGCATCTCAACCCCTCTGGAGTGTGAAATCTCAAACTTGTTTGTGTTCTAATTATTTATGGTACATATATTGTTGTGATCAGTAAAATCAGACATATTGTCCAGAAGAAAGTCTATGTGTCATTCTATCCAGTTACTTTATGTCTGTGCCAGTAGAACATCTACCTTCAAATCCTCATCGACCTACTTTATTCTGTGTATTTTTAGGTTTCTCTAGGGGAGATCATATGCCGATATTCATGTCTTGCATAATTTCATACACAGCTCACTTCTTTTATGTTTTTATGTGGCACATGATAATGACATTTATTTAAATTTGATATGCTTATTTATTTTCTTTCCCTGTATATCTCTTCCCACACAGCGAGAAAGAAAAGAAAGTAATCCGTACAAGACAGCATCTAATATAAGCATAGAGTCGAGTCCAGAGGGTCTCCCCTCTCTAGACTACAGGGAGGAGGAGGATCCACCACCTGCGTACAAATACCGCCACAGCCTCAAGACTCTGATCCCCTTCCGGTTCACCTCAAAGTCAGTTTAAGAGATCACTCATAGTCCCATTTCCTACAAAAACATTTTATTGTCACTATAAATAATAATTTTCAATCTACAGTTCAAAGCTGAATATTTCATGATTTTTAACTGTAGGCCTACTGTTTTTAGATGTATATATTATTCACGACGATTGTCATTTTTGCAGAAATAATCCTATTGATGATGCAGGATTCTTCTCATTCACCTCCTTTGCCTGGATGACCCCCATGATGTGGGCCCTGTTCAGAAACCGATTAGACATGGATTCCCTCACATTGTCTCCTCATGATGGAGCTGAAACCAACATTAAAAGGTTTGTGAGTCCTCCACTTTATAGTTGAGATTGAGTAATACATGTATTTAATGACAGATTCATTGATATGTTTGGTATCCTTCTGTTATATAGATTTCAGAGACTTTGGGATGAAGAAGTTTCCGCAAAGGGGCTTGAAAAGGCCTCTTTATTTAGAGTCATCATGCGCTTCCAAAAAACAAGATTGATTGTTGCTTTTGTTGTTTCAGTTTTATTCACATTCTGTGTATTTATTGGTCCTGTAAGTACCCTTATTCAATTACATTTCTTTATTTGTGTATTATGTACACCTCTTTCACTATAACAATATACATATTCTATGCACAGTACAAGACAGCGGGTTGATTTATACTAATTTCTCGTCTGTCTTTTTCAGTCAGTTATTGTCTATGAGATCCTGAGCTATTCTGAAGCCCCAGAGAAGTCGACACTCGTTCACGGAGTGGGTCTCTGTATAGCTCTGTTCACATCAGAGTTCTGTAAAGCCTTTTTTGTTTCCCTGATGTGGGCTGTGAACCTGAGGACAGCAATTCGGGTAAAGAGTTCCTTCTCCATGCTGGCCTTCCAGAAGATCGTCTCACTTCGAGTGGTCAGCAGTATTTCAGTGGGAGAGGTACAACACTTCACTCATACACTGAACTGTGCTCCTAGGTGGTTTGGCTGTATAACATACTCGGTCGTCATGATCAGCCAAGGGATGACATTTAACAATGATTGCACAAAGTACAACTGAAAACACTAATGAAGACAGGTGAAACTAATCAGACCTGAAGAGTGGGCGTGATAAACCATGCCCCGTGACACTCAGACAGAAGTCTTTCATACAGCCACAACATTAAAACCACCTGCCTAATTTTGTGTAGTTCCCCCTCATGCCGCCAAAAGCGCTGACCCGTCGAGGCATGGACACCACAAAACCTCTGAAGGTGTTCTGTGGTGTCTGGCACCAAGACGGTAGCAGCAGATCTGTAAGTCCTTCAAGTTGCGAGGTGGGGCCTCCATGGATCAGACTTGTTGTAACAGCATATCCTACCATTGCTTGATCAAATTGAGATCTAGGGATTTGGAGACCAAGTCAACACCTTGAACTCTTTGTCATGTTCCTGAAACCATTCCTGAGCAACCTTTGGTGTGTGGCAGAACGCACTATCATGCTGAAAGAGGTCACTGCCATCAGGGAATACCATTGCCATGAAGGGATGTACTTGGTCTGCAACAATGTTTAGGTGGGTGGTACGTGTCAAAGCAACATCCACATGAATGCCAGGATCCAAGGTTTCCCAGCAGAAAATTGTCCAGAGCATCACTCTGTCTCTGCCGGCTTGCCCTCTTCCCATAGTGCGTGCTGGTGCCATCTCTTCCATCCACATGATGTAAAAGAAGACGTGAATCATCAAACCAGGTCACCTTCTTCCATTGCTCATGGTCCAGTTCTGACGCTCACATGCCCATTGTAGGTGCTTTCAGCGGTGGATAGGGATCAGCATGGGTACTCTGACTGATCTGAGGTTACGCAACCCCATATCCAGAAAGCTGTGATGCACTGTGTTCTGACACCTTTCTATCATAGCCAGCATTGACTTTTTCAGCAATTTGTGCTACAGTAGTTCTTCTGTGGGATTGGACCAGACCAGCTAACCTTCGCTCCCCACGTGTATCAATGAGCCTTGGGCGCCCATGACCTTGTTGCCCGTTCACCGGTTGTCCTTCCTTGGACTACTTTCGGCAGGTACTAACCACTGAGTATCGGGAACACCCCGCAAGACCTGTTGTTTTGGAGATGCTCTGACCCAGTCGTTTAGCCATCATAATTTGTCCCCTGTCAAAGTCGCTCAGATCTTTACGCTTGCCCATTCAACCTTCTTCCAACACATCAACTTCAAGAACTGACTGTTCACTTGCTGCCTAAAATAGCTCACCCCTTAACAGGTGACATTGTAACAAGATTATTAATGTTATTCACATCACCTGTCAGTGGTTTTAATGTTGTGGCTGATCAGTGTATATGAAGTATTAAAACAATTATGTCAGAAATGGGTCTTAATGTCATTAAGCAAGGTCCACCACAGCTAGCTATGTGCTTACTGCTATCCCTTTACCCACTCTTGTCCTCTCTGTATCCCTCTCTAGATGATCAACGTGCTGACCAGTGATGGCTATAGAATGTTCGAGGCTGTGGTGTTTGGTAACTTCCTGCTTTGTGTCCCCGTGCTACTCATTTTATCCATCGTCTATGCCTGCTATATCCTGGGCTCCACAGCCCTCATAGGCGTGCTGGTCTACATGGTCTTCATCCCTGTACAGGTGGGTCACATGCACCTCGTATTTAGTATGCTGTTCAGCTGCCATATGCATGGAACAGCTATTTTATGTGATTGTACATTCTGCTGTGGGCCTTCACTTGTATCTAAATTTGGAGCACATTGTGTCGCAGTTTGCCATGGCCAGGCTGATTAATGTGTTCAGGGGGAAAGCTGTCAGTGTTACCGACAGCCGTGTCCGCACGATGAATGAGGTGTTAACCTGCATCAAATTGATCAAGATGTATGCATGGGAAGGCTCCTTTGAGAAGAAGATTGCAGGTGATAAATGGTTTGGTATTGCTCATAATGCTCTTTAGAAAACATTAATTTCCTAATAATAACGTAACGATTTTGTACATTAAATTATAATTTGACTTTGAAGGTATATGTGTGCATACAATTGTTGTCTTTTATCTTGATATTTTCACTTCACCATATACCCGACATTGTCTCTTTTCACAGACATCAGAAAGAGTGAGAGGACTTTGATGGAGAAAGCTGGGTATGTTCAGAGTGTCAACGCCTCTATCACCACTATCATTCCTACCCTGGCTACCATCCTTACCTTTGTCGTTCATACATTACTAGGCTTCCCTCTCAGTTCCTCAACAGTAAGTACATTCACTTCAAATAAATGTTATAACACCACCTTTACATTATGTTAAATGGTGATCATTTCTATTTTCTTATTGTAATGTTATAATGTTTGCCCTGTAAGTTTTTAACCTTTTTAAACTAGTTTGTTTATGTTGTCATTTTATCTTTATTATGTTCTGTCTAGGCCTTTACAATAATTGCTGTCTTCAACTCAATGAGATTTTCACTGGGTCTACTTCCCTTCACTGTCAAAGCCTTGGCAGAGGCTAGTGTGTCTTTAGTCAGACTAAAGGTTAGCTATCTTTATTAATATGGTAGAATTTAATCGAGCTGCAGGAAGCCAAGCTACTGCAAGGCATGCTCAACACAAATAAAGTATTTAGAACTAAACATTCCATATAAACACCATTTGAAATTACTTTAAACAGGGTGTTTGTTTGTTGAGTGTTTTTGGTTTACACTTCACAGAAACTCCTCCTGGTTCAGAATCCAGAGTCCTACTTGATCCATAAAAAAGGTACAGACTCAGCCTTAGTAATGGATAATGCTACGTTTAGTTGGACCAGACCTGAGATCAGCTCAGCCAACCCACCAGACTTAGCAAACGGTGTCAGTGAAAACAAAATGGAGCCAATACATCACAATGGAACTCACATGCCTGACAAGACAGCAATTAAACCCACACTCAGAAATATCTCCTTTACCCTACCTAAGGTAGATATATATTTACATGTATTTGTTTTTTTGTTTTTGTTTTTTTTGTTAATTGTTACTAAAGGATTAGATTGGTTATGTAAGGTAATTTGGTATTTATTCTATTTCTCTGTGTAGGGAAACCTGCTAGGAATTTGTGGAAATGTTGGAAGTGGGAAGACGTCCCTGATTTCAAGCATTTTAGAACAGGTTGGCGGTCATAATTATTTAATAATTTGTCAATGTTGCCTTTTACACTATACACTAGTGCCAGATGTCCAGCAGCTTTAATTAATGAAATTACTAACATCAAATCAATTATTTAACCCAACCAAAGTCGTGATTTGAGAAAATGTTTTGTTTGCTTTATTTACCTGAAACGGTTTCTTTGTTTCAGATGCACTTGCAGCATGGCTCTGTCATTGCAGATGGTACTTTCGCCTACGTTTCCCAGCAGGCCTGGATATTCCATGGGACTGTTCGAGACAACATTCTGATGGGGGAACTTTTTGACGATAACAGGTAAAAAAAATAAAAATATTAAATTAAAAAACATTCCAGAACGTTGATTTTATTTTGCCCATGTTTCTTGTAATTTACCTTTTGATAAAACAAGTGAACTTGACAAGCTAATTAACTCAATATATTGAAAATGCCAGCTTTTGGTATAGGGTGGAATAGTACTTATTTAATTGCTCTAAAAAGTCGTATTTTCACTCCCTCTGTAGATACCAGAAAGTTATAATTGCCTGCAGCTTAAAACCAGATCTTGATATTCTTCCATATGGAGATAAAACTGAAGTAAGTTTATTTTTTTTATCTAAAAAAAAAAAGTAATATCTTATATAAATCATTTGTAATGCTTACAGTACAGCTTGTCAACATGAAACAGCACAAATCCTCCTTATCTGTTATGCTAGATAGGTGAGAGGGGCTTAAACCTGTCTGGAGGTCAGAAACAGAGAATCAGTCTGGCAAGAGCCATCTACTCTAACAAGGACATCTTCCTCCTGGATGACCCCCTGTCTGCTGTGGATGCTCACGTGGGCAAGCACATCTTTGAGGAGTGCATCAAGAAGGAGTTGAAGGGAAAGTCTATCATCTTGGTCACTCACCAGCTACAGGTATTACTGTACGTAATATTACGGGGCTTTGGTTTTAACAAGAGCTTAACTTCATTTAGTTGAAATATTATTCAAAAGTATTATTCTGTAATCTGTGTAAAGCTGAAAATGTAAAAAAATGGGCTTGTTCTAGAAGTCAACTAAAACAGAAATGTGCATATTTCAAGGAGCACTCATCATATTGCATGAATGCTGTGTAAAATAAAAAGTGCATAGTCACAGTAGTCAAGCACAACAGCATGTGCTTTGGCTTGTTCATGTTGTACTTACCATAGACTTACTGGTGGTTTTAGGCTTGTAAAACATTTTCCAACAAACTTTGTTAATGTGTAACATTTGAATATACTGTGAACGTCCTTTCCCCTCCTCTCATACACGTAGCTATAATTCAGAGTTTGCAATAGCCCTCACAAAATTATTAGACTTTGAACATACATGTAAATGTATTGAAATTCTAAGAAACACAATGTGATCTTTTATTGTTTTCTAGTGCATTGAGGTACAAAGTTATAGTGTAGGGACATGCTGGTTATCTGATAAAAATAATGGTTATTATATTACATTCCACTCCTGCTTCATCTCCTTGTTAGTACCTAGAGTTCTGTGATGAGGTGTTGGTTCTGGAGAACGGTGAGATCAAGGAGAAAGGAACGCACAATTTGCTGATGAATGCAAAGGGCCGATATGCACAGCTGATCAATAACTACCAGATGGAGCAGTCCAAAGTAAGACATCCATCAACTATGTCTTAACAACTAACTAAACATACTATGACTATCAACGACCACTTCAATTATGAGTCATTCCTTGTAACGCATTCAAATTGTTCTCCTGCCAACACAATACAGTGTAATCATTCGGAGTAATAATAAATCAATTTGTGTACATTCAGGCTCAGAAAGAGGAGAAAGTTGCTCCGCCTGAGCACAGTGAACAGGTCGATCTGCAGGGTCACAGTGCCGGTGCCAAAGGGGTCGAAAATCCAGGTTTGACCTGAAAACTATAATCATATTCACATTATTATAACACATCCTTGAAATAGTAGATGAGTGACTGTACTTACAACTTAAAATCTTGAGTGAGACATGCCATGCAGTTTTTGTACATTTACCATATATGTTTTCTGCCTCTCATTCCTTGTAATTTACAAATACTGTATATCTTCACAGCCTTTGATATGTCAGACGAGAATTTGGATGGCAAAAAAGTGGATATCATTGGTAAGTACTTTAGGCTGCCATGCTTGTTTTGTACTACTTTATTATTGAAACAGTACTTAAAGCTTGTTCGTAGTTTATAGTCATAATTATGTATTTGATTTTTATTCAGAGTCCAAGGACCAGCTGGTGATTGAGGAAAGTTCTGCGGAAGGTTCTGTGACCTGGAGGACCTATAATAGTTACTGTGCAGCTGCTGGAGGTCAGCAACAAACACACACAAACTCTCAAACGCATACACCGATGCACACACACAAACAATTTCTGCATCTCAAATATACAAATCTGATCTTTGGTCCCATCTTTCAGGCTACATCCTTCTGTCCGTCATCTTGCTCATCTTCATCCTATTGGTTGGATCAACTGCCTTCAGCAACTGGTGGCTCAGCTACTGGTTAGAACAAGGATCTGGGGTGAGCATGTGGTTATACTTTTCTGTTAGACATTATCATTACAATAATATATACCGTAGATAGTATCAATTGTAACACCGAAGACATTTTAAAAAGCTTCCATTTAAAAACCAACATCAAAATATCTTCCTTGTGTGGTTATTGTATGCGCAGAATGAGACCAGCTTAGGTGATGGGGACATTTCAATAAACCCCCAGCTGAGCTTTTACCAGATGGTGTATGGCCTGACTGTGATAGTCATGGTGGTGCTCAGCGGCCTCAAAGGTTACTCCTTTACAAAGGTCACACTGCGCGCCTCCTCTAAGCTCCACGACACCATGTTCAACAGGGTGAGGAGGACATTACTGTTTCAGATCAACCAACTATGGAATACAGGCAAATGGTCTGAATAGTAGTTGGGACGAAAAGTTGCATGCATACAATTTTATAGCTTTTATTTTATATTCATGTCCATTTTACAGTGCTGTGCAAAAGTATTTGCCCCCTCACAGATACTTATTGTTTTTGCACATTTGTCACACTTAAATGTTTCAGATCATCAAACTAATTTTAATATCAGCCAAAGATAACTTGAGTCAGTACAAAAAGCTGTTTTTAAATGATGATTTCATTTCTTAAGGGAAAAAAGCTATCCAAACCAACCTGGCCCTATATGAAAAAGTAATTGCCCCCCCCCCCCCCCCCTTGTTAAATCATGAATTAACTGATATTAACCACATATTTGGGAAAGCTGAGTTCAATTTCACTAGCCACACCCAGGCCTGATTACTGCCAGAACTGTAGAATCAAGAAATCACTTAAATAGAACCTGTCTGACAACATGAAGTAGGCTTAAAGATCTCAAAAAGCAACACATCATGCCCCAATCTGGAGAAATTCAAGAACAGATGAGAAACAAAGTCATTGACATATATCAGTCTGGGAAGGGTTACAAAGCCATTTCTAAGGCTTTGGGACTCCAGCGAACCACAGTGAGAGCCATTATCCACAAATGGAGAAAACATGGAACAGTGGTGAACCTTCCCAGGAGTGGCCGGCCTACCAAAGTTACTCCAAGAGCGCATCGACTCATCCAGGAGGTCACAAAAGAACCTAGAACAACATCTAAAGCACCGCAGGCCTCACTTGCCTCAGTTAAGGTCAGTGTTCATGATTCAACAATAAGAAAGAGACTGAGCAAACATGGTATCCATGGGAGAGTTCCAAGGCGAAAACCACTGCTGACCAAAAAGAACTCAAAGGCCCGTCTCACATTTGCCAAAAAACATCTTGATGATCCCCAAGACTTGGGAAATTATTCTGTGGACAGACGAGACAAAAGTGGAACTTTTTGAAAAGTGTGTGTCCCGTTACATCTGGCGTAAAACTAACACAGTATTTCAGGAAAAGAACATCATACCGACAGTCAAACATGGTGGTGGTAGTGTGATGGTCTGGGGCTGCTTTGCTGCTTCAGAACCTGGACGACTTGCCGTAATTGATGGAACCATGAATTCTGCTCTCTACCAGAAAATCCTGAAGGAGAATGTCCGGCCATCAGTTTGTGACCTGAAGCTCAAGCGCACTTGGGTTATGCAGCAGGACAATGATCCGAAGCACACCAGCAAGTCCACCTCTGAATGGCTCAAAAAACCCAAAATGAAGGTTTTGGAGTGGCCTAGTCAAAGTCCGGACTTAAATCCGATTGAGATGCTGTGGCATGACCTTAAACAGGCCGTTCATGCTCGAAAACCCTCCAATGTGGCTGAGTTAAAACAATTATGCAAAGAAGAGTGGGCCAAAATTCCTCCACAGCGATGTGAAAGACTAGTTACCAGTTATCGCAAACGCTTGATTGCAGTTGTTACCGCCATGGGTTGCACAACCAGTTATTAGGTTTAGGGGGCAATTACTTTTTCACATAGGGCCAGGTTGGTTTGGATAGCTTTTTTCCCTTAATAAATGAAATCATCATTTAAAAGCAGCTTTTTGTATTCCCTCAGGTTATCTTTGTCTGATATAAAAATGTGTTTGATAATCTGAAACATTTAAGTGTGACAAATGTGCAAAAACAATAAGTATCTGCAAGGGGGCAAATACTTTTGCACAGCACTGTATTTCTACTTTCATTTTGAGTGAAGTCCCTGTGAGCTCTGTACTTGGCTGCTTGTAGCATTCATGTGAGACCGTGTGTAAATCTGTCCCAGATTCTAGCCAGTCCCATGAGTTTCTTTGACACCACCCCTACGGGACGCATGGTGAACCGTTTCTCCAAAGACCAGGACGAGGTCGACACGGCGCTGCCCTTCAACATGGAGAACTTCCTGCAGTTCTGCCTGATCGTCACTTACACCATCTGCACCATCTCGGCAGTGTTTCCTCCACTGCTCGTGGCTGTGGTTGCGCTCGGAGTCATCTTCGCTGTCATACTATAGTGAGTATGGAGACGTGTCATCATCATCATGATATGCACTGTGCCTTCCTCTATGTATCCAATCGAAAGGTTCTTAACAAAGCGTCCACACACTGTGCTCAGTGTGTAGAAGCTATGTGGTGTTGAGCCTAACTGGAGACGCAGTGTTGGTGCTGTGAAGGTATAGGACAAGCTCTCTGAGGCTGACCGCCTGCCTGTGCTCCCCCAGTATGTTCCAGAGGAGCATCCGTCAAATGAAGCGGATGGAGAATGTCAGCCGCTCCCCGTGGATCTCTCTCACCACCTCCACCATCCAGGGCCTCAGCACCATCCATGCCTATGGCAAGAAACAGCAGTACATCGAACAGTAAGACATGCTGTGGCGTGCGTTTGCAATCTGTTGAGTGATGTAGACTGTGTAGCTTTATGATAATATAATTGTTTTTTTCTACTAGCAAAGGGAAGGTGCCACATGGGATTGACTGAACCACTAGGGCACATTAGATGTGCAAACTGTGTTCCTTCCTATAGGGATTGTTCATATTTGGTTTCTTGTTTCAGGTTTAGGGTGATAAATGACAACAACTCCAACCACTTCCTGTTGTTTTTCTGTGGTACACGCTGGCTGTCCTTCTGGTTGGACTTCTTGTCTGCCACGGTCACCTTGTTGGTAGCTCTGTTTGTGGTGCTCAGTTCCAACGAGACCATTTCACCTGCCAAGAAGGGTCTGGCCCTCTCTTACACCATACAGGTACGTTATGTGTGTGATTTCCAGCTAATGTAGTAGTGGTGACAGAACGACCCAAGCCCGGCACCTACCGAGTACAGCTGGTGAATGTTCTCCATAGCTCCACATTTTATAGTACCTTATTTCCCATAAGGCTTTAATTGAATAACTTAAATTTCTTTGTCGACAATTTGGTTTGTGATGCACTTGATTTGTGTCCTGGTGTTTACTGTAATGTGGCACTTGCGTTGCTCTTATCTAGGCGATTGAGTTAGGGATGGACTTATCTATCTACTTAATTTGAGGTTTTTACCTGCTTGTGTAAGCACTATTTTGTAAGTCACTTTGGATAAAACTGTGTGCTATATATACTGTAATGTAATTAGAGGGGCTGTGTGTGTGTGTGTCCTGTCCAGATGACGGGCATGCTTCAGTATGTGGTGAGACTGTCTACAGAGCTTGAGGCCAAGTTCACCTCCGTAGAGAGACTGCAGGAGTACATTCTGGTGAGATATGAAGCATGCCATTTGGTCTCCTTTTTGCTAAACAGAGATGCCACAAAAAGTGGTTAGGAGTGTAAATTAGCTAATCATGAAAATATACTAATTGGATAAAGTAATCATGTGAACAGTCACATTTATTTTGCTGGATGGGGTGTGTTATCCCTCCAGGGTTGCGTGTCTGAGGCCCCCAGGACGGTCAAAAACGTCCACATACCGGAGGGCTGGCCTTCGAAAGGAGCCATCACCTTCAAAGACTACAAAATGAGGTACCGAGAGAACACACCGATCGTTCTCAACGGACTCCAACTCAACATCAACGGCATGGAGAAGCTTGGCATTGTGGGAAGGACAGGCTCCGGTAAGATGTTTCACAGTGTTTTTGACGGCAAAGATTTATCAGAGGCTGAGCCTTCAGGAAGGTGTGCAACTCCGACAAAATGAGGATCCATAACACATATCTCCATGTCTACACGCTCTCATGTGTTCAACAAACACTGCACATTTCTGGTATCTACACGCACAGCAGGTGCAAATGCAGAGAGGCTTTCACATTTAATTTACCTGAGTTTTTTTTTAACCAATATGCTCGGTTTGATCCTGTAGGAAAGTCCAGCCTGGGAGTAGCTCTGTTCAGACTGGTAGAGCCAGCTGCAGGCACCATTCTTATAGATGGAGTGGACACCAGTGAGATTGGTCTGGAGGACCTCCGCAGCAAACTGTCTGTCATTCCGCAAGACCCGGTCCTGTTCATCGGCACTGTCAGGTACCTTAATCCCTTACTAAGCAGCATGCAACTTCAGGGCTGGCTCAGCAAACATATTGGATGAATCAAGTTCTACCATAATTCTGCTGTATAAGTGTTTCAAGTGCATCCACTTTTTTTTTGTACAGCTACAAAATATACATACAGTGTACTAGTCTTAAAATAAATTCATATTTGTACTTTTAACATTTGCAGTGTTGTTATTGGCAGGTTGTCTATGTTCCTCAACAGAGGGGGCTTACTAATGGTAGACCCATGCTGAGCCTGTTGCTTTACTGTGTGACACACTGTCTAATGCTTCCTGTCTGGCAGGTACAACCTGGATCCTTTCAACCACTACACCGACGAGGAGATCTGGGCTGCTCTGGAGAAGACCTACATCAAAGATTCAGTGAGTTAAACCTCCCTGCCCCTCCTGCTCTACAGCCCTACCTGAGATAATGACCATTACTGATTAGTCAGTGTTATTGGACTGCACAGTATGATGACATGGATGATGGTGATGGTTATGATAGTGCTGATGCATCCCTATCCCCCACCCCCTGCAATTCAGATCTCCAGCCTCCCTGACAAGCTGATGTCGGCGGTCGTAGAGAACGGAGAGAACTTTTCAGTGGGAGAGAGACAGCTCATGTGCATGGCCCGAGCACTGCTACGAAACTCTAAGGTACTGTAGGTCTCGCTGTTACAGTTGTATGTGTGTGTGTGTGTTTGCATGGGCTTGAACAAGTTGTTGTAGTATCCTAAGCTTTAGTCTGTATGTTGTCTCCTTTCAGATCATCCTGTTGGACGAAGCCACAGCCTCCATTGATTCGGAAACAGACACACTGATCCAACACACCATCAGAGAAGCCTTTCAGGAATGCACAATGCTCACCATCGCTCACCGCATCAACACTGTGCTGGAGTGTGACCGCATAGTGGTGATGGACAACGGCAAGGTAACTAGAGAGACTTTTGTGCTGCTCTGGCAAATCTCACACGTATCCCCCATACACACATCAGCACGAGACAAATACACAAGCACATTTGAGATCAAAAAGCTTACAGATAAACCAAACAAACACGCAAACACAAGAGACTGCACTGTTTGACCGTGTGTGTTTTTCTGTCTTGCAGGCGGTGGAGTTTGACCAGCCAGAGGTTCTGAAGCAGAAGCCAGACTCTCTTTTTGCCTCTCTCCTAGCTGCTGCCAATACTGTCAACTCATGAACCGTGCTCAGTGTGGCTGTGCTTCCATACGGGTATAGAGAAGGGGCTCATCAGTGACTTACTGACACATGTCTGTGACTTGATCCCTAAAAATCAGTGATACAGTTATTTTTAGTGGTTCATTCTATTTAATGCTAATCTAATTGAGTCCAATTTCACTGCCACAATTACATTTGCTGTAATGTCATTGTTTTTTATGGTATTGAATGAGAAGTGATCATGTCTAAGAAAAGCCAGTTCTTGTTTATGGAACTCATATTACTGTTTCTGATAAATGTTGTTTGTATTTATATATTTTATATGTGTTTGGATTTTACATGTTTTTCTTATAGCACCACATATTGATTTGAAAGTTGATACCGACTTCTGCACAAAAAAATACAATATTTTATGTCTGTACTTCTCGTTCACGTTATAAAGGTCGCCACATTTTAGTTACTACCCACTTATGTTAAATTGTGTGCAGGTTTGAAGTGCAAGTACAGTTCAAACACGACCACTGGGTGTCCCTGTTATTCAACGTTCAGCTTGAACTGATTGCAACTGAATTGCATCAGAGGGCATACTAAGTGATGAAACATGATGAAATGCATTGGTTTGTAAAAGTTGATGTGCAGAATGTTGAGGACATGTAGCACATGAGTTGAATTGGGAGAGTCCATATGTTGTCACTATTTATTTAAAGGCATATTTTTTAAAATGTGTACCTATTTACATACACATCCAGGGCTGTGATCAAACCGGAAGGATCAGTTTCTTCTACATCCTTCCTTTGCTGTGACTTATTGAATTACATATAGTTAATTAGATAATTTCACTAGATTGTCTGCAGTGGAAATGTACACAAGATGTCAGTGTTGGCATGGAAATAATCCATTGTCAAAGACAGAAACAATTTCAGTGCACATATTTTTTGTTTGCATTATAGATGTCACACCAAATTCTAGCGCTTTAGGCCACACAAATGAATAGCAAAATGTAATGTAATATTATGTAAAAATGTAAGTTTGCCATAAACATATATACCTTTAACTCACTGAATATTGAGCTCCACGTTTCATAGAATATGCTATATAATTTCCGGCCACACTCTAACTACTGCTGAATTGTATTATTTCTTCCCAATTTCAATTGAGCAGGCCAGGAAAAACCTGTGATTAAGGATATCACCTTGCCAGTTCCAAAACCCCCATAGATTAAAACAAATTCTGATTTCAAGAAAAGCCCTCCCGTGTACTCGGTAGTTTGAAAGTACAATAAAGCATGTGAGTCTTTTCTATTATTAGTAATGTCTTAGTTTCATACTTGGCTTGATGAGGACTCTTTTCTAAGAGTTACTGGAAAAAGTCAAGCACATTGCCTCTGAATAGAGCGAAAGGGGTTTTTGGTTGTGGGCCAGGAGCTAATTGAAATAGCAGCAGATACTAAGCATGTAGCAGATTAGATGGTTCTTTATTTATCCCAGTGCACCTACAGTAAATGCAACCTCCACATGTTCCTTTGAAGTAATAAGACAGAAACATTCTCGTGGAAGTTTTCTCACATTGGCATATAGCTTATAATATTTGAAATTACAATAATGTTACTGTCACAGGTCTCGAAACTTATTTGTACAGTTGTTCCAATTCTAACTTATTTCTTGAAAATGTCTACCACCAAACAAGTGTATTGTATTTGTATTGTGAGAAAAGCTCTCTGCTCGATTTCATCTGGAAGCCACTGGTCGGCCCAGAAAAGAATGAGCTGTCCATGTGACTAAGCTATAGGTGGCCACATGGGGTCATCCAACCACCACACTTTAATGAAGATTACTTTTACTCTGTTGTAACTAACACAGAAATGTGTTGATTGGGAGAATGTAAAGCTTTCTACAATGTGTGACTGGGATCTAGTGGGATATTGGTAGACCTATGTATATATGTATAGGTCTACCAATAACCCACTAGATCCCAGTCACACACATTGTATATATGCATATATATATATATAATTTTTTTTCTTTTCTTTTTTTCTTAAATACACAACTTTATTTTAGAAAAGAGCAGGATTGGTTAATCTGTTACTAGAGCGAATCAATTTGCACATAAATATGATTGTTATTTTGACTATTTTTCTGAGAGACAAATTTTAATTCCCAGACATGGAAAGTCATGGTCTTGGATGGTTCACAGATTCATACAAGTCCCACTCAAACATAGCAAAAGAGACTCCATTCAACGGTACACACAACACAAAGAGAAGGAGAAGATACATTCTGGAGTGAAAAGATTGATAGTGAGTTGGAATTGCGAATAAGAGGAGGGAGAGAGTTCCATAGTTTAGGTGCAGTACATTTTCTTCCCTCTTTTCACTGTTGTTAAATCAACAGAATAAATATTTGAGTGTCTTGTATATATGCAGTGTATGTTAAGGAATTTGTTTGTTTGTCAATAAAAACAGCACCCATCACATGGCATGTGTTCTATATCAAAAGTAATCTTCTGGGTTAGCACATGGTTGTGATGTGATGTAAGGTGACCGGGGCTTGGTGACTCACTACCCAGTCAGTGATCAAATGACGTGTGGTGACGTGGCGTGACCTTTCTGTAATGGGATATGCCCATAATAATAGGTCAAATAAATAGAACAAATGATGCTGACGTCGCAAGTTTCCCTCACTCTGAGCTTTATGTCAGGTCTTCAGTGTGGATGATGGTATGGCCCCAGATGAACCTAATGCAAATGGTTGTGATAGAGGTCTGTGGATCAAACCCTACCTAAATCAATAGAGACCGGCCACAGGTCTAGACTATTGTATAAAAAACTGGTGAACTTTTGTGACTACTTAACTTGCCTCCTGATCACATAGCACACACAAACAAACACACACAAACACACAGAGGCACACACACGCACACACACACACACACACACACACACACACACACACACACACACACACCTGTCTCCGTCCCTGGGCTGTAGTGGGTCAGTTAAGGCGGCTCCCTGTGAGTGAAGGCTGCTAATCAGTGTATGTACAGACAGGGCAGGCAGGCTGTGGATAAGATAAGAGAGGAGATAGAGAGAGGGGGAATGGCTGTAAAACAAGATTATTGAACATGCGCTCTTGTTCTGATTAAAGAATGAACCTTACACCCATGAGACCTTTTTGGACTCCAGTGTTTCAAATGTGCTGCCATTCTTTACTTGAATGGTCGGACAGATTTTTAAGATCTGGTGAATGTGTCAGGCGAGAGAAAGAGTGAGAGAGAGAGGGGTGGGGTGGGTGTAGAGAGACAGGGAGAGAGAAAGGGATAGAGAGAGAGTAGTTTGGTGATTTGAGGTAATAAACATTAATAGTAATAAAGTGAGTGAGTGTGAGTGTGTTGTATTAAACTCAATCGTGTCCCATCTCTGAGTTGGAGAGCTTAAAGAGACAGCGGGAATGCCTTGTTCACATAAGCATTTGCAGATGGCTAACTGAATGTCCTTGTTTTCCCTAATCGAATGATGGCAATGAAAAAAATAAGCATTTCTCAACTTCTGCCATTCTCCTCGGAGTGAGAAATTC
Source organism: Galaxias olidus (assembly GCA_026901105.3). Lineage (NCBI taxonomy): Eukaryota > Metazoa > Chordata > Actinopteri > Galaxiiformes > Galaxiidae > Galaxias > Galaxias olidus. Next base: position 370,636 of record JAPMUY010007423.1, on the reverse strand, counting down.
AGAGGTTGACTGTCAAATGCCTTACTATACCAATTTATTTGCCTGATTAGTTTTGTAATTGTATTTAGTGACTTAATATCGGTTTGAAGGTTTCATGCATTGACATCAGAAAAAACACACGAGCTACTGTAGATACAGTCCCTAATGCGGTCCCCACATGACATGCTATAGCTTTCTTAATACAGGACAGTATCCTGCCTACTTTATCATCCTTCATGTGAACGTGATAAAGAGGTCTATGTGACACTTACCCACCCACCCACTCTGGGTCCTATTGCCTAGTTACCTAGTTACACAATGACACCCACTCGTTGCTTTCTTCCGCTAGAGCCCAACACCTCTCTTCGATAGCAGCAAACGGCCAGCTGAATGGTTCAATTACTGACCTCCTTCCTGCCTTGGCCTTAACCATGTGTAATCTTGACCCTTCACCTACTTTGGGCTCATAATCTAGAGCAATTTGGCTCAGCCATATCTGGTCGTATCTCTAGCTGCATTATCATTCAGTGGCAAACATCCAGATATTCCAGGGCTGAGCTGGTCTACCTGCAAAAGAATACTCTCTATGAACTATACATTTTTCAGTAAGTTGTGCGTTTTATAGGTAGCTTTATATTTTCCGTGCAACTATGCAAGTGTTTGTTTTGTTCTCTTTCAACATAGCAAAAAAGAATGCGTATTACTGGTAGAAATAACTGAATTGACATACAATAACCGTTACAATAAATGGAAGATATATCATGTGTCAAACTTAAGACACAACAATTTTTAAATGAGCAAGAAAGCCTCATCATTTAGGGTCTTGCTCCAAATACTGTTGAACTAGTGAAGGCGCTTGATTCTGCTGCCATCTCATTTTTAGCCTAGAGACAGACTTTGCCCTTTGCCTCTGTCTTTGTTTGCACAGCCGCCTGGTGCTATGATTTCAGTACAAGCACTTTGTAGGTAGATAGGATCTGAGGTCTGGCTAAACTCTTCTTGAGAGGATGACTTTCAATACATTTGTTTCAGCTCATGTGGTCATGTACGCATTTGTTTGGTTTCTGCATTCACATTTTTTGTCCCCCATATTATTTTCTTTCTCAATACACTATCTGTCGATTGCTGCATGAAAGAGAGAGAGCGAGAGAGAGAGAGAGAGATAGAGAGAGAGAGAGAGAGAGAGAGAGAGAGAGAGAGAGAGAGAGAGAGAGAGAGAGAGAGAGAGAGAGAGAGAGAGAGAACAAAAAGGCAAATGCAGGGTAAAATGCAAGTTAATGTCGCGTCGGGGAAAGCAAATGGGGAGGAGTAATGGCCATCAGGGGTGATTCCTCACGATAAGCAACTCTCACCCCTTACTAGAGTGGGGAGGACAGAAGGAGCGATGGACGGAGTGTGAACTCTGTGTTTCTCCCCAGAGGCAGCCTCTGACGTTGGCCCCTGCTGAGTTCTCCTTGCCAGCACTCGGGTGGCACTATTGGAAAGTACATTACTAAGCACGTGGGGCCTCACGAAATGGGTATCAAAGATCAGTTCATGCCAGAGTATGGGTAATTAGCTATGTGTGTATCCATCTGAGTTTACCAAAAAGTGACATGTGTCATGCATGGTGTAATCTCTCAAACGGTATCATACAATGGAAGGGATACATTTTTCTTTATGGCATGCATCTCTGTCTTTACTATTTTTTAGATTATCTTGGTGAAAGATTGACCAGTTCTGCTTGCGTTGTGTTATAGTCCTACTTTATCCCATACTGAAGCCTTCAGCATTACACATTACAACTGGTAGAACTCTCACTTTGTGTCAATTCTCACACAGCTCAACCGTGGTGAAGTGCTCTACTTATTTAAAAGACATGTGTTGATGCGGTAAAGTCACTCAAAAACCTGCCAGTTCCAACCATTAAGGTGAGGAATCTGTGAATGCCCTCTCTACGTAAGCATGGCTGGACTTGAAGCAGCAAACACAGCTGTATTTGGTGACTGACATTAGAAATAAAATATGACTGGCTGATGCCTGACTTACTGTGCTAACCTGCGTCTGATCCAACCTCAGAGGAATTTGAGCAAGAACAAGTGTCAATGTGGGGATCAAGTATCCATCAAAAGCACACACCATGGTATCGTGCATCTTGATTGATTAGCAGAAGCAATGGCCTGATTCAGTTAATGTTAATGTTAAGGTTTGTTTTTAGCATCATGGTAAAAGTCAGGTTGCTGCATTCTGCTCCAATTGCAGCTGAGTTATAGTCCTACCTCTCAGACTACTATAAAGTAGGCTAAAATAAAGTTAATTTAATGAAATCTCTCTGTAAATCAGAGACGTACAAGCTTTTAATAAATATTTCTGCTGAACATCTGAATGACTATTTTCACACCAATAACATACCATGTAAAAGTATTTAATTATACAATCTTTTTATGTTACACAATTGCATGTTCTTTTTATGTTACACAGTTATAGATTATGTCTATAATCTTTTTATGTTACACAATTTGATAACATTACACTATTGTCAAGTGTAAAGCTTAAGGATTTAAGGATGCAAATCAGACAACTTGGGTGACAAATTGAGGTTATGAAGTGAAAAGCCTGCCTCATGTTTGTGAACCGATTAAAAGACAATGTTAGCAGTTGGTTTAGACATTTTGCGTGGCCACCCAGACCTTACGGGTGAGGAACTGCCAAACCTACACAGTCAAATACAACAAGCAAACACAACGTATCAATGTTAACAGATAGCCATTGTTTTTCTCATGGGAAAACATGATAGACTTTTGTCCCCTGTTCATTGTCCACTTGGTTGAGGCTTTGAAATGAAAAAAATCACAATATTCAATATGATTGATGCAGACATGGATGTGACAGACCAGGTTTTTACAGGCCTGTGGTCAATTTTTAAAAGCCACAGTACTGAGACAAGTTAGGGTCATGTGGTTTCTGGACCATTGAGAGCTGACATACTCTGACATAAACAAAAGTCATGCGTAAGCATTTCTCTTAAGAATGGGTATTTGAAATGGAAAGTGTGACATAGTGGACCCAGTAGGAGACATACAAATGTGATTGCATGTTACTGAAAAAAATTAAAAGAATGTTCCTCTTATCCACAACATATTTGGGCTTTTAACAACCAGATTGAGGACTACAAACCTTCCAACCTTATTCATGTTTAATTTTACAACTAGATGAGTAACTCTGGACCGTGTTGATTAATGTAGAGGTTTTGCAAAAAATTGTGTGGGACTATGGATTTTCATCCATGGTGAGTAAGATAATGAACTTCTAACCTACTGTACCGAAAAACCCCTGACTAATACTGATACTAATACTATAAGTAGACTAAAGGTCTTCAAGGCATTTTACGAAGCATAAACTCAAAGGCGTCGGCAGGCTTTCCTAGACGTCTTTTAAATGTACACTTCTGAATTTACTGTTTTATGTAGATAGCTTTTAACCACTTAACGAGTCCCGCCATCAAACAACCAAGTTTTGCTGCGGTAGTACCTTATTTGTCCTCACGGAATGATATGTAGCGATTGATGGTGAGATTGTGTTTGTGTCACACTTTTAAAGTGCTTCTAAAATAAAGATTTCGGGTTGGCGTATACAAGTATGTTTGGGGAGTTTGGGAAGCGCGATCAGTCGCACTGGGTCATAGCTCGGGGTGTGTTTAATGGGTTATGCAATGACTAATGTGTTGAGGTCAATCTGGCTTCCATGATCAACTGGGGGAGTCTCTTGGGGTGTGCCCTATGGTCTCTTTACAGTTATTAGGAACGTGTCATGAGGCTGTGTACGAGTATGAGCGTCACTGGGTTCAAACAGAGGATCCGGTGAGGCATTGGGGTGTTCAGGATTCAAATCTGGGAGAGAAATAATCGAGCTGACCAGGTCCTCTTGTGGGGTCACGTGGGGCTATATATGGGGGGAGGTCTGTGGTTGTAAAGAAGGGATGTAGAAAGGTTTGTGGGGGCTGTCCACGGTCAAAGCCAGGGCCCGAGCCAGGCTGTCAGCTGGCCCCACACGGCTCTGATGGATAGCAGATTAGGAGGATCCGCTAGCACATTAGGGATCAAGACGTCCCGCTGAGGTTTAACAGCTTCAGTATTACAAACATTTTCACAGTTTTAAAGCATTCACTTTGGGGTCACTCTGCAATGGCAGACTCACAATAAACTCTTACGTTAGTATTTGTTATGAGCTCAACATCGCTCACATTTGGTTATTTTTTTCTGTGCTACTTGTGTTATGTTTCTATTACTATGGCTTTGGAACTTGTGAAATAACTTGCAAGTTGTCCGGGAACACTGAGGCAAAGCACAACACAGTTCTTTGCAAAGACACATGGGCCCTCCAGTTCAGGCATGCCGGGAGATACAGTAGCCAGTAGTAGGGCTCTAACTGGGCATACACCTAATCACACTGATCATCCCCTCCCTGCTGCAGTCACTGATTTGATGCAGTACACTGGGACTCAGATAAAGACTCAGATTTCATTATGCCAGAAGGCACAAGGTATGAGCAACAAATAAATGTGTGTGTGAGAGATAGAGTGAGAGGACGCAACTTCTAGATTGTATTTATAGAAAGTGTGTGTGTGTGTGTGGGGGGGGGGGGGGGGTTGTTTGCCTGACTTTGTCCTTGCTCGTCTGATAGAGACAGTTGAGCCTCTATCAGTCACACCACTCATGTCTACCACACAGGGAGAGATTATCTGAGGACAGCATGATACCAGCTCTGTATCTCTGTATCTCTCTGTGACATATGCATTCACAAACAAAAGCTCAGACAAAGACAGTACCCCCCCCCCCCCCCCACACACACACACACACACAAGTCCTGTCTAGAAATTAGTTTCAACCTGAGACATCCTTTGGACTCCTTAGGCTAGTCACAGAATCTCTTTAAGTCTCACGTTGAAATCACACTATGAGCAGTGTTATTCAATAGAGCAGATGGATAAGGGCCAACCGTGCAGTGGTTTAAACATGTTACCATTAATTTCTGCACAACACTTGTCAAAAGGTTTGCTTTTTGGACAATTGTAAATGCCATATATTGTTTTTGATAATCCATTGACATTTTCTGTATTGACACGCTTTCAATAATTATTATGGTAATTAGAATTATATTGTACTGTATGTATCGAATAATTAGTTTACATCAATATATTTCCTTTCCACATAGGGCAGATATAGAAGACCAAACCTTAAGGAATGTGACACTCACAAATCAAAATGAAGAGCCTTTATTTCAGAGGACAGGGTCATGGTTTTGGCCACAATGTTTGTCCTGAACTCACCCCAGGCATGTCTGTCTGTCTGTCTCTGGCAATAGATAAGGCAGCTGTGGAAGCCAACGGCTGGAGCCAAGGGATGTAAATACTGGGTACTCTCCCTGGCAGACTCCACTGACACTGTATCATCCATACAGCAGGAGGGATCTCAGTCCGTTCATGGGCCTGGCTGCATGTTACACACAGTGTGTGTGTGTGTGTGTGTGTGTGTGTGTGTGTGTGTGTGTGTGTGTGTGTGTGTGTGTGTGTGTGTGTGTGTGTGTGTGTGTGTGTGTGTGTGTGTGTGTGTGTGTGTGTGTGTGTGTGTCTGTGTGTGTTAAGGGGACAACTCTGTCTGGTAACAGACAGACTAAAACATTTGGCTTCAATACACCAAAATTAAGTAAAATAACGAGCTGTGGGCTGTATTGTCAGATTATGTACACAGTAGGAGATGGTTGATGTTATTATAGAGGGATGTCATAATGGCTTTCTGCATGTTGATGTCATTTTCCGCTGATGCTAACAATAAAGTCTCCCCGTGAAACAAATAGCTCTCTGTTCTTGAGCTGCTATTTTTTGGAGGAGGAACCTTTCTATGAGGATTCAGGCAAAAATAGTAATGAGTTCATGACTGAGAAAAGTTACTTCATGTCTTGATTCCTCTGTCAGATTAGGGCAAATTACCCTCAGGGTGACATAGCTCAGGGTTTCCGATCCACTCCCAGCAAGCTTGGCACACGGAAGTCCCTTTTTTTGCGTTATTAAGCCTTTGTCAAACATGAGAAGACTTATCTTTGCCTCATGACTTAAGCGACAAACTGATGCATACTAAAATTGAGAAATAGTTGTGAAGATTAAGATTTGACGTACAGACACACCACTGTACACAGAGTCAGTACCAAGTCATGGGTAGTGAACATCAGCAGTGTACACATGCATAGTTGTTAATGAAGTGCATCAACATTAGTTGAAAATATATTTTCTAAATTAACCTAGTGGTGCGAGTGTGCGCATGCATGGTATCTCTTTCTCTCTCTCTCTCTCTCTCTCTCTCTCTCTCTCTCTCTCTCTCTCTCTCTCTGCGTTTGTGTGTGTGTGTGTGTGTGTGTGTGTGTGTGTGTGTGTGTGTGTGTGTGTGTGTGTGTGTGTGTGTGTGTTCTGATGGCCCGGATAGTCCTTGGCACATTGCAGAGGACTGTTGCTGTTTCAGGCACACTGACTCTGCTATCACGGCCATGCAGTCTAAGGTGTTATCGTTTTATGGAAAATGCACTATTTCAGGAAGGATTCGGCTATTCATATATTTATTCATGCTCCAACACTGGCCCTGTAATAAACCATGTGAATAATAGTGACAACAGCGTGTTCCTCTTGGCCTAGGGAGGACAGAAATAAGAGTCTGACGCCCACGCGGGGGAGTGTTGGGCCGTGTTATCCAACGGACCGTACAGGTGTCCCCCGAAAGCACACCTCCTCTTCACCTCTGGCCCGCTCTCTCTCCTCTGTCAACAGCTCCCACGGCTCCAATTAGATTTCAATTTATCCTCCACTATTTCATCCTCTTCCCTGGCTTAAAATAGAGCGGTCCTTCCCTTGGCTCTCCCCCGCCTGATGTTACCGGTGTCCCATTCTGCATGTTCCCACCGGGGTTCTCTGCTTTTCAAACTCATAAAAATTACTTTATTCTGAGTGAAGGATTTATCCACTGGTATGTTGCTGTCAGGTTATAATGCATCTGCTTCTATTAAACGATAGAAGGATGTGATTTGAAGTAACGGGTATACAGAGCCCAAATGATAGATTTGGCAAGGCATGTGCATGCATTCTTGCTGTTGTGCACTTTTACCAGCGTACTGTCTAAAAGCACTCTTGTATATTTATAGCAACATTAAACAATTGAGATAACATCTAATAACCACAGATCTAAAAAAAGGCACTGCATCGTTGATGAGGGCAGAGACCTCTTTGCACTGTTCAGAATTGGAATGGAGAGCGTCATTGTCTGTTCCTATGTGTCTATCTGGGCTTCTGTTGCATTACCACAAAGAATGTCTCAAAAACCTGTGATTCACCTTGATATTTATTTTTCTGATTGTTTTAGCCTTTCTTTCTATAAAACCTGCTGCCTACCTAGTGAACAGTGTGAATTAATTTATTTGATCACATCAAACCCGTCAGCATCTAAATAGCGTTTCAATTAGCATTCTGCTTTTGTATAATTTGTGGAACATCATATGTATAACGGAACACGTTTCCAGTCCAGGCCAAAGGGGGGTATTGCAACAGGTTTATCTTAGCCAGTCTAGCCCCTCCCTACTTACCCTCTGCCCACACTCACGTCTTTTCTTAACTCTCATTCTTCACTTCTTTGTCCTAAATCCATCACTCGCTATCTTTTCTCTACCTGCTTTAGGGGCAGGAATACATCTGTTTAGTTTGGCAACTATTTTAAATTGTGTAATTTCACTATAAATATCATTCCTTTCATTTAATTTGGGTCTCTAGTCACATTTCAATGTGATTAAGTCTTTGAAATAAGTAATCAGTGTTTAGTTTTGGTCATAGGTTTTAGTTGCCTAAATAATAATCTACATACACATCCTAAAATAAACTGTATCTCTTTAGCCTTTTCTCCCCCCTTCCCTGGCTTCTCTTACTGACCCTTTTTGCAGGGTAGTTGAGCAAGGCTCAGAACGTGCTGGGTTGGTGTCTGGTCCCTGCAGTGCCCTATCGTACGGCTGGCCAGCTGAACTCTCTGCCAGTGGTTCCAGCCAGGCCACAGAGAGCCGTGTGTCTGGCCCTCCTTACGTCTTGGCCTTCAGCCGTCCTACTGCTTCTTTCTCTTCACCCCGATCGCTCTCTCCTTTGCCAGGGTGTTCTGCCTCTGAACGAGATCTCAGTCGGGTGGCCCCTGGCCTAGCTCACTGGCACCCAAACTCAGACATACCTCGACAGGGACTGACCCCTCCGTTGCTACCCAGTGCCCGACTTTGTTTACGGTCCAGACGCGATAGAGGTGGAGTTTGGGCGTGGTGAAGGGTTTGGAGGGAGAGAGGCGGTGGGGGTGGGGGGTCGGGGAGCGGGCAGAGGAGGGTAGTAAATCATGGTTTGGCGTCACGTTATCTGGGCTCCCGTCAACTCCCCGTTAGTTCCTCCCTCCCCAAGTAGTCCAGTCATTAGTTTCATTCTGGATACGTGCGAGGCAGAGCTTTGGACAAAATGGAGGGCAAATGTCATGGCTGCAGCCATCCATTAGTGATGGGGAATTCTAGTCAAGCCAATCAGTACATGTCCGAAATGGCTCTGTCTAGAATGTGTGCAAATAGATGGATTGTCTGTTAATGGCTATTAAGGAAGAGACTGGATTAAGTACTTACACAGCCTTTGACTGACAACATGCTGATCCAAAACAACTTCTTCTAAAAATGTGTACATTCAAATCAGAGCACGCATCTAAATCGATTTACTAATATTTCACTCTGGTTCTTTTAGTGTTCGTTAATCATCATATTATTTTGTCTGAACTGGTTAGGTCATCTTGAAGAAGACCATATTATATGCTATCCAATGCCACAGAGTTTACAATTTGCTGTCTTGGCTGACGTCTCAATTAAGTTCTTCTTCATAGTGTCATCTCCATATAACTCATTGACCTTCATCCTCATTAGCTTTAGGTTAGTCATCCTCAATAAAAAAAGCTGTCAACTGGACTCTAAAACATGTTTCAGTTGACTGAACTGGGAGAAAACAACCTTTTGAGTATAAGATGGATGAGTGGACCTGCGTAAATGAAACAGGAACAAAAACACAATGAGGAACACCTACGAAATGATAAAAGTGAGCCGTCATCTTAGTTTAGACGTGCTATAAACTGTGTGGTTCTAAAATCCATACCGTAGACACGGAGGCCTACTTGGCCTGTGGTCAAGCAGCTCAAGTGTGACTTGCTGAGTTAGATTTGAAAAGGGTGCTCGGAGCTGATAGGGCTAAGTGGAGAAGAGATATACAGGCTATAGCTATGGGAACTGTGCCGGACACACTGCGTTTACAAGGACCAGTTGAACTGTTAGGTTTCATCGACACGGAATACATTGTACAGCATTTCCTGATATAGTCATTACTAATGGTTTATTTTCAATTAATAACACCCATGCACGCATGTACACACATATCGCCATGCATGAATGTATACATACATACCACACCGACCCTTACTCTTTCTAATTGAAACCAATGGCAGAAATATGTGAGCACTGAAGACATGAAAGGAGCAGGCACATCGTGAGCACCTTATGTCATCTCCCAGTCGTACTGGAAACTCACTGTAAAACTGACTCGACACAAACATCTATGATGGGATTTAGCGCCCAGTGCAAAGTGCACCATTCCCACTCTCCCTTGGAAAAATCAGGTGGATCACCAACTTGGCTATTTTTAACACCTGTTATGCTCTCGACGTCACTGCCCACTAAGGCCCTTTGTCTCTCATTAGCTAAACTAGTGAGGTTATGCCCCACGTGGTAGATCTAATAATTAGTCAAGTGCAGTACAGTTGCACTACACTTCAGAGTGTGCTGTCCGCTTTGTAGTCTAGTCCAAGCATACGGTACCAGTCAAAAGTCTGGGCATACCTTACCATTCACTTGAATGAGAAAGTGCATCTAAACCTTTGACTGGTACTGTAGATCAACAGCTTGACAAACGATCTTGGAGAGTTATCTCTCTCGCTGTGTTACGTAAATACACAGAGTCGGATCGCGACACTCCATGGGATGAGGGTCCATAATGTTTCAGGACTCATTAGGAAGCCCCCTCTGGCCCTAAAGAGCAGGCGCCTATACAGAGAAAGTGCATTCGGAAACATGGAATCTGTTCCAAATGAATGGGGCACAGGTCAGCAGCAACAGCAGAAACCAGATCGCATGCCGAGCTTGATCAGTTCCTATTGTTCTTCAGCTGCTGGCACGGAAGTCTAGAGTGTATAAAGATCGGATCCACAACAAGAGCTTGTGAAAAAAAGGTTGGCTGTAGGAGGTAACATATTCTGTGTGTGTGTGTGTGTGTGTGTGTGTGTGTGTGTGTGTGTGTGTGTGTGTGTGTGTGTGTGTGTGTGTGTGTGTGTGTGTGTGGGGGGGGGGGGGGGGGGTATGGGTATGCAAAATAACATGAAGGTAAAATAGCCTTTATTAACCATTTTCTTATTTGAATGTATTGCAAAGTTAATAGCCAATTATGGAGTAACAATAGTGATGTTTTCATCTCATCAAGCATAGCATGAAGAAGCCAACAGTTGCCACTAAGCATCCTCAGATACCCGACTTTGATCATAGCTGGTTATCCCCAGCCTCAGATAACCTAAATTAACCATATTCTTACTTTAGTTGTCACAGCTAGTACATGCAGATTCAGATTCAGGTAGAGATACAGCTAATACTGAACTGGGAGTATGTGGGAGCCTGTTGTCATCCTTTAAAATGCACACAAGGCTAAAAGAAATGCATATAAGAAAAAACTTTAAGTTTAGTAAATATGCACTACCTTCACTAACAAAAGAGAAATAAGGGACACCATCGTGCATTGACCAGCATTTCGTCCCTGCGACGTTACTCAGTGAAAATAGATGTGTCTCCCCTTCAACGTCGGTCAGCTGGAGATAATGAAGATCCTATTTTTTTCTAGGCCAGAATTCTATAGCTGTTCAATAGAGGGTGACATGTTAAATGCTTTACTGACCATTGATGTGAAAAAATGTACGGGTGTTGAGTTTTAGAGTAGCCATTGAACACTCACTTTAACATCTGATGTTACAAGTGACACATCAGGTTCTTCTGACTTAAAACAAAATTCAATAAGCTGTGTTTCCCTTTTATTGCCCTGTCACAGGTCTGAGTCTTCAATCTTTTGAAGCCAGAAGCTCAGTCTGCTAACACTGAACCATTGAAAATCAAACATTAACTTAACTATGGAGAGAGACAAATGCTTCACTGAATAGAATATCCTTATCCAGTCTCTGTATGCGTGTGGGTTGCACACTGTATGTGTGCGTGTATTTTTACGCACTCTAGTGTTTCTGCATTCATGTATGCCTGTACAATATGAGAATAAAGGGAAACCCCTTCACGAATAGCAGAAACAATCATGGCGTCACAGAGAAATGCTGTTAAAAGAAATGCTGCAAGTGAATTTCCTCCATGCTAAAATCTAAAAAAGCAACAGTATAACTAAATGTGTGTATGTAGCTGTCTAAACTATGTTGGGTCCAATCTCTCTGTGTTTATTTGTCTGTCCAGAGACATTACTGCAGGGTAACTACGATAAAAGAACCATGTGGGCTATTGTAATCTTTAACACAGTGATAAACCCATGTATCTTATTTCAGGTCACTGTGAATAAGACCCCTATCTATTTCTACGTGTGATATTTGGACTAGAAGGCCTAACAAACGCCCTGAATGCTGCACGCACTTCTGTCTGACTGGTCAATGTTTGCACAGTTTAATTATTATTTTGAGGTGGCGACCAGCATGCTTTATCATGCAAACCGGGCTTTTCCCTAGGCAAAGGAGTGCACGCATGTGTGAGATTGGGAGTGTGTATGTGTGTGTGTGTGTGTGTGTGTGTGTGTGTGTGTGTGTGTGTGTGTGTGTGTGTGTGTGTGTGTGTGTATGTATGTATGTATGTATCTGTATCTAATGCATTAAATCAGGCCTAAAATCCTTTCAATTTGAGAAAGCCTTCTGCTTAATTGTTTTATGATGTACAACATTTGAAAAGCTGACATACTGTAATTAATGTGTTTGTTGTTTAATATCCTTTACCCTTGTAATCTTGTGATGTTCATCGATGTCCACTGCCTCAATTCCCATGTCTCTGTCCTATGTTTATTGCATCCTGAATTGTATATTGTGCTGTTTTTATTGTATATGTATTGTACGGTGACCTTGGGTGTTTAGAAATGCGCCTATAAATTAAATGTATTATTACTATTATTATTATTATTATTATTATTATTATTATTATTATTATTATTATTATTAATAATAATAATAATAATAATAATAATAATAATAAATCCATACAGAATTTATGGGATTATATGTAGTATCATCATTGTCATATGTAATATATTACGCTCATGTACTGAGTTTGTCCCCACAATATAACATAATGTGTCACCATCGTTTTGTATTGATTTAGCCACCGTGACCTTGACTGGATGGTGCAGCAAGTTAAACGACACCCTTTCTGGCTCTTTGGGACTTATGGATGCCAGACAGCAAGCGGCTGGCTGTGCTGACTTGATATCAGCCCACTTCACTGTTCCTGTTACACATGGACTGGGCTCCTGGGTCCAAGGACAGTGCTCTGCTCAGTTGGCCAGGTTACAATAATCTGATATAAAAATGATTTACAACAAACTATAATCCCAAATTATACTTAAACAAATTTGACTTATGGTGAAAGTAATAGGGAAAATCACAAACGGACTGAGAGAGACAGAGAGATGCAAAGACATAAAGAGTCGTGGGGTTTGTTGACCCGACTGAAAAGTGGTCAGGCCTGACTCTTCTATGTCCTCATGGCCAGGGACGGACAACTTCCAGCTGGACTGAGATAACCGTGGACTCAGCCCCAGCTCTAATTCCAGAAGGCTGCCAATAGCCTTCCAATCACACCATAGGCTCGTGGTCTGCAACCCAGGACAATGACCCCCAAGCACAAATGATCTCTCAGATATGATATTTGTATTCTGCTCTGTACCACAGTGACCTGGTTGCTTGGTTAGCCTCCATTGCACTGTATCCATGGAGACACAACATATAAATCCTCTCCCTGTGAGTTCAGTCCTCTTCAACGCATTTACATATTCTTTATGCAGATACACGGCATGTCATTTCCTCCTGTCTAATAGACAGTGTCATATCCCCAGACATAGCACTGAAGTTAAGTGAGAACAAATCCTCAAGTTCTTTAAAGGAGCACAGGAATATTTCAAGGCAGAGCCATATAAGATAGATTTGTCTAACTCTATATTAGTCTCTATTGTAAGGATGAAGGCCAAAACGGTACCGTCACCAAATCACCCCAAGAATGAATATCTGCAGGGGTTAACATAATTGCGAAATGAGTAAATCATCATACTTCATGCAAAATGAAGTGGATAGATTATCAACTGAGCAGCCAAGCTCTTTATGACAGTGTGCAACTGTTTCTTCTCAATCGTGTAACTCACTCTGACAAGCGATATGTTTTGTTTTTGCCTCAGTCCGTCAATCATGCTGTCCTCGATTGCTTGCAGACATTTGGCTGGGAGAGGATCCATAGCTTCTCTCTAACTCAAATAGTTGATCGATACAAAGTGCCGTAGCCCAAATCAGCTAGTGCCCCCAGAACATATAGTTGTGTTTAGCCACATGCGTCCAAGTCTTCACTTTGCACAACCCACCCCAGAAGTCAAAAAAGCATTTTGTCCCAATAAACCCTGTTGCTTTTTTGTTTTCCTCCCCCAAAACCCCCCACCCCTCCCCCCACCAAGAGATTTGAGAGAAATTACTTAGAATACAGTTCAGTATTTTTCACATTTCTCCCAGAATTTGTTTTGGAAATCATAGCTCAATGTGGTTTTCCCCATGCAGAAATTGAATTTCGGATAACAGGCTCATGCAATAATGGTAAACAGAACAACAGTAGTCAGGAGTGGACTATTCCGTACGGGGGCATGCTGAAAGAGTGCAGACCAAACCAAAGCTAACTTATGATCAGGGGTCAAGATTCTCCTAAATACACAACTGAGGTTTAGCTCTACAATCGTGTCAGCAAAGATTACGTGCTTAGGCACAGAATGATTATCAATTTGAAATCATGGATGGTAAACATATGTTAGATTTACTGAGTTACATCCTTTCAGATAACAATGCTATTATGCACATTAGGTTAATACATTTATTTTGGAAAACCTAAAACCTAAAACCTAAACCTAAAACCTAAAGCATGTGCTTTGGATGTATCTGATCTGTCCAACACAAAATGGTAATAATGCTTTTCTATGTGAAGCGATAAACGGCAGGACTATTGCTGAGAGGAGGGACGATTCCTTCTCCAATGGACATGTTCTGGGGCTCTTGCATAATCTCACTGAGTCTCATAGAGCCATGGGCCTCTGAGGCTTCAATGGACTGTGTTCTCCTCTTTTCTTCAAAGGGAATTGACTAATGATCAGGCAAGAGGGGAGTGCACTCTGTATGAATAGAATTGATGACCATTCAGTATTCACTCCCGCAACACACTGTCAAGTAGCATTGGAAGCTTTCCATTGAAGTCTATGAAGATTAAAGTGTGATATAGGCTATTACTGTATGTTTATGCTAAAAATAACGGGGCACTGTTTTGTAGGCGCTGACACACACACCTAAAGTATACACACACCCTGTGAAGTGGCTCTGGAGTTTTTCATTTGCATGTAGTCCTTCCAGTTCTTTCCAGTTTTCCTCCCATCCCATATGAGAGATGATGTCCCCAGCTTACACAGGAATGTGTTTGAGCTCCAGTTCACACAGAACAGAAAGCCTTCATCCCTCCAGTTTTACAAAGCACTGACTTCCAGCACATTTTGGATTGGCCACAACATGAATCTCTACAATCTGGAACGAGCTATACAGGCCAAGCCTCAACACCACCGTTTTTCCCACTCATTCTGCCATTCCAGATACTGTATATACACGGCTGTCAAGGGGAAGTTGAAAAGAGTGTCTTTGTTGGCAGGTACGCAGTGTTCTAAATAAATTACTTCCAGCTAGTGTTTGTCGATTGATTTAGCGTTTGTTCCCTAGCCAGAAATAAAAAAATATATATATATTTGTGATCTGGCATGAGACAGTACTCTCTGAAAATGATTAATGTTGAACAATTCTTGGATAAAATGTGATTAGTCAAAAAGTAAAACATAGCGTGTAATTTTTGTGCTAAACTCATCTTGGCTAAGTGTATTCTTTCATCACCTCTACCTCTGCCCCTACAACTGATAACCAGACGGTAGGTAGTGAAAGAGTGACTTGGGATGTTAACCCAATCCAATAAAGACACATGCTTTATTTGAGCTGCAAAAAAGTCCCACTCTCTGCTCTTTGATCAGGCTGAGTAGCCAGGCTGATCGGATACGAGCCAGAAGGGTGTCAGAGCAGAGAAGTCGGGGGAAATGGAGGGTAGAGGAGACAGATCTGGGGTGTTAAATTCGGGGCTCCCTATCTAGCTGCTGGACAATACACCCCTTCATACTCCACTGTCTCTCCAGGATAGCTTTCCCAGCTTGGACATGTAGGCTGAAGCAGTTCGTGACGCTACCCAGCCGCTGAGGCCGGAGATTGATTTGGCTGTAAGTGCGGAAGAGAGAGTGAGAGAAAACCAACGAGAGGGAGGGCCACAGCCCCAGTAACTCCCAAAGCACTCCCATTCCACCACCATTTATCTGTGGCCCTGCGATAGCCCTGCTGCTGCTGCTGCTGCGTAAGCACAAATCTAACATTGTTGGCAGGACCCAGTACGAAGAGGGGGATGAAGGTGGGAGATAGAGGAGAGTTCCATGCCTGCTGAGGGACCCTCGGGAGAAGGAAAGATTCTATACTTATTCGTTGAGGAGGGGAGAGTTAGTTGGGCCCTGAGGGGAGGGGGCTTGACTTGGTTGTTTGTAGTTGTTTTCTTGTTGCCTAAGAAGTGTCAGTATGTGACGTAAGCCACAGACTGACACCCAGATGAGAACACAAAGGATGTGCAGGCATATAGTAGGAATGTATATAGTACCATGTAGACTTTAGATGTGAATACTATAGACTGGGCCACAGACTGTGTCATTCTTAATTTTCTTCAAATGACACAGGTAAGACCCCAATCATACAGTCGATGTGAACTGAGCTATTTCCCACCTGGTTCAGATATCTCTTGGGCCAGGCAGGAGTCAGAGGCTATGGGCTCCGCACCCAGAGAGCCCAGCTGAGCACCTCACAAGCTGGATCAAGGTTCGTAAATCCATCCCTTTACATGCATGCAGACTCACTTCAGCAGACACACACCCACCTCCCCGAGTACACACTGTGGCCAAAGCCAAGCTGTCAGATCAATGGCAGAGACCTCAGTGACATCATGTTTTTGGAGAGGAGGTGGTCTCTGATACCTCCGTGTGTAGCCTTATCTGAACTGTTAAACAAAACAGGGTTTTTAGCCTGACAGGCACTGGTGCTCACTCATCTTTGACAGCTGCACACAAATGTTTTTGTTATGTTAGAGGCTGTACAGTATGTATGC
This sequence comes from Galaxias olidus, assembly GCA_026901105.3. NCBI lineage: Eukaryota > Metazoa > Chordata > Actinopteri > Galaxiiformes > Galaxiidae > Galaxias > Galaxias olidus. The sequence goes on along the minus strand of JAPMUY010007423.1, from coordinate 354,076 downwards.
AAGATAATAGGAACAAATATTCCATGTTTGATTTTTAAATAATAAAAACCATTAGGGGCCTTCAGTTTGAAAGGCAAACAATAAAAAAATAACAATTGGAAGAACATGCTCTCCAGATGTTCCTCAGATTCAAAAGCGACCTGCCAAATTCTTTGAGGAGGTTTACTTTAAACAAACGTATCTTGGCTTGATCGACGAATTGAGAGGCGTACTTTGAAAGGATTCATAGCTCATTTTAATGTTTAACGTTTCAAATGTTTTCATGTCAGCCCATCTGTTGAGAAAGCTAGCATTTATACAGACAGATGTAGAGCAATGTGGAAAGGAATCATCTACCTTCCAACTAGATATGAGAAGGGAGGAAGCATCTGCTGGGCATCAAGTTGTCTCGCTCCATCATTGTCTATTTGCATAGAAATACATGTAACGACCACAACACAGAAACCCAACCATGCATGGCCCCCTATCCCCCACAAACACACACAAGCACAAAGACACGTAAACACGCATACACACTCTGGAGGACTGAGCCATAAAATATTCCCATAATACAATTATTCCACATTATCGGGAGGTGTTGGATATAAACCTGACATTAATAACACATAAGCCGTGTGGTAATAGCCTAGCACGGCCTGGGACTGACCCCCCACTCCCACAGGTACTGAACCAACAGAAATCTCATGGAGAGCAGGCCGGGCTTGGTATCGGGGATACCACTGCACTCCTCCTCATTCACTCACTAAGCAGCATCCGAACATAACTTTCCTGTTCGATTAATCAAATTATAAATTTGTTGGCTGCGGAACAGCCAGGGTCCTCTGAAACCAGCAATGGTGCTTTGTTCAAGTGTGAGTGAAAAGTGTTTAAGTGTAAGTAAAAAAAACAAAAGCATGCTACCCTCTCCCCACATATATTGTTTGTTATCAAATAGCACTAACGTGTAGTCTAGATTCCATAGAATTCTAATAAAAAAACTTAAATCGTCAACATGACTTCGGATAAACAATATACAGTTTTTCGCTTGCGAAGGATTGAGCCTTAAAACCGAAGCGTAGGCCTACATGGGACCTTTGATTAATTTGTACTGCGGCTCATATTGTTGTTGATAGATTGGATCAGGTCAGCAGCCTCTAGCCTGTTCATACCTTCAGCAGAGCTTGAGATAAATGGCTCTAGAGAACTGTAGAGCAGTGGATCAGTTGTGGGGATTTGTCTGCACTGTGTCCTGAGATGGTGCACTAATGACCAAAATATCAAAAACTAGATAGGTGGGAGAACGACTAAGCAAAATCAGCATTTCTAAAGTTCTTGAATAAGTTCAATTTCAAACCACACCTGTTCCTTCATGAGAAACAGCATTCACAAATACCAAAATTGTTTAGATAATGACATGTCTTTGTATGAATGTCTACAGTCAATTTAAAAAATGTCTATCAGGGAATGTGGGGGCGGACAGCTTCTACCCTTATATGCCAAAGGAAACAGACATACCCAATGTATCTACCGAGAAATACATAACCTAACCTGGCGGAGCCACCAAACATGTAAAAGCATTTCATATTTTTAGACGTGATGTTAAAAACTCCAGAGATGATAATATTAGTAACAATGGTATGTGGGAGTGTGGATGTGTGAGCATTTGTGTGTGTGTTATGTTTGTAAATGGTATATGGGCATTCAAATCTGGATATGTAATAGCGCCAACTTACAAGCTAAAGCCTTGCTTTTTCAACAGTGCTGTTTAATAAAATAAAATAAATAAAATTATTACTGTAGCACCAATGGTTGAATATGGTAGGTAGGTGACTCCATATGCGCTGGCGTCATCTCTGGGAGAATCATTTTACAGGTGGCTTTTCTTTGACTGAACCACACGCTGATAGCTTTATTCTTTGCAAGCTAGTTTGCTACTGCACTAACACACATTTGTCATAATGTGCCACTATTTTTCCTTGAGCTTGGGAACGTTTGCTTAAGAATAATGTTTGCTTTGCATCCTGGCAGCCTTAGGAGAACACTGGATCCTCCACAGCTGTCACTATAGACAGGGAGGCATTCATGGAGAGAGACGGAGAGAGGGCCTGTTTATGGATGAATTGTTGTTAAAGCTTTGTTCCATAATAAAGTGAATTGTGAAAACTGTCAAGCTCGTAAATCAATGAGGGTAATATTTAATTGGGACACTAGTAAGCCGATGCCTGATGCCCCTGGGAGATTTCTTTCACCTACTTCAAAACCAAAATAATCTAGAAAGGAAGGCATGACCCGAGACCACTATGCTTTAGCCACGGTGGGAAAAAATGCCATTCTGACAACACATGTGACCTAACATCTTTAATCAATAGAGTTTAATCAGTTAAGGGCAGGTTATGCACACCTGTAGCAGTGCAGGGTCCACATGAGAGTCTGTATTCTCAAAGGGATAATAATGATATGGCAACTGCCCCACTAAACAAGGTAAACCCCAAACCGTAAGATCTGCATTAAAAGGGTTCCAAAATTCTAATTTGGTAACCAATGTTTTTAACAGACAGTTCCTACTTAATTCTGAACATTAATTAAACATTAATGAACATTGCGCATGCAAACAATTCAGATGAGCGTGCATATTTAAAGATGATGGATAAATCATGACACTAAATTGGCTTTCCAAGGTCATCAGTTGCCATGTGATTAATATACCGGTACAGTTCCATGTCTGTAAGCCAAAGACTTGTCCTGCTCCCCTACTCATCTGCGCTATAAGCACGAGTATCAAGGCATGGCACATCTTATTTAGTAGGTGTGTGCAGTACATTCAGAGGCTGAAGCCTCAGTGGTAACCAATCCGAAATCAATGTTTGCTCTGAGGCCATAGGGAGGTCGGTAGTGTACCATTGTCCTGTCTCAGGCCTAGTGACTCCACCTTGTTCCCTTTCTCTGTTTGTACAGGATTTCAATAAGCTGTGTTCATTTACTCAGCCTAGAGTGCAAGCTGACATAAAAATAGATCTTGGCCCAACTACTCACCTAGTGACGGAATGAAAGCATCATCAAGAGCTCCAGCCAACAAGCCGTGATGAGGGGTAGTGTTGACTAAACTGTGGCTAGGACAGTGAGTCATTTTTTACCTGACTTGCGGCTTTGATAGATGGTATGAACATTTTGTTCAACTAGAAACTTTATTTTCTTTCCTATTTCTTGAAGATTGTCTGTTTTTAGTTTGTTGTTGTGTGGAAACATGGTACCTTGAGCAAGAATACAGATTGAACCATTTAAAATGTTTGACTATTGATGGATTATCTCATAGGAAGGCAGTATTTGCTTAACACCTTCATAGCTACCGACTAATGCAGCCTTCCTATGAGCTAATCTATCATATATTGTAAATACATCTTTAAAAAAAATGAAACTGGATCATTGAACCTTTATACACAACTTTAATTTACAATGCACGTTACCCCAATATACTCTTATAAAAATGCAAGTTACAACTTAAAGAAAAATGTTGCCCAGCAACATTTTTACAGGCAAAATGTCAATTAAATATTCATTGTAATATTGCCATCAAATTTTTTTTTTTGGGTGAAAATACTTTTTCAAAAGGAATTGATGATTGCTTCTAATTATTTAGTGTTACTTAATTTGCCTGCAGCAAACTGCATAAAATGCTGCAAATAACGTTGACGTATGCTTATTTGCTATTCATTTTGTAGTGCAAAAGTATCGTCAAACAGTGCTCCCCCATGCAAATTGTTTCTAACATGCTGATTTTTTTAATCAAAATCGTAGAAAATGAAGAATACAAAAACTTGTGGAAAGATGCTTTACAGGTCTTACGCTAGCCTATTAGTAAGAAAGGAACAAAAGGCCCTGGTTGGTGCGGCTTTAAGCCTGAGGTACAGAAGTCTAGCACAAACACTCGACAGACAATGGTGTCTCCTCTGGCTGAGTACACATTACGTTTAAAATGAATATGAAACCAACATTATCAACCTGCACTTGGTAAACCCTGATAATTACTAAGTTTGCAAACATACACAATCACTGTCTGGCTTTCTATACATTCTTGTATATCTCATGGGGCTGGAACAAACTTGTCCTGCTCTGCTCTGGCTAATTAGCAAGAACTAATAATCCCCAGAGAGCAGAAGAGGACAACCAGCCCCTCCATTTCTCTGAGATTGGGCTGCTTTTAAACCAAATAAAGGCTTAGCTTTCATTTTACTGTGGTTTGTGACATCATCAGAGAAGTCTGGAATCTAATCCCATGTAAATTAATGATAGCCTGGGGTGTCTGGGCCTCGCTATCCACAGGCAATCACATGTCTGGAGCTCTGGTGAAAATGCGTTTTTTTTTTGGGACTACAGGAGGAAGGCTCTATGGATATGTATTACAGTGAAAGACTGCTGTTCTCTAAAAGCTCTTCTCAACTATGTTTTAAATCTGATATGATACATTTTCAACAAAATAAGAACTTGAAATAGACATTTTAAAGACATTATGGAAAACAATAAGGTGTACACATATGACAGGCCTACAGTATTATATACTGTATGGAACTTAGTTTAACATTTAGAAGATCATTTCACCACAGCAGAACTCCAAAGGAATATTGTTTATAGTCAAAAAGTTTCAAAGACTGTAGATTTAAAAAAAATAAACAATCGGGTTCAATCATTTCTACAAATACTAAAAGGGTAAAAATCCCTAATTCCAAACCCCTCTGTGAACCATTTTGACAAGACATGGTTGAGATATCTCCATGAAAAGCCTGCTGTTTTAATTACAATGTCTCATCTCCATAAAGGGCTTTACTGGCTGTTGTTGTTGCAGGAGCCATTGTTGTTATTGGCATTGTTGTTGTTGTTATTATTAGGGGCAGGACTCGAGCCCTCTGCACCAGGTGGCTGGACATTGTCAGCCAGGTTGTGGGCGTGCTCCAGGAACAGGTCCTTGAGGACACTCAGCTCCTTGCTAAGAAGCTTGATCTTTGCCTCCAACCGCTCGTTCTCCTCCTTCAGCTCATTGACACGCTGCTGTGTGTCCTGGGCCTTCTGCTTGCTTCGCATGCGGCTCTTTTTCACAGCCAGGTTGTTACGCTCACGCCGCTGGCGATATTCGTCGCTGTCCTTATCTGCTGACGTCTTTTTCATCTTGCTTGGCGGTGTGGCCTTGCCTCCTCCTGCCGTGGGGTTGATGAGCACTAGTTGGGGCACCTGCTGCGTGTCACCTGCTGCTGCTGCTGCTACAATGGTTGCTCCACTGGCGTGGACTTGGCTCGTAATCACGCTCACACCGTTCTGGTCTGTAGTTGGCTTCTGCTGCGAAGGCCTGCTCATTTGGATCCGCTGCCCGCGTGACTTATTATTAAACCACTATAACAGGGGTTTTAGTGTGTATCCTTTTTAAACAGACTGGGGGTGACAGGGTAATTCAGGTTGCAGACCTCACCAAAGTATTCTGGTGTGGAAATAAAGAGATGTTGAAAGTATTTAGTATTGCAAGGAGATGAAAAATTAAATAATGTATATATAATAATATACACTTGCAAAGAAATATATACATTTATACATCTACACATAGTCTTACTGTCTTTTCTTACTGCAGACTAGACTAGTATGCAATGGGTATCAAATGGGTTGATAAAACTATAGGTATAGGTGTTACAGTACTGTATCTTAAATTACCAGCAACTGATTGGACATGAGTCTGCTGCAACTCGACTATGGGTGGTAATATCCTTCTGAAATCGCTACCACTGTTGCCTGGGATTGCATCATCGCATTCCTATCCCTCCTCTTTGTACCGAGGGGAACTCCGTAGTCATGCAGGGGTAGGCACAACGTAAGCGTTGAGTGTGGAGTTTTTGCCACAATTGGCAAAGTAACTACACTGTAAATTCATCACCTGTCCTAATAAGGCGATGAACTAGCAAACGAGAGTATTGTTATATGTACACTTTCACTATATATTTGACTGTATTAGTGCAGGTTCAAGCCCTTCATCGATAGCCCTTTCGCATCATTTATCTCAACATTACAATCGACTTAACTTTCGCTCTTTAAAGTTGTTAATTATTGAAATGCAATGGCCTGGTTATTTACAGAGCACAAATAGAATATGTAGAGTCGTGCGCCAGCTTTCGTCGATTTACAGAAGTATGTTAAACGTTAGCCAGCTAATAATGTTAGCTGTTAGCGCTAGCTGCCATACTGTTCGCTGCTACCTCGACATAGTTGGACAAAAATGACCCAAATATACAAAATAAACTTACCTATTCGGAATTCAAGTGTTGTCAACTGCCCAAAGCTTAAACAGAAAACAAGAATAATGTCCTTTTTAATGGAGTTTAGACGCTCGATTCTTGATGTGTTTTTGTTTAGAACACGAAGAGGCTTGCTGGCAAAAGTATTGCGAAATCTCTATTACCATGTAGGGCAATTCCGAGCCTCAGCCAATGACAGTGGCGACTTGAGAGGTGATGCAATGCCCTATATGAATGACAGCTTACTAAACCTATGGGTAATTTTTTTTTAGTTTGTTGTTTTTATGTCATATTATCATCATGTGTTAAGACTGTAAATGGCATTATGACTTGATCCAGTAGTATTTTTTTGTAGGTGCATTTATTCAATTTCCAGCTATAAATTAACCCAGATTTTTTCTTATTAAAGTGTTGATCTTTCCCCTGCTTTCTCTATAGGCTTAAACCATGGGATACAATTGCAATAAGCTACAAAATAAAAAGATTTGTAAAAAATAACATTTTATATATTCTTAATTCTTGTAAAGGCCAATAGTAGTAATACAATACTTGGAATTTAATAGCGCCTTTCTAGTAACTCACGGACACTGCAAAGGTAACAAACTGGGGCCATTGCTACTATTTATTCAAATGCCATAACTGGATAATGGCTAAGTGGAATGAGATAGCAAGGTCAAATGTTTTACAAAGTCGTGTATATGAAGAAGACTACACATGAACAGCTGGCCAATTTTATATGTCCTAGCTCAGTACGTGCTACCCTAACTGTCATAGTTCCAAAACAATTAAATTTGATCAAATAACAAATAAATATTTAAGAGACCCATGCCAATATATATAAAAAAAATATCATTAGATATCATGCATAGCTTATTTGATGGTCTTATAAATCATTTACCAAAAAGTGGCCCATTTTAGCTGACTCCACCCTAAACCTGTAGCATCACATAAATTAGCCTATATAATTTAGAATTTAATAAGTTTCAACGGAATCAAGCAGGATGTACTGTAGGCCAATGCAAACGTAATGTGGCCATGGCTAGTCTAATAAACAGATGCCGAAGTACGATGAGACCAGAATTATATGCTCTAGGCCAATACTATTTAGCATTGATCTGTATTTTGATATTTTAAAGCAAATACCCTTCCAATACGTAAAACTCGAACATATGGTATTGGTTAGGCTATTGTTAGCAGGCCTATAGGCCTAACTATTTTTCTGATGACTGATATAGGAGCTAAATTGTCTCCGAACGAGATCACTGCACTCAGGTTTTCCCCACTCACCTAGCCTATCGCCATAAACGAACCCATGGGTGTTCTCTTGTAATGTATCATTTAGTGTCAGAAATTGTCTGTGTTGTGTTGCATGTTATTTCGCGTACCCCTATGCAGAAGCTGTGTGATGAGAAACAGGTCCCCCAGCATTCTGGCTGACTGAATAATTTTCCTTCTCAAACAATAGAGGGAGCTCCCATCACGTTGACACAGACGTGCTGACTGACTCAATGCCGCTTGTGTGGTTTGTGCGTCTGCACTCTGCAACAGAACAATTTTAATATTTGGATCATATTCTCGACTAGTTACATACATCCACTGTGTATAGCTACATCAACACATTTAAAATGTTTTTGTATTGTCCCCCAAAGCAAAACAATAAAAAAATATTGCCCAAGACATTGTCGAATTAAAACCACAACGCTCCGTGTCAGTTTGCTGTCTGATAGAGGGCAACAAGTAGCTGTATCTGTTTTACTCACCTCATAGGCTGGTCGATTTGGTGACAGCAAACTATTAGACTACAGTCAGGACTATTTCTTGGCAACAGCTGAGGGCTGTCGTGCTCCACTTGATATTGAATATGATTCCAATAAGTAGGCTAGTTGCTGACCTGCATAAGGGTATAGGTTATTTGAATACTTTCTGAATTCACGTTATGGTGTTAAACTTGAAATAGTCATTTAATTTTGCGAACTAGCCCATACAGTAAACTATTTGTCAGATTGCAAAATATGATAGAGCAGACGATTTTCAACATTAAATTATTAAAAAAAAACATATAGGTATACATTTTTTAACATTGACAAAGTTGGTGCTTTATCTAGGCCCTATGGAGCGTAATGAAGGATGTACCATGGAATAGTGTTACATATTTTAAATAAAAACTTCTATAGGCCTACTTCTAATAAAAACTAAAATATTAGAATATAAAATATTTTTTAGATCACATTATTCTAAATAAGATAAAACAATTTGATATAATAATCCTGCACTCACCGTCGTTTGACTGTGCGCAATAGGACCCTGAATGCGTCCGCCCCCTTTTTTAGTGAAAGGTATATATAGAAGGGTGGAGAAAACTTTGACAGTTGTGAGGTACTTCAGCAGGAGGTAGATAAATGACCCAACCAGTATAGCCATCTTAAGTCTTTAAGAAACCACTCTCCCAAGAAGTTGAAGATAAGATATTGGCTTTTCTTGGCATATCGAACCTTTTGGGAAAAGACCGTGATTGTCAAATAGCCAGCGTGGCTTTCTCCTCTTTTGCAAGCAAACTGGATTCCCGGAGCTCTTCACCATGTCTGGCGGGTTTTAGATACTCCATGGAGCACTCGAATCTTTACGAGGTCGCTCCACGGCCCCAGATGACCAACCTTGCCCACAATCAAAACTCCTACTGCTACAAAGACCCATCGGGCACAGGAGATCTCAACGAAATATGTGAAAACGAGAACTCCATCGATATAAGTGCCTATATTGACCCGGCAGCATTCAACGACGAATTCCTGGCAGACTTATTCCACAACAGCTCAAAGCAAGAAAAGCTTAAGATAATGAACGGCGACTATGATTACTCGCACGGAGTCAACGGCGCACCAGGGGCGCAGCAGCAAGCATACATGCCCGGTAACTATATTGATTCCTCCAAACTTGAACCAATATATGACAACCCGTCTACAAGAATAAGACCTGTGGCGATAAAACAAGAGCCTCGGGAGGACGAGGACATGAGCCATTCCATGCCACCCAACTACCACCATTCTCACCAACACCATCCGCAACACCTACCACATCTCCAATACCAGATTGCGCACTGTGCGCAGACCACCATGCACCTTCAACCTGGCCATCCTACACCCCCACCGACTCCCGTTCCGAGCCCACATCACCAAAGCAGTCAGTCCAGTGGCTCTATGAAGATGATGGGTGGCAGTGACCGTGGAAAATCTAAAAAGCACGTTGACAAGGGCAGCATGGAGTACCGATTGAGGAGGGAGCGGAACAATGTTGCTGTAAGAAAGAGTAGAGACAAAGCCAAAATGCGCAATGTGGAGACACAACATAAAGTTATTGAGTTGGCCACAGATAATGAAAGATTGCGCAAGAGAGTGGAACATCTCACCCGGGAATTGGACACATTACGCGGCATCTTCAGGCAACTCCCCGATGGCTCTTTCAAGCCCATGAGCAACTGACAATGATAATAAACTATTCTAATGTTGGACTTAAAAAGACTTACAATGGTGACTGCAGGATATGCAGCTAGCCTATCATTTGAATAATTCTGCAAATGTTTCTTAAGGAAACCAGGCAGCTGAGATACATGTGCCTTTTGTGCAAAACGATAAGCTCATTCCCTGCCTGCAAAGGTGACTGCGATTGTTTTGTGCATTTATTGTGTGCTAGCCACGCAGAAAACTAAACATTTTTGACTATCAGTGCAGCTAATGTAGGGCATATTACAATCATTAGCCGTGTTTTACCACATTTTGCCTGACTTCTACATTGAAATATCAAGTGCACGCTGCTTTCTATAGGCTATGTAAATGTTGGCTGTGTATTTTTGCCATGAAATAGCGCACTGAATAATATCTTGCCATTCTTTCTATCAAAAATATAGCCCATATCATAGGGTATTCAAACTAGCATATAGCCTACTTTGATGTGCTTGCATTCACAGGTTGGGGTTTGATGGACTGAAATATGCCAAAGCAAAGGACTGAATACTGTGGCACCTGCTTCATAAGCAGTTTGTTGTATGCACTATGATAGGTCGCCAGAAATCGACCAAAAGAAGCACATGCATTTTGGAAAATTGCCATTTGGGTACTGATCTGACACGCCGCTCAGTGTACGCTTTATAAAGTTATAGCTTTGTATTTATGGGCTATTGATGATAATGTGAAAAGGGTTTCTATGCAATGTCTGTTGCCATTCTATTTTGATTTCATGTCGAGATCACTTTGTCTTGCTTTCTCTTTGCTGGTTATGCTGTGAAATGCAGCATAAAGCGTGCTCTCCATAGTGTCAAACTTAAAAAGTCGAATTGAATCGCACTACACTTTCTCTGAATAGTAAGTGTAAAATTGTAGTCAGTGAAATAATTTAAAAAAAATGCTGTGCCTTTTGCTGAGGTCAATTTATTGCTGGCTGATCTTGGATCCTGTAGGTGATTCTTAAAATTGATCAGACTTTAAAGCAAAGAAAAGGAAGCACTTTGATCTGACAAACTTCAATGTTATAGCCAAAAACTGTTTTGAAACAACTTTTCAATTGTAAGAAATCTATATAAATGCCAAAAATATGAATTGTAATAAAATAACGTTGTCTTATCCAACACTCTTTTTTGTTTGTGAATTTGTAAAGTTAGTTTCATTGTTATGCTCATTTATATATTTAAACTTTTCAAAGATCAGATATTTAATAAAAAAACAAAAAACAAAACAAAAAACAGATACGTGTTGTATTACTCTCGAAAATTGTCATGTCACTAAAACAGCCTTATGCTTCACTGTCGGGCCGTAGTCAGTAGATGGCGCCTAAGCATGTGACTGATTAGTTATCGTTTACTCTAATCATTAACTGTACAGCTTTCGTTTTAATTTTCTTAATTAAAACCATCAATAGTATGTCAAGCCAATATTCTTCTCAAATGTGTTTATCCTTTTTTCAATGTCATGTATTCTAGCCTGTGATGGACACATTTAGCCTCTAAATCCATAACCACTTACAAATACAAATCTAAAACTGAGTAGTGGGTGGGTCTGAAAAAGTGGGGGGAACATGTCCCCTGTGTCCCCCCTCCCTCCGTAAATTATGCCCCAGTTCCTTGCTGATATTTCGTTATTTTTAGGTTAATATTTTGCAGGTATGTTTGTGTGTGTGTGTGTGTGTGTGTGTGTGTGCGCGCGCGCGCGTGCGTGCGTGCGTGTGTGTCTGTGTCTGTGTCTGTGTATGAATGTGTGACAAATCTATTACTTCAGAAAATAATATCCAACTCTTTCTTAACCTCTTTTATTTAATTTGTGAAATAGTAAGCTGACTAAGCATTATTTTTGTAGTGATGTTTAGGACACAATCTAGCCTAATTGCTATTTTATGACTAGCAAGACAAAAAGCCTTGCAGCAATTATCATGACATGCATGCACTGTCTTATACCAGCGCCCGTGTGCCATCTTGTTGCATTTTCTTTTGTATGTATTTGCCTTGACTTGTTTTTGGCCCTTTAGAAAATCCAGCACATTTCAATTTCTTATGTTCCATTTTACCAGATGTATATTCTGTAGAACATGTTGTTGTTGATGGAAAAACACAGTTTTTCCAGTTATCATAAAATTAAATATTGTTCTGAGAGGTCAGTAATTAATAAGAAGATACTGTTGAATGTTGACGATGATGTTCCATCATTTAATTTAATCAATTACTCCGGAAATATGATAATCCTGTTGCTGACTGCCTTGAATATAACAATAATCTTCTTTAAGTGAACGGAGCATATTGAGCATGATGTGATCATTAAATCAAAAATGTTTTTTTTTTACATTGTCTTTGCATGGTTGATAGAGAGAGAATTTCAGCTATGCAATATTCGTTTATTTCTGCCTATCATAGCCACTATCACACATTTTGATATCAGTTTTAATGATACACATCTCTGTTGTTCAAGTCAACCATTATTTTATACTTTGCCCCCAGCACATTTCCATGCCCCATTACAGATTATGTTGGGTCTCTCCCTGCCTGTGAACTTAGAAAACTATCCAGATCTGCCAGTTTCAATGAAAAATTAAGACCTAGAAACAGTTGAACATGTTTGTTTTGGTTGTGTATCTACCGCAACAGCACTCATTTGTTATTCAGTTAACCTCAATGCAGCAAATAGAGAATGAGATAGGATCTCAAAGTTATATTGCATAAATGAGTGCCAACCACTTTGAACCAGTGTCTTGTTACAGAGACGACATGCCAGATGAGTCGATATGCAATTGTAAGATCATTGTTTTGTGTTTACCTCGGTACCTTAGCAAAAATCTAAATGCTTGCCGCCCCGTTAAGAGTACAGAATGTAGCCTATATCTGATTCCCAAATAGGTTACCATAACATCGCCAACGTCCCTCTCTCACACATTGCTGTTCACAACTGAATAAGGGCATTACATGCAGTTTTGATTCTGTCCAAGTGCAGTCTTTCTAGTCAGGAAATTGTTTTCCTAACAGGTATGGAAGAAATGTATTCACACAACTGAATGAATATATCTGACAGTTACTGTAGCTATGATTCTCCATTTTCGATATCATAATCCTCTACTTTCAAACATGGAGGTTTTCTTTAAAGAGCGGTAACAACTTTTTACCACTTAAAAAAAAGGGGCTCTAACATGTTGCTGGATAGAGTCACTTGTTAAGCTATCCCATCATGCTGTGTACCTGAGAGGCCACCGTTGTGGCCTCCAGTGGTAGATAAGATTAGGGTACTCGGGTCATGATTGAGCTGTTTACAGCCAAACTCAACCTAATGTTTCTATGAAGAGTCAAAAGAGCAGCACCAGTGGTTTTACAGTGTTAATGAGGTGTTGTAGTCATGGGTTGAGGTTTAAATGTATTGTTTTATTATTCATAGTGAAACATCAGTAATTTGTATTCTTATCATAATAATTAGTAATAATCGTTGTTTTGAAGTGAACCCGTTTTTACCCTATTTACATGAATAAAGTACAATATCACAGTCAAAACACAGTAGTGTCTGCTTATGTTAAGGTATTTTTGTATTGGTGGACAGTCTGTTAGAGTAGATCACTGTATTATTCTGGTTATAGTTTTGCTTGCACCAAACACATTATGCGCTTTAAGACACGCCTGCAAAACAGCAGTATCAAGGGAATAGCTTTGAGGAATCTTTGAGAAAGTTACCATTGAGAGATTTTTTTTTACAGTTATTCTATGTGAGCAGGTTTAAACAGAAAACAGGAACTGACAGTTGATGGAATCCAGAATATGTCCATGACTTCGACCTGTAAACGCTGGTTCAGATCTTCTTAGCGCTCTGGTAAAATGGCTATGATGATGAGCCTTGGCTGTTCTTGTTCAAGGATCTAGTCATGTTAGTCAGAAGCTCAATCGTTGGAGTCAGATTTGGAAGTGGCCCATACAAATATGGCAGTTAAATCTGGGCTTCATTGCTTTTGGCAGTTCTGGGCTAGTTAATACCTGATACTCCTGTGGAATCAGTCCTGTAGTACGCAGCTTATGCTCTCTTTACAGGACTGAATATCCGGACCCAATTTCTCTCTCTTCTACCTACAAACAGTCTTAGTGACCACAGTCTCAGCACAGCAATGGCAAAGGTAGGTACCCACCGGTGTCAGATAGTCTTCAGAAATAATAGGATGTAACGAGAAGGGACCCACTGAACTTACGTATTTCTCAAGGTGGGTAGCACAATTCTGCATTTTTGAGGCGGTGGTGGTGGTTGAAGATATTTTGGGACTGGCTCCTTGATAAGGAGCCTTGGGAACTGTATAGTACAGTGTGGTTCAGGGGCCCCTGGCATCTCCCCTCCATGCCCAGTAGCAGCACTGTTTCTGGGAGGCCTCTGGCAGCCAACTCCCCCCGCCTGTCTGTCGGCCAGTCAGCAGAATTCCTTCAGCACCGGTACTGTGTAAGGTTCAGTACCACACAACCAAATGCATGCTCAATTGGAAGCAGAATATGTGGGTCTTGCAGTGAAACATAACTTTTTCATAGTTCTTTCTGATCCTTAGAAATACTCAAAAAGCATTTGATTGAATGTTTTCCACTTCTTGGGATATTTTTAAGGCCCTCCCATGCCAAGCACATTCAAACAAAAAATCAAACGAGGTGACATGACAATATAATTTTATTACCACCTACCTATCAAATGATTAAGTCACCAAAGTAAATTGTTAAAAATTTGTAAAAAGTAAATTGTTATTGTTAAAGTGTAAGGTAACTTGTCTTTCAATGTGTTATTTGCTTATCTGAATATTGAATATCTGGCTTCTATTTGAATTTCTTTACCCTCAAAGTGAAACTGACAGATGTGTGTTTGTATTCTATTGTCCTTTCACTAAGACATGTACAATGATGGTGGACAATGTGACTAAACATTTTCCATGGCAGTGTTACACTGTGTTTAATATGAGGTTCTTCATGTTTTGGTTTAATTTTTCTCTGCTTATGAGTTATGTAAGGTTGCCTTCATCATTGCTATAAAGAACTAGCTTTCAGGTATTTTGTGCTTTTTTTGGCCTCCAACTAAGTTCACAATCATCAAGTCAACATAAAAAAAGAGGTGTACTAGATTAAAACTGATAAGATAAACTGCCTGAGGGGAATTCCTTAATTTGTGCTCTGTATATTTCAAATAACTTCAAGCTGGTGAGGCATAGACTGCTCCAAAATATCGCAGGTTTTCCTATGTCCTTTGAAATCAGTGCCGATCTATATGTGGAACTGTATTTGAGCTTTGAACTCTGTTGAGGTTCTGTTTTGCTTGATCACTGTAAGGAGATTAGTATCTGTCTTGGAAAGAGGCAGGCCTTTTGTGTTCCAAACCCCTGATGCTGAGGGTTTATGGAGCTGAACATGGTTGTTTCATTTGGCCTTAAAGATCGGAGGTGGTCTTCGGGGTGGTGGTGACTGTAGGTCTGGTGGCGGGTGTTGAGTAGGACCCAGGACCTCAGAACTTTGAGGACAGAATCGTACAGTATACAACATTCAGTGACCCCATTGTCTGATAAAGATGAAGAAGTGTCAATAAAGTCCCTTTATTATACCCTCTATCAGTTTGCTATCACAAAATTATAACCGTTGTAAAACGACGATGCATACGATGTAAATCGATAACACCATGGTTGGTATCAATGACTCATAGTATGTTGTAATCTCCACCATCCTCGTCTCCCATTGGATTACAAGGCAGAAAGATATTATGGTCAGTGGTCTCTGCCAATGACATGCTCTTGCGGAGGGACAATAGTTTTACTCAATGTGTTCCGTCACTTTTCATCCAATGCTCATAAAGAATACAATAAACCCTTCTCACATATTTATTGAAGTTGGTCTCTGATCCTTTGTGCAAAGAAAAGTATCGCTCTGGGATCTCATGGCAGGCAATGCGATACTGTTCAAATAAAATTCCAGAATACAGATTGGATTATCTTGGTATTTCTCTGTATTTGAACCAGAATTTTCAGCCTGTGCGTAAACGTCACGCTTTATGTTGTACATGCTGAAGCGTGTGTGTGTGTGCACGTGCATGCATATTGATGTGTTAACAGGTGAGGCCCGAGTTCGGAACACGGGCAGTGTTTACATAGGGAGGGGGCTCTGGAAAATCACACTGGTCCTGCCCCACCAACCTCCTCGCCCCCCTTTGTCAATGGTTAAAGTCCCAAGATCACTCGAAGGCTATCACAGATATTCCAAACCACAGCAGCAAAAAACGTCTACAGGCTTGTCCATGTGTTTACACTGGCCTGATAACAAGTGCTTCACACGAGGTAGATAGGACGTGCAGCGAAGGGCAGAGGGTCAGTACACAGTCTAACTGAGGGAGGGGTCCTGAGTGGAGATAGAGAGGGCAGGTATGGGCTGCGGGGCAAGGCGTTTAAACTCGAATAGCTCCCACAAAAGGAGATTTGTCTTCCTTTTAGCAGTGCAGAAAGGCCTATATCCATAGGTTAGATTATTCCGTTGCATCAAGCGAGCCACTTTCAAACCAGATGGTGGTGAGAGAATGCCTCAGAAATATCCGCACTACAATTTGTACAGTTGATACTTCTCCATACAGTAATCCAAATCAATCCCACAATCTGCTAAATTGTCTGTACTTTACTGTTGTAATCATTCCTCTCTGTCTTTGCAGTCCCACTCATTCAAGTGAAGCGAGTGAAGTGCGTGTAGGCTCCACTAAATAGATTTCTATGTTTGCTCTGCATGATTGATGGTATTGTTTTAAGCCAGGGAGGTTTTGGAAGGCCCCACAATTGTTTCATTTATTGGCACTCTTAAAATGGAGAGAGGAGTGGAGAGGGGTAAGAAGGTGGAAGATGATGTTTACGAGAATAAAAGAATAGAGGATTTTTTGCCCTTATAATAAAGCTGGCGGAAAGCAGTGTGTGAAAGTTTTTTCACTTTCCTCGTCTTTCATGTTGTGGATTGAGATTTTTTGGTATTTCTCTGTTTGCCCTCTAAATAGTAATGGCAGCGAAGCGCCAACGTATTTCTCAGAACAAAGCAGCCCCCCCCCCCAGTCCCCAAACACCCCACACCACCACTGGCCGCAGCTATCCTTACCCACCCCACCAGACTCACCCCCAGGAAGACAGCGACGGGAACACAGCAGAAAACCATGCATGAGGAATGCACTGCACACAAACAAAAGCCGTCGAAGAGACTCTCCTCTGACTTATTCTGACGAGATGTTTTAAGCTCTGGTATGGTCAACCTTGCAACAACCACAGAATTTCTAATATTTCTCCTCTTCCCCTATGGAGCCGGTGGGAATGTTTTTGGAAAAACAGAATGCCACGTTGCGCCGTCGGTGGTCTGCTCCATGAAGCGTGTATACAGTGGAAGCCTCAGGGAGCGTTCACACCGTCCAGGGGACGTCCCCAGGGACAAGGTGTGTTGTTTCAGTGGCCTTGCCAGACTCTGAGAGATGTGTAAATATTGTATTCTATTCTTTTTGGACCTTGGTTCCTACCCTGTTTGTTTTACTGCTATGTGTTAGCTGTCAGCATGAATAAGTGTCCCTAGTGGCTTTGGGCTTTTAATGTGCTCCAACTGCCTTCTAATGAACTCATTATAAGGTAATGAGACAATGGCGTTGGTGATAAAGGCCTACTCATAGTTGTATGGCATGCGCTTGTTTGTCTAACCAGAGTTGTCTTACTATTCAATGAGGATGTCCCTTGTCGTTTGATAATAAAAGTCATTTGCAAGTAGCGTTCCTTAAAAAAGTTCTCCTTTTACACAGTTAAGTGTTTATGTTAATTTATGTATCACATTTTTCCAGGGTAAACTGTTGAGAGGACTTAAGTTTGCATATGGTATGGTAAGTGAGATAAAACAAAAGGGAACCAAATGGATTGGGGAAACGGTGGTGAACACAGCATCTCCATCTTGTTTTGTTTACTTGCTCGAAGTCTTTCAAAGACAGGATACATATTTCAGGCCTTCTACTCATAACAAGTATGCTCTTCTTGGCCACAAAGTTCCTTGATGGGTTTTGTCTCTCTTCAGGTTTTTTGCATGCGTGTTTGTTTGTGGACAAGCTGCAATGGATCTGTTTTCAATTGTTCTTGGCTGCATGCCAATGATGCCTCATTGGAAGACATAAATATCCGCATCCAAACAGAAAGAGACAAACCAAAACAAAGCCGTGACATGGTGTGGACATCTTGGCTAGCGTGACTCAAAGCCGCTGCTGGAGCCTACCGTTCAGGGAGTTCGGCTTCCAGAATAGAGTTTTACTGCAGAAAATTTGCTTTTCAAATCATAGCACACATCTTTTGCAGTATGTTTGATTCCAAAAACGATGTATCTTAAAATGGCAAAAACTTCAGACGGCTCTGGTCACCTTCACGGCACTGTTGTCCTGGGGGCAGGATCAATTACGCTCTATGAAGAATGGAGCAATAAATGTTTAGGTTCCACAAAGCATAAGGACCCATCATTTCACAACATAGGAACGTGATTGAGGTCTACAAGGAGTGTGCGTGTGTGTATGTGGTGACGGAAGAGGATCCCCATTGTCTGATGCCTTCCACACCCATCCAATCCAGACCGTGGGCTGTGCCATAATCTAGCAATTATCCACCTGTCTCAAATCCAACAGCTTCTCCTACAGTCATTTCTTTATCCTGCCCACCTACACAGCCGTACACGCACAAACATATAGAGAGACACAAATACAAGAACACGCTCTATCGATGAGCATGTAAAAACACAATCACAACACAATCACATATTTATTGACTGTAACAATCGCTGTGTTGTTTGTTGAAAAGAGATGCTTGCGACATAATGTGCAACAAAATGTTACTTACTTTTTTGATTGTCATCCCAAAGAGTGGATTGGTTGGTGTCTTACATACAATACTGCAGATTAGGCCTACTATAAGCGGTTTATTAATCTTGAAGTTTTATGTTGTCTGCCCTCATCAAATAGTGTAAGACTAGCTTGGCCTAATTGAGTTATTTGGCAAATTATGAGGAATCTGTAATGTTGACTATAAATGACTCATTTGAATCATCAGACGTTCACCGCCCAATCGCAACAGTGATCAACATACTCTCAACAAAGATGACCACTTTTCATCTCCTCCAGTCAAGAGCAGGCTAATATGAATTGCATAACCACGGTTTAGCTTGATGGATTAGACAAAGACCAATGTCTTGCCATTGACTTAACCTCCCAATGGGAAAAAGTATAAGACTTTGGCTAGTCGATTTACCTCCCAGCCCTTAAAGCAAATCCATGCTTAGTCATACACATAGAAAAAAAGGAGTTGGTTGATAAGTGTTTAAGCTTTTGTGAAGTTATTTGTCTCTTTGTTTTTGCCTCATTTCAGACCACAGTTGAAAACAAAATACACATTCCATGCATGCTAAAGAGTGACGAGGTTCAGAGGGGCATCAACACACCTTGTTGTTTGTGTTTTACCTGGCTAACGCTTGAGGAGGGAGGGTACAAGGATGTAAACACACCCTTTACCATGGTCACATTCCGAGCTTGTAAACTCACAAATACACCTACACACACAAACTCACACACACACACACACACACACGCACGGACGCGCACGCACGCACGCACGCACGCACGCACGCACGGGCACGCACGCACGCACACACACATACACAAACACACACACACACACACACACACACACAAACACAAACTCAACTATACACGTACAGACAGCACAGATGTGTGTCAGGCACAGCCCACAAATTCTTAACACTTGTCAAGCCCCACAAAAGAATCCCCGGGTCCTGTATTTTGTCACTCTGAGCTGGACATGTGTGTGGGCATAATTCTCAGTGATGGATCTCTTCCTCACGTGTCAAAGGACAAGCCTGTATGGGTGTGTTGCACAATTTAAACGTACACCACAAACACAGATTCACTCTGACACAAACACACAGACACACACACACATTATACGTCACACGGGGCGGAGTCCTCACAATACCGTGTTTACCTGGTGGGAATGGGCGGTAGCCCGAGGCGTCGAATGCTAAGATCAGAGGTCATGTGTAGGAATGAATGAGTCAAAGCTCAGTCACTCTCATGTGAGCTCTAAGATAGCAATGCTGCACTTTGACACATGCTAAAGATGACTTATTGACAATAGCCAGTAATTTGCTAACACAATTATAGGGATCACGATAATGTATCTTGTCTTTACAAAACAGTATTTGCAGTGAGATGAAGCATCAGATGATCATTATTTTGGTTGTTCCTCTCAAGATATCGTTTATAACCACTTGCACTATCACTGTCCAAAGTGTTTTCATCAAAAATGTTAACTTGAAATTCACAAGAAAAGAGAACCGGACAATAGCTGTAGATAACTGTGAATAATATCAGATATTGATTCGGAATAATATCCACTGTTGTTGCGGTGTTCTGTTATACAAGCCAGGGCCAAACGCCAATCTTCAATGCTGTGCTGACGCAAAAGCAACTTAATGTAGGACATCTGGCTACAATCACAGCTGGAACAAAGTGTGTGTGGTGGTGGGGGGGGGGGGGGGGGTGACGGGGAAGAGGAAAAGAGAAGAAGAAGGAAATCGATCAAGTTAAGAAGAAATTAGTTAGGATGGTACATGAAGGGAGCAATTGATAGTGTTTGATTAATGAAAAGTAAGAAAGGGTAAACAATGGACATGGACAGAGAGAAGCTGTCAAAGAGAGAGAGGGAGAGAGAGAGAATGAAGCCAGAGAGGGGGGAGAAAGGGGGACAGGCAACGGGCGAAAGAGAAAGAGAGTGAGAGCAGGGAGGTCGTTGAGAGTGATCTAGGGGTGTAAAGCTATGGCTGAACTTTTGAATGGTCCCCAGCCACATATAAGAGGCAAGTTCACAAGATCAGATGCTATCTCATGTTCCTCAGATTGAGGGGAAAAAACAAACACTCTTTCCCCATTAATAAAAAGCCCTGTTTTTACTCCAGAAAACAATCTGCAGCACATTAACCAGGACTTGAGTGGTCTTATCAACACCACAATTACCAGCAGAGCCCTCTGAAGTGAAATTAGCCAGAGTAGGGAGGGAGGAAGAAAAAGAACGGAGGAGGAAGGCGTAGCTTAGTTGGAAGGATGAGTGCACACTGCACAGCTGGCTCTGCGTGTGGTTGGGTCTCATGATGTTGTGCTGTGCGCTTTGACCCGCCCTCCTCCTGCTCTCCGTGTATCATGGTCATTCCGTGCATGCTGCCCACCACCACGCATAAGGAAGTCACCCAAAGAGCAAATAAAACACCTCATTCAAGGATGTGTGTGTGTGTGTGTGGGTGTGTGGGTGGGTGGGTGTGTGGGTGTGTGACTCAGCATGCACTCAAGCTTTTGATGCAGGGTAAAGACACAAAAGCAAATGCGTTTAAATGTGCTCAGATTTAGAGCTTGCTTAAACATTCTATGCCTCCAGAAAATGTAGTCGACTCCAGATTGAATGCATGGCTAATTTAGTTGTTAGTGCCGTGCAGCACGCGCTATGAGCTTGGTGAGCCTTATCTTCATTATGACACATACTCATTTGTTGACCTTTCATGTAAAAATAAATTACTACTAACGTCTTTCTGGAACAGTTGTAAGAATTTCACATGAAGCTTGAGTACAATTAGAATCTGTATTGAATGTACACCCAGACCTGTCCCCACCTTCACAGATCTTGTTTGTCTATCAAATGTCCCAAAACTGCTGTTTGGGATTTTATTTGAGAGAATATCCCTAACCCTCAATCAGACATGAATAGGATTTTAGAATGACCTAGTTTGCAGAGACAAGGCTTATCAATTATAATGGTTAACTAGACCTATGACCCAGCCTTGGACAATGACCTGCTTTTCTGAGCCCAAAGTAGAATTTTCAGAGTTAGTAAGAGGTGAGTGTGTGAGAATATGTGAGCAAGTGTTTGTTTGTATATTCTACAGAGGTCGCCGTGCCCTTTTTGTCCAATATGCCCACATATACTTAAACAATCATAGACCTGTCAGACGTGATAGAGAAAATTAGACACAGTCCAACCCAAATACCCCCAGTTGTCTGTACACTGGTTTACTGCACATTCAGGTAGACAATTTCCAATGACACCCTATAGAATTATGGACATATACCTGTACATGGAAACACCGATATTTTTATATCAATGTGGATTCTTGCTTGTTTATACCATAACAGTACAATTGTACCTTCCCAACCCATACGACAAAATTTTACATTTCTCTAGAACATAATGTATCCGTAAACTTATGTTTAAATACAGTCCATAAATTACACAATC
Source organism: Galaxias olidus (assembly GCA_026901105.3). Classification (NCBI taxonomy): domain Eukaryota; kingdom Metazoa; phylum Chordata; class Actinopteri; order Galaxiiformes; family Galaxiidae; genus Galaxias; species Galaxias olidus. The sequence continues at coordinate 332,012 of JAPMUY010007423.1, read as the reverse complement.
TATATGTAGAAAAATACCAATTTCCATGTGTTATGTGAATAATGACCGGCTATAAACTACATGAAGAATAAGTTGAGGTAACTATTGTTACTACATACAAGACATCCACAATAACAATACCAACACAAAAATGTCCTACATGTAAATTAAATGGTCAACATAATGATTTTCGTTTGAAAATATTGTTTATGCAATGCTTAATGAAACAATTAAGGCACAAACTAAAAATCAATCTACAGCAAGTTCAGCTCCATAGTGCTGACATCAAACCCACTATGTATTCCTCTGGCTCCTTCCCAGAAACCATTGTAACATCCCCACCAACTGTAAACCACTAGCCACGGCCCTGACAGACCCATGCTGGTCCAGCTATTGGCTCTCTGTCCACCCACTGCTGGTCAGCAGGCGGCACACAGCTGCATTGGGACAGCCCGTCAATATTCTTGAGTATTCCTGAAAGTTAGTTTTTATTACAGGTGGTGCCAGCTCTTCAGTAATCTGTGTGGGTTCCACTTGTCTCAACAGTTGTGGCTGTCATCCTCATGCAGTGCTGAACCACTAACAGGTCAATCCCATCTGGATCCTGATGCTGCCAGCTGCCTCATTGTTTCTCTTATTGATAAAGCAGTAACAAATCTGGCACTTTTCAAAAATGCACATAACATTTTCCATAATATTAATAATTTTCCATTTTTTTGCAGACATAACTTTAATAGGATTTTTGTGTTTGCATTGGACACTGTTCAATAGGTTGGTTTGTGTTCGTTAGTTGTGTGTGGGCTTATATGTATTTTTGGTGTGCTTGTGTGTGTGCATGCAGAAAGAATATTTCTGGTTGTGTGGACGTACGCTCTGTGTGAGCGTATCTGTGTTTGTGTGTGTGTGTGTGTTTGATAAGGTTACATGCAATTACCCGTCGCCAAGGTTTGGGCTGAGTGAGTGGGCTTTGTCTGTGGTATGCTGGTTATTATGGTGTCAGTCAGGCCCTGCCGGACAGACGGGTGATAAAGTGTCAGTGGTGATGGCGACTCGGCGGTCCGGAGGCCAGACAAAACCCAAGAAGGCGCCGGACATGCAAAAACGTCCGTGGCTTTGTCAGCAAAGCATGGCCGAGGTTTGTACACACAATGTCCGTGATACAAATGAAGGAGGTTTTCTACGACAATGGGCTTTGGCTGTCGGCTAGACAAACATTCGTCAGTATGCTTACCGCAGGGCCGTTTTAATCATATGGTGGAGGGCTTATTTACCTCAGGGAGTTTATCCCAAGGCTCGCACCCAGCCCCCACAGTCGCCCCAAATCTCTGCACCAGTATAATTCACTGAACAAACAACCGATTGAAGGAACAAACCCTTTATACAAGGCCTAGGGCATCGAAATGGAATGCATTTTTCAGCAGTCACTTATTCCCTAACAAAAAGTACAGGTTTAGCATAATCTTGAACACAGGGCGTCAGACAAATCAACAAAACACATGCACCTCACGCGTATGTATTTCTATAGACCGTTCCCGCAATGGTGTCAGTGTGCCACATGTCATCGATTCTCCTGTTCTGTGTCATCCAGAGGATGACTGCAAAACCGTAAATGTCCACTTCGTCGCTACTTCTCACACTTTAAAATCATGCGCTTCCTTTGTATTTCCCCGGTAGGCCTACAAGCACACATTAGCACTCAGAGAAGACTGTGTCAGTCCCTCCAGGTTCCTCTGTCAGTGACAGGAGCAGATTGATCCACCTGAAACTCAGGCCTAGCAAGGCCAGTCTTTTTATAATCTGATTCATTGCAGTTGCCTTTCAAAGAAAGCCAAGCAAAACCCTCTCGCTTTCCTGTAAGACTTCGGCTTTTTTGCAGAACTATGTTTTTCCTCAGGGAATCATTTACAATCAAGGTTACAAGAGGTTTATTTTTGCAAGGGGGGGTTGAGGTGTATAAGGGCATAATAAATGTGATCTGAGTGTGTGTGTGGTGGGTTGCATTTAGTATTTATCTGTACTTTGAATGACATAAGATATGGTATGTAGATATGTAAAACTCTTCCCACAAACATGCCACAAACAACCCCCACACACATACAATCAAACACACTTGAGGTGCAAATGTAGGTGATTGAGTTTGTGCATACCTGAATAATGTCAGCTGATGCATGGTAGAGAAGTACAATATGAACTAATCTGATTATAGGGTAAGAGAGAGAGAGAGAGAGAGAGAGAGAGAGAGAGAGAGAGAGAGAGAGAGAGAGAGAGAGAGAGAGAGAGAGAGTGCGTGCGTGCGTGCGTGTGTGTGTGTGTGCTAGTGTTTTGTGGTGGGTGGAAGAGGCTTTACCTCTAACCTGTAAACTCTCTGTGAACTGGACAAATAATGAAGGATATCCCTTGAGAGAGACCTTAGAAAAAGTGTGTGTGTGTGTGTGTGTGTGTGTGTGTGTGTGTGTGTGTGTGTGTGTGTGTGTGTGTGTGTTGGTGTGGAGGGGGGCTGAGGAAGTAGACTGGGGAACACCATTGAGTGCTATGGTGTTGTGATGTTAGGCATTCTCCCATTTTACCGTCGCCCGGCTGACAACACAATGCCACCTTGAGGAGACTTCACAGAGTCACAGCACTGTGGGATATACATGGTGACCATAACAATACTGCTTACTGTGTCCTACATTCTGACCGCTTGTGTTTTGCAAAACATTTTTCCTATGTCCCGTTTATGATAACTTGTTCACATGGTGCCATTTTGTCTGAGAAACCCACACCCACACAAATTGTGAGGAAAGACAGCGTTTATGTCCAACTTCTGCTTCCCTAGCCATGGTATCAGCAGTGTAGTATTTACTTGGCCTGTGGCCACTTGCTCTAATGCTGTAAACAAAGAGTGCATTCTTAAGTTATCATCTTGACACACAGGTTTGTCAAGTTCTAGGTTCACAAACACCCATGCACATATCCACACACACTCTTATTTTTAAAGGTGAGATGAGCATGTTATTTTATTTACATTTACATCAACTGCATTTTATTAAACAGACATTTGTTCTCACTCTTGATGCATGGTCCGATAATAGGTACATTAGAAGTTTATAATGCTGCCTGTAAAATAAAAACAGCTGCCCATGCATTACAGTCTTCAACTGTAGAACGGCTGTTTCTGCACTAAACTGTGTAATACAGAACATTATGTATATAATAACCAACCACAGGTGCACACAGTTACTGCTGCTTTGAAAACCAATTGTTGTGGGATACCTGATGCATAGGTGGCATAATGTTGTAATAAATCATCGGGTAATACTTATTGTAAATACAACAAAATGCTTTGTTTAGTGAGTACCATATTTCAAAAATCCTTTCGATGGTGTGAAAAGATGGTGACACTTTATTTAACGGTAGCAGGTCTGACGGTGCATATTTAGGTATATTCCTCCAGGCCCGTTGCTTTTCTTCATATTTCTCTTATGCACTTCCTCCTTTCAGCTCTATTTACCAAGGTCATATTACCAGGATACTGAAGTGTGTGCTGAGCCAGGTGGGTACCCTACGCGTCCAGCCTTCCCTGAAGTCATTGTGTGTTCTCTTCTAAAGATCTTCCAGGATGTTTCACACATGCCTTAATGCTTTACTACTGGACTGCCCACAATGCAAACATCGTTACTGTGTGAATGGGTTGACACCAGGGTCATAGAACAACACTGGCCTTTGTTAGTCATTATAAATCTCTCTTTGGATACCATTAAATGTGTCCTGAATATTATACTGACCATAGACCACGGCTTTGGCTGCATTTTTGGTTTATCAGATAAGCTGCGCGGTACAAGAAGACAAACTAGGAGTACTACCATAATTTTATCTGAAATTTGTAAACTAATCTAAAGTATTCACCTCGTCTAATTCCGCATCATGTGGCCAAGAGTCAGCCTATTGGAGACTGAGGAAAAACCAGAGCATATTACACCTATTCCACAGAGAGAATGAAAGGCTAATGTTGCATTCATAACTGTGGGCAGGACTTTTGACCGCTCAAAGCCATGGATTTCTACAAAAGAGTGACCCCTGTGTCTTTCTGGTCTGCCCTGGACATAAGCAACTCAGTCTAGCAGCAATGCATTATGGGCCAGTTGTGTCAATGATGGGTGGGTGGACTGTAGCAACCACATTTCAGCCAGTGACTTGTGTCTTTCCTTCCTCATGCATGCACAGTGCTGTCAATGCTCTTACTGCAGCTTATGTAACCACATAAAGGCACTATTCATGACCCCAGGCATACTTTTGTTTATTCCAGGCATACTTTTGACACGATTTATATAACAATGGGCTCAATGGTTGCTCGGTGAGCCTTCATTCAGTGGAGAGAAGTGGGGCAAAGTCCAAACATTAACCACTAAGTAGTATTCCTCAAAACAGACTTTAAACCATGGGGGGAACATAAGAAACTTGTTTGGGAGGGAATTATTTTTACAGTCAGGTTACTGATCAACTTGTAAGACGCAGAAGGCTATGGCTTTGTCTTTCTCTGCCCAAAGCACAAGTTATTAGTTTGATGGATAACGTAGGGTCAGATACGGGCCATGCAAGTGGCTGTGGATCGATTTGTTGGACATTAACACAGATGGATAGGCACATAAGGCCTTGCCATCAGTAGGGTGAGCTTTAATCGGGACCCTAAGCAAAAGAGAACAAGTCTTTGCTCATGCAATAGTCATTATCAACTAATGTTCTAGGAAAGTAAATGTGGAGCAGGCCAATACCTTTGACTGTCAATGTGTTGCTGACCTATTTTAATCAAATAGTATTACACATTACAGTAATTTCAGAACATAGCTTAAATAGACGAAATGCTAAATTCCAGTGTTTGCTATAACATTGCAGGTAGCAGATTCTGATCATGCATCACCATCCGAGACCAGACACAGACAATTAACTATTTTCAAAAGCTCATATTATTTTCTGAATATGAAGAGACAGAATACACATTCTAGCATCTACTACTAACTACTAAATAATGTGAACAAGTGCCTACAACATCTCAATCCTTATTCATCTCTCTATGCTGAAGTGTTTGCACCCCTCATTCCCTTGTTGCTATTGCTGTTGTGTTGTCTATTATTGGTTCCACTGACTGTCAGTCATGTCAGCATTGAATATTTAGAATTGCAATGAACTTAGTTTATTCTATTTCACCAGAATGAACCCTCCAGATATGTAGCTATTTGTTTGTTTTTAGACAAATAAAAATAAATAAATATAAAGAACGTAAAAAAACTAAAAAAACATTGCTACAGTGCCTTCTGATTTACATGTGTTATGAACGTTTGGCAACAGCTTTATTCTTATTATTATTTTATTTTTTTTGCATTTGCCTGCTAGCCTCATACCTGCCTATGAGTGTGAGATGCTTTACAAATAAATCTGTCTTTCTTGCCAGTGTTGCACGCTGCTTTTTAGCTTTCAAGCTGACAAATGAATAGTCAGCCAATCATAGACTTCATGAATTTGTATCCTGCTTAGCAGTAGACATGTATTCATTCCTATATGTTTAAGTCTGTGTACTATGTGCATTACGTTAAGTAACTGCACATTGTAACTTTAAACTCGGAGATGGGATAGTCATGAACATGGCATCAAAACACAGGGAGGCTTCTGGAATGTGGACTTAGCAATGGACCATCTCTCCAGTTTGGGTAGAGCACTGCTGCTTTCAATCATTAACTACAGTGCATACAATACATGCCACTTAAATCTAACCAAACAAAATATTCACTGCCTGTCATTTTTCATGGATGAGGGGAGAACAGGTTTAACCAGTAAATGTCTGGGACAATGATCAACAGTTAAAGAATTCTTGAGTATTCAATTGAAGCATGTCCAATTGCCGTTTTATTGGGTAATTTTCCATTTCTAACCATCATAGAGGCCAAATGACTCATGAAATAAAATAAATGTCAGAGGACCAGTGTGGTGTGTGGGGGTTTGTGCCACGGTACAGTGGAAATGAAACCTGGGGAGAGGACAACCAATAGTCATTCAGATGAAATGGAAACCTAAATCAGACGGCTTGCTGATCACGTCACCACTAACCAGGGGCTTAATTCTCACAACCCAAAATCGCTACATAGCAGACTGATTAAGCTTTTCCCAGCACTAGCTCATAAACACATGAGTCCCTGTATATCCAACTCCTGTCAAATTTTATAGATGAAATGACTGAAATTTGAGCTTTGTAATATTTGACATCTACACCTGTTGTTGTGGGTTTCCATTTTTCCTTAGACAGCCCACCACAACCTCCTCCCTGACACTAAAGCCAATCACTCACAAGTACATGACGGGGTCTGTCAGAAAAGTGATCTGTGTCTGTATCTACCCGGCATGCAACATCTCCAGGCCAGGGGTGATTAGATGGAGGATGTCCACTGCTGTGGGAGAAGCTATCAGAGCTTGCCAGCTGCCACTGTGCTGAGAGGAGGCCAGTGAAGAGACCAGAAGAGGCAACATTGTGGTTTGGAGGTAGAAGCAAAGAAAGGTGGTCAAACTGAATGTAACTGATTGTGACGGTGGTGAAAGTCCAATAAATATACCCCTGCACGCATACACTAGCACAAACCATCACTTATGACAATATTGTTATCCTGCCGTAGTAATATCCATCTGACATGATGATAGCGACCAATACCAACAATTACCCCCCACCCCCCCCCATAATTCACTGATTAAGCTTCGCTAATCTCGAAAGTGCTCCCTCTCTCACGCCAGCATGATATCTTTCCACCCATGACAGAGATCTTGGATCCAAACAAGTGTCATGTTAAGCTGTGGCAAGAATACATGGAATACCATGACTTAAGGTTATCAGGAGATACCATTCGCTGCAGGCCATAGAACACTTTGCAGCTTTGTGAAGAAACTGGAAGCATTGATGTACAAATAATGACACAGAAAACATTGAGTCAACAAATCAACAACAACCCACAGCGGATAACCACGACTTTATCACGGTATTTTACTGTCACAGCCCATATCATCCTAAAAAATCCCTCCTTTTTTTATGCCAACTTGATGCCATTGAATGTGGTTGCTGGGTCTTAGACAAAACAGCCGTGTGTTTTGGTTTCGTATAATGTGGTTCTATGAAAGACATAGACTAGTATCACTCACTGTCAGGACTGTGGTGCCACCAGCTCCCCGCAAAATAAACTGAAAACGTGTGTTAACTTAAATAAGAGATAAATAGAGGGTGAGATTATATATGCGGGTGTGATTGCTATAGTTATATAGTGTGTGCGTTTTCTCTTGATTAATGTGAGTCCACAGACTCATCTTGCTTCCCTCCCCTTTGTCCAGCCAGTAGTATGCTCAGTGGGGAGGGACACTGTGGGAGGGAGGGTTAAGCAGCTTTATCCTCAGCAGCACCCACGCCCAGCTAAAAATAAAGAGAAGGAAGGACGGAAGGAAGGAAGGAAGGACGGAAGGAAGGAAGGAAGGACGGAAGGAAGGAAGGACGGACGGACGGACGGAAGGAAGGAAGGACGGACGGACGAACGGACGGACTGAAGGAAGGAAGGAAGGAAGGAAGGACGCAAGAAGGAAGGAAGGATGGAAGGAAGGAGGGATGGAGGGAATGAAGGAAGGAACTATAACAGTGAGGATAATTAGCTTTTCTAAAGGTCAAATAGTTGTCAATAGCTGTAGTAGCAAAGACACTGCGTAGCTGTGTTTATTCTTGTCTTCTCCATTCAATCTGGTATCCACATTCTCAGCCGGTTTTCCGCATTCCATGGGATTTGACATGTTAAGGTGACACCTTCCACAGGTAAATGTGTGTGCGTCTGAAACTGTAGCCCAGTACACCACGCCTGTCAATAAAGACCATACCTTCACATCACATACGAAATGAAGGAATATGTAATGATCTGTAAATAATGAAGTTGTCAAATAACCGATCTCTCCCCAGTTGCTAACAAGGGTTTGAAAAGGAAATATTGAGTTGGACTTCTGTTCAAGCCTGCCAAAGTATAGAGTGGACACAAACGCCTATCAGAAAGAAAAACAATCACCTTGAGCTATTCAAAGCCCCTGAGCCTGCTGTGGTTGTGGCCTGCTATGGGAGCAGCCGTGAGCAAGACTCTCCAGCTCTGCACTGGAGCCCTGGGCAACAGGCCTGATGAACGGACCTAAAACAACACCAAGCTTGCCTCTACGCCTGTGAGAGAGAGAGAGAGTCTATATTTTACACTTAATTGAGCAATAATGTATCTGCAGAACCTTTCGAGAGTGATAAGTGAAATATTAGCAGGAAGTGTGTGTATGGGGATTTGAACAGTTAGGATGGATGAGAGAAATAGTGAGTATATATGTGGCTTCATGCGTGACTATGCCTTATGCTATAACATTTTCCCTGAATCTATGCTCATTACAAATGAGGCTCAGTTTCAGATCCTGACAAAGTGCTTGTCAGCCATAAATTCGAGTAAATCACTGCACCCGATGCAGCATTACTCTTATGTTACATAAAAATGGTCTAATGTGAGATGGCATCTCAGGGGCTTTAGCTCAAATCTTATTCAGTGCTAAGGGAAATGCAGCTAACCTCCAAAAATGTGCCTCCAGTGCCAAAATAAAGCTCTAATAATCGGTGTGGGCCTTTCAAATCCCCGGCTGCAGCCGCCGGTGTGTATTTACACTGCGATGCCGTACATCAGAAGTGACATGGGTCTAATGGATTCTTAGGACCGAGAGCCAGGACAGCTTTGGGACCGCGGCCTTCTCTCCCACTCAGCTAATGAGACCAATTAGACTAGATGAGCCGCAAAGCACTAAGGCTGCGGAGAATGGGGAAAGAAGAGAACGATGGAGTAGGACAGTTTGGATGAAAGAGTGGGGCTACCCATCCAAAGAAAAGAAACCAAACCTCTCTCGCTCTGCACTGTTTCAGCAGAAGGGTAATTATTGTTCTACAGCTAGCATCCTAGCCTCCCCGAACTCACTGCTAGCGAAAAGAAGTGAAGTTTTCGGAGGTGAACAAACAGCACTTCTTCCACGTTTTTGCCATCTCGCCGTGTTTTAAAAGTGTAAACGAGAGTGAGAGCACGAAGGTTTGAAGTGGACTTTCCCACGCTAGAATTTGATCTGCCTCTCTATTTAGCACGCTTGTGTTCTGGCTCTTCTCCTCTCCTCTTGCTCTGTTTCACGTTTCGGTTCGCTCTCTGCCTGCCAAAAAACACTTCACTTCCATATCATTGTGACACGAGATAAATAGATTTATGATAGATTGGCTGCTGCGGTTTGATTCTTTTTGCAAAGAAAAAACTATAACTTATGTAGAGACTAACGGTGGGAAGTTCATCACTGATGTTTTTCTTCTTGTCATTCAGTGTGTGCTTTTGTCTTTACTGTTCTAGAATAAAGCCTTATTCTTATGAAAAGCCACGAAAAGAGGACATGCATATTCTTCAGTTCAGTGACTGGGGGGCCAAATCCGGGACCAGGCCCAACATGCAGTAGATCATATTGTAAATTATAATTGATTAACAACCAAAAACTAGTTATGAGTCTTTTGCTTTGATCCATCTTTTGGAACACTAATACCATTTTGTATCTTGTGCAATTGGTATGCGCAGAGCAAAGTTGGAGCAAGTTGTCTCTGTGTTTGTTTTTGCAGCCTGGTGTGCTTCGCAAAAGGTGAGTGCATTTCAGTCAACCCTACTTAGGGCCTAGTCAACCCCGTGATAGTGACCTAGCAAATACTTCAATATGTTCTCATATTGATATTCTCTGATGACACAAACCTGAGGACCTCATGAAAACAGATCGATCCTTTACGAATTATCCTTTGTTAAATGCCAAACAGAGATTACGGCAAGGTGCCTGAGGTAAAAACATGGCTCCTCTTTTCAGTGTCTCCAACCTCAGCGGTGAGCTGGGAAACATGAATCAGCAGTACAATTCCAAACTGAGCATTCCGCAAGGGGTGCCAAGACGCAGTTATCCCTGATCTTTAATAAGGAATATAATATCCGTGGATAACAGACATGTATGTTTTTAAAAGAGATGTGATTTGTGATACAATGGTGATGTGCTGGGAATCGGGAATGTGCAGTAATCTCTTTTGTCCTTATAACACCTCCCCACCTCTTGAGTGTCTTTTCAATTTTGATTTAGAATCATCCTACTAGGATTAACGGACAGTGTACTATAGATGCTGTTTTCAGTTCATTCTGAATTCGTAAATATTTTTCTCCAGTAACTACTGTTACTGTTTTTATGGAGACGACAGAAACTCTCAACATAAATCATGGCCACAAAGTAACCTAGAGTGTGTCATAGATAGGGTATTGGAAAGACCAAAGAGCTCTTTAATTGGGACTGAGTGGTTAATCTCTTCGGCACATTCTCGGCATAAATCAATCAAGAACCCCTGGAGGGATCTTCCTGTCAAATCACATCAGTGTACATTTGATTGATCTTTCGATTGTGATGCTTTTGGAGTAAGGACAGAAAGTGTGTGTGTGTGTGTGTGTGTGTGTGTGTGTGTGTGTGTGTGTGTGTGTGTGTGTGTGTGTGTGTGTGTGTGTGTGTGTGTGTGTGTGTGTGTGTGTGTGTGTGTGTGTGTGTGTGTGTGTGTGAGAGAGAGAGAGAGAGATGTGGTGCTCTGTTTATTGTTTTTGCGTGAACCTGCAGCTGCGCGATGACATGAGCACCTGTGGTTTGAGGCTATGGCACAGCGCCCGTATCCCCATCCCTCTGGCCCAGCCCCTTACTCTCAGCAGCACGCAGCCAGCTCACACCCATCATGGCACTCCTCTAGTTGTTCTCGTCTTCAGCTTTCTGAAATAATGCTACCGCCAAACACAACATTTTGACGGCTGTTTAACCGACCCCCGCACGTATCACCGTGCTGTTATGATCAAGGAGCCCAGCCACAGTGGGGGAGGGCTCCACGCTGTCTTGAGGTGTGCCCATGCTGTGAATCACCTGAGATCAGACAGAGCTCAGCCCTGCTAAAGACCACGCTAATCTTGTCGTTTTAAGCAGCGTTCCGCTCCAGCTCTCCACAATGGCCACTTAGCTTCCCTGTGGTTTGGAGGACTGTGCGGGATCAGTGCGTGTAGGCCTTGGGAGTGCAGGTGGGGTTAGACATGCTGCTCGTCTGGCTGATGAGCTCCCCACCCTGTCTGAGGAGCAGACCCACACACATTGGGAGGAGCAGTTTTGTAGGGCCTAATACTGTTTTGGATCTGGAAGAAGATTTGTCATTGCTGCTGTCATATCTAAATCCAAAATGCAAATTCAGTCTCAGATCATAACTTTGTACGTGATCCAAACATTCAACTGCTGGAAATCACTTTGGTTGCTTTTTAAGACTTTCACTGATGAGAAAAGTACTATGCTGAAGAAATGTGTAATTATTACTCTTGCAAAGATGAACGGCGAGTGCTAAGAAACTAGCAGGCATTTAATTCATTTAGGCAGACCATGTAGGCTTAAATGACAAATGGGCTTACATCATTTTTACGGTGAGCAATAGTTTCGTTGAAGCAGCCTGTTATGAGCTGTCAGACACCAGTTGACAGAGTAAATAATGTTCCAGTGAAAAAGTGAGTGTGCACTTCTGAGAAAAAGGGAACATCACCGCTAAAGTGTGATGAGTACTACTGTTGGATTTTGGTTGATGTTGTAGCCAAGATAAATCCCTCCATTAATCCACTAATACATTAATTAAAATTAAGCTTGAAATGGTTTGAATGGTTTTTAGTCTTTAACAAACACCCACACACACATTCAAGGATCTGGTCTTGCATTCGCGCGCACATATGCACATTCCTTCTCAATTATTGACTTATGTTAGACAAGCTTGAACACAATCTCACGCAACTTGAGGTCTACCTGCAGAGAAAAGAAAGCAAAGAAAGCGGAACCATGAACGTGTAAAAATGCCTGTCTGCGAGTGTGTACGTGCATCTGTCCCTGCACTTCTGTGTGTGTGTGTGTGTGTGTGAGTGTGTGTGTTTGTGACTTTACTAAGTTCATTGTATTTACCACTGCAGAACAATTAAGGCCCAATGGTTTGCCACGGTTGACTTCTACTTCTAGGTTTGAAAATAAATAGTGTCTGTTATGCACTAGCTAGCTATAGATGCATAGACTGCTGGAACAGCTATGGTTATTCTAATATATTTCCCAAACAGTTAATTGCTAAGAAATAGTTAGAAGACACATTCGAAGTCTATAAAACTGTATACATTTTGAAAAGGTCAAGGACCTGTGTTGTCCTTTACAGAGAGAGAGACGCAGTGGGTAATCTAATCTAAGCTCCTGTGTGTTCTGGTGTGATGGGACAAACAGATAGACACTGAGGCACTCCTCTCATATCTGACAGCACTCACCTTGGTTCCCTTCCCCCTGCTTTGTCTGTGCTTTCACTGACTGCAGTGCAGGTTTAACCTGCTCCCCAGGGATGGAGGATGAGAGAAAGAGAGAGAGAGAGAGATTCTTCCATCAGAGTGGCTTATCTTGTTGTCTTAATCTGTCAGCCGTCTTCTCTCCAGCTATCGCTCTCGCATATCTCTCTTTACATATTCCATGGGTATGCCTTTTAAAGACTATACCTTTGTTATCCCTCTACCTTTGAGCCAGCAGAATGCACACAGTCTGCTTTGGTTTACATCTTCACACTTCCTCATTTCTGTGACACCTCTGTCACCAAGATTTATATGGTTCCTTTTCAGAAGCCCAATGTCTTTACTCTCTAGGATGTCTTTACCACTTGTGAAGTATATTAAATGTCTTTGTAGTATTGGTGGGTTGGGCCATTGGCAAAACTCGCCAAACGTGCTAACCAAATGGTAGAATCAGTTCTATTAGTCAATTAACACCTTTTTAGAAACGAAAAAGCTAAATTCAATGACAGCAGATATGAACCAGAATATATAGAACACATAGCATTTCTATATGAGAGGTTCCAGCCTTTACAGTCGCACCAGTCCTTTCGTTTCTTAAACTGACACAACAAAATAGGCATTTTATAAAGCTAGAAAGATGTCCAACTTCAACAGGACACCGCTTGGAGAATGAACACATGCAAAATCCCACGTTATTCCAGCAAATTAATTGTAGCCAATCTGATAGGATAATGAAAGATTTGTTTTGTCTCGGAAGGAAACAGACTTTTAACATTTTTCCTTCAACCACCTCCAAACAGAAAAAAGGCCTACTGCAACTAGCCCACACTTCACTATTGAATGTGGGCCTAATGATCAAACTGACGATTGCGGTTTTCTTCGTGTGATGGCATTTTACCAAATAATTCCCATTAAATTTTAAACATATCATGTAAGACATGGAACACCTAAGGAGAAATAGCAGCACAAATAAATCAAGTTTAAAACTATTGTTTTAAAAGTCACCAAGGAGCTCTGCAACAAAACAAACCCTTTTAAAAGGGTGAATGGCAGTCAAGCCAAAAAGGCATACGTAGTTAGTATCTGAGACGAGTAAACTGAAAAGAACAAAACAAATGTTTTTTCTTTTTTTCTTTTTGTATTTTAGGGGAACTGAGTGAGGAGGGGGGACGCAGATGGAGGGAGAGATATAATCGTGTAGCAGATAGGATCATCAGGTGGGGGCCAGCATTACGCTCCCGTTATTTAACCTGCGGTGGACCACGGCTGCATTGTTTTGTAACAGCCAGACGGTCACCATGAGCTCTGTGCTGCCAGATAGGTGTAGGGAGAACCGCAGAGTGCCTGCCAGGGCCCAGCCTCCCTCACAGCAGGGCCGGCCACAGGACGTGTGTGGGACCCGGGAGCGAAGGAGATAAACACAACATGCTTCCCCTTTCGCGACAGCCTCCGCAACACACACACGCACAGGCACTCAAGCGCACACACACAGAGAGAGAGACACACACACAGTCACGCACACACAGCCCTCCCTACAACATTGATTCCCCTCATCTTACATAATCGTGACCTCAAAAGTTTACATGCACACAGGCACACTCAATGCACTTATACACTTACTATATTTACGTATATATATATATAAGAAAAGGAGGGAGCAGTTGTTGGACTATACATTATATATATATATATTCATACATACGTATAAATACGTATACGTATTTATAATGTATAGTCCAACAACTGCTCCCTCCTTTTCTTCTCATGTTTTTCTCTCCTCAGAGCTGTGTTTAGGGAAAATTCTGCAGTAAACTTTGAACAAGGCTACGACCTCCATGTCTGTGTTTGTACAATACATAAACAAAGAGCTTTGTTTTTCTGCTGCAGATGTTAAAGAGGTGGCTTGTCTCAAAGTTTGAGTACAGGGAAGTCATTTTGCAGGGTTTTTGTTGTAGGGGTGTTCTAAATAGTGGGTGATTTGTGGTAAGCTGAACCGTCATCACCTCTTCTTGAATTGAAATTCGAGGTTCCAAACTGTCTCTAAAACCCTATGTTTTTCAAATATTGTTTTTAGTTTTTGGTTTGTTTACTAATTTACCTTTACAACTTTCCAAGTGTCTTTTTAGTATTTTGCCTGGTGTAGAAACAGGAATATGGGAATACATTAGCATTTTTCCAGGTTCAAAGATCTACTGTAATCTGTAGTTAAAATGTGCAATTCTTCCTCATCCCTCATTAAGCCTCAGTGTCATTGTTCTTTCTCATCTCACAAACTCAACTGGTCTTGTTTATACTGGATACTAATGGTTGGGACATCTCATGACTTGTAGCTTCTTTAGGCAAAGACCCAGGAAGACCCATGGGCGTGTGTCCAGGTCAGGCCTTATGGCCAACAGCATGCCCATGTCTAAACACGTGTCTTCTCAAAGCAGGAAGCGAGGAGCTAACTGGAACATAGCCATTGCGGTGGTTTGTTTTTACGTGCTTTTGCACAAAATACTTCTCTTTTTCTGACAGACAGAACACACCCCTTCTCTCTAGCTCAATATGTCTGCCAAGGGTCACTTTGCGTGGAGAGCTCTCTAGATTCCACCCTCTTCAAGTCAAGTGCCTCCTTCCTCCTTGTTTTCGCTGCATGTATACTCTGTGAAGGCTGCACAAGTTGTCCTAAGTGATTCATTGGGGAAAGACTTATTGGAAAGTGATATTGGCTAAAGCAGCCGATATACACACAGCAGACAGTTTAAAGAAAGTGATGCGAAGAACCTCACTCACAAATATTTCAGCTGACACAATATTAGCATTCATTCTTAGAATTTTTGTATGTTCTAATAAATGGGTGAAGTGCAGTGGTTGTTTTGTTTGGGTATTTATGCCTGTTCTCTTCTCATTGTCCTGGAAGGCAGGACTAAGTTAAGTTATACATAATTGACAAGGGAAACCATTATCATAGTTTGTTTGGCACATGGATGGTCAGTTGATTGCACAAGCAAGTATATTTTTGTCTCTTTGTTGTTTGTGGAAGAGTATCAGTATATGGCAGTGGGCACAAATTGTTTTCATTCCAAAGAGAACATGAAACCTTTTGGGGGCGAATTGTGGCCAATTTACTCAAGAGTGAAATGATTTGTGATTTTATTTTTAAAATAGTTTTGTTAGTCCTCATCACACAGTAACACTCATAGAAATAGCATTGAAGGGAGAAAGGAAAACAAATCTTCATACCGTAAACCCTTAATTAAAAGCCGAGTCCCAAATAGACGCCTGTCCTTTTTAGTGGCCCGGTATAGCTACATGTTTGGACAAATAAAGGCCGGCCTCAATTAGAAGCAGGGTTGGAATTAATTGTTTACCATGAAAAGCAGTTGCACGTTTTCTTTTGGCGCTTGGATTTAAAACATTGAAACATACTGGCACAGAGAAAGAAATATGACCACAAATCTGAGATGTAGGTCATCAAATTCAATTCAAAATGAAGAAATCTTGGGAGAAGGAGCAGCCAGATATTTCTCAGTTGATCCAAGAGAGTGAGAAAATGGCAAAAAAAAAAGAAAGATAAAATTCAAGTTTGAAATGAAATGAAAAGAATGAGACAAGCGTCTTTTAGTGGCCTATAACAAGTTGCAGATAATAGCCCAGTATTATTACCTTTGACAGCCTAACAGCAAATAAAGGATGATACAAAAAAACACGATTCTATTTATCCATCTCTGCATTTTTATATTGGTCATACCGGTAGCTTATCCCTACTGGTTCAAATGAACAGCCTAATTTTTCCACCTTTTGTTTAGCAATAATTTTGTGAGAAACAAAAGCCTATACAAGGCCACTACATTTTTGGATTGAAGCAAATAAAAGCCTGGGCTTTTTTATTAGGCTTTACGGTATGTACTTTGTCATAGTAGCTATTGGCACCATATATAAAGAGATATTGTATCATCCTAGTCTGTGTTTTGTCTCTCTCACATAATTCGGATGTAGTCACTTCAACTCTGGAACAGTCCAGACACCGGTTTACTGGGTGAGAAATGCTGCTGTACCAAGAGAGTACTTTCGTTCAGGATGCCATTTACAGAAAACCCCTTAAGAGGAGGCTCACTGAAACCAGAAGTAAGGAATGGGGTACACAAAGAAATTAGGAGATGTAGAGCAGTTCAAGAAGGCGTTTTGTTATCATGTTTACTGCATGCACATTAAATAATATCAAGGCATTTTGTTGCTTATACGGTTGCTGGTACGAAATCTCAGGAGATAGCCATAGACTTATTTGACAGAAGTACTGGTCTTGTTTTAAGAGGTGGGGACTAAGGGGAAGAGTCGTGTTGTCTGGTGGGGATGGAGGCTTCTACAGGGGGCCGGATGGGTCCCGCCTCTGCACCTGGCCAAGCATCCGGCCACCGATGTCTTCATGACACTCTGGCTCATTCAGATAGGCACTGACTGCCTCTGGTGGATCAACGCCTGCCGGGCCACAGAGCAGAAGTGGTAAGGCCAGCGGTTAGAGCCAACCCCCCGGCCCCCACCACCACCACCACCTTCAACTTTGGGATAGTGGGTGTAGGAGAGGGGTCACCTACCCTAAAAGGTTATGATTAAGGCCAGGTTTCCTAAGACGATTGGTTCTTTGGTCTGTCTTTTTGCTCTTTCATGTGTGTGAGTTTGTGTGTGTGTGTGTGTGTGTGTGTGTGTGTGTGTGTGTGTGTGTGTGTGTGTGTGTGTGTGTGTGTTTGTGTGTGTGTGTGTATGTACAGTATGTGTGTGTGTGTGTGTGTGTGTGTGTGTGTGTGTGTGTGTGTGTGTGTGTGTGTGTACAGATGTGTGTGGGTGGGTATGTGTGTGTGTGTAATTACAGTATATTTGTGTGTGTGTGTGTGTGTGTGTGTGTGTGTGTGTGTGTGTGTGTGTGTGTGTGTGTGTGTGTCTTGCATTAGACAAGAGCCTTTGTTGGGTATTGTATTCAGCTGCTGCCTGATGTTGATCGAGGCAGTGAGCCCTACTGCTGACACACAACACTCCACTGGAAAAATGAAAATGCCCCCATTATCTGTGTTGTGGGAGCAGCAGTTTGCTTTAGTCTCAAGTTTATGCTTACCTCTCCATCATAACTCCACATCTACTTAATTGGGGTAATTACTTTAAATGCCCCAAATCCTCTTGGCTTTATGAAGATGGGAAGACTGCTTGAGGAGGGACATAAAGAGGGGGGTTTAGCCCATATTTAAGACTCCCCACCTGTTCTCATTCCGTAGCGTTCTCCAACAGGAGACGTGATGGCAGTAATAGTCACAGTCAGTAAAATTCCCAACTCAAGCACAGAAATATTTATGCCACTCACAAAAATGCGTCTGGATGAAAGGCCAAAACTGATCAAAAAAACTTTTGTTTTCCAAAATACCCGGCTACGTGTGGGCAGGGCCTAAATGGTCTATATTTGTATTTGATTTATTGTTTTATGTTAAGCATTCCAAAAAATAATGTACAGCACCATGGCCTTCAACCCTTTTTGCCTATGCTAATATGTTATGCATCCGGCTGCCATTGTGTATTGCATTGCATGGAGATTTGCATAAGGCACATACAGTGCATCCGGAAAGTATTCATACCCCTTCACTTTTTTCACATTTTATTATGTTACAGCCTAATTCCAAAATGGATTAAATAAAAAAAAATTCTCAACATTCTACATACAATACCGCATAATGACCAAGTGAAAAAAGTTTTTGGGAATTTTTTGCAAATGTATTAAAAATAAAAAAATAAAATATCACATTCACACCCTTTGCTGTGACACTCAAAATTGAGCTCAGGTGCATCCTGTTTCCACTGATCATCCTTGAAATGTTTCTACAACTTGATTGGAGTCCACCTGTGGTAAATTAAATTGATTGGACATGATTTGGAAAGGCACACACCTGTTTATATAAGGTCCCACAGTTGACAGTGCATGTCAGAGCACAAACCAAGTTATGAAGTCCAAGGAACTGTCTGTAGACCTCCGAGACAGGATTGTATCGAGGCACAGATCTGGGGAAGGGTAAAAAAAAATTCTGCAGCATTGAAGGTCCCAACAAGCACAGTGGTCTCCATCATTCGCAAATGGAAGACGTTTGGAACCACCAGGACTCTTCCTAGAGCTGGCCGCCCGGCCAAACTGAGCAATCGGGGGAGAAGGGCCTTGGTCAGGGAGGTGACCAAGAACCCGATGGTCAATCTGACAGAGCTCCAGTGTTCCTCTGTGGAGATGGGAGAACCTTCCAGAAGGACAACCATCTCTGCACCCCTTCACCAATCAGGCCTTTATGGTAGAGTGGCCAGACGGAAGCCACTCCTCAGTAAAAGGCACATGACAGCCCGCATGGAGTTTGCCAAAAGGCACCTAAAGGACTCTCAGACCATGAGAAACAAAATTCTCTGGTCTGATGAAACCAAGATTGAACTCTTTGGCCTGAATGCCAAGCGTCATGTCTGGAGGAAACCAGGCACTGCTCATCACCTGGCCAATACCATCCCTACAGTGAAGCATGGTGGTGGCAGCAGCATGCTGTGGGGGTGTTTTTCAGCGGCAGGAACTGGGAGACTAGTCAGGATTAAGGGAAAGATGAATGCAGCAATGTACAGAGAGATCCTTGATGAAAACCTGCTCCAGAGCGCTCTGGACCTCAGACTGGGGCGAAGGTTGACCTTCCAACAGGACAACGACCCTAAGCACACAGCCAAGATAACAAAGGAGTGGCTTTGGGACAAGTCTGTGAATGTCCTTGAGTGGTCCAGCCAGAGCCCAGACTTGAACCTGACTGAACATCTTTGGAGAGATCTGAAAATGGCTGTGCACCGACGCTCCCCATCCAACCTGATGGAGCTTGAGACGATCTGCAAAGAAGAATTGGAGAAACTGCCCCAAAATAGGTGTGGCAAGCTTGTAGCATCATACTCAAGAAGACTTGATGCTGTAATTGATGCCAAAGGTGCTTCAACAAAGTATTGAGTAAAGGGTGTGAATACTTATGTACATGTGATATAATTTTTTTTTATTTTTAATACATTTGCAAAAAATTCAAAAACTTTTTTCACTTTGTCATTATGCGGTATTGTGTGTAGAATGTTGAGGAATTTTTTTAATTTAATCCATTTTGGAATTAGGCTGTAACATAATAAAATGTGGAAAAAGTGAAGGGGTATGAATACTTTCCGGATGCACTGTATACGTATTCTTATATTGAATATCCTTAGTCAAATGATTGTGCTTTAATCCATGAAGTACAGTCGTGGGTAAATGGTCACTGTTAAACTTGGTCACTCTTTGTCCTAAATCAGAGGTGGGGTCAGTCTTTCTGAGATACTATGATACTCAGAATTTAACTTATTCTGGTTGTAGCTGAAATTGTGCAATCCTTAAGATTACTGCTTTTCAGTAATAGAGGGAGAAGTGGGTATTATCCTTGACCCTTTGCACTCATGGGTGTGTGTTGGTGTCCTCAAAATTATAGTAGAGTTGAGTAATCTTGAGCAAATATGTGTCATTTTACATAATTTCCCTAAATTACCACTGCACAGTAACAAATCTACATTAAATTTCATATCAAAGAAGTGAACATAGATTTGTGTGTGAGTTGCACCCCTCCTCTCAGCCACAGATGCAAAGGTAATGTATCAATTTAAAGACAAACAATTTTACATTGATGTTTGGGCACATGGAGTTTTTATTCAAGTGCATTTTTACAACCCTGTGTGATTGTGTTAGACTCTAAACAGTGAAACTCTGTGTTAGAGTGTTTGTGTGTGTGTGTGTGTGTGTGTGTGTGTGTGTGTGTGTATGTGTGTGTGTGCGTTTCTCCTGAGATGTTTCAGGACGAGCACAGTGTGTTTCTTGAACAGGAAGTGTATGTCTGAGGTAATCAGAGTGGGCCAGATGTGGCCCCCCCCGGGGGTGCTGTGGTCGCTGTCCCCTTCCGCCTTCGTCACCTTCCAGTACAAGGCTTCCCGGCATCCACACTTCCCCTAACCCCCCTACTTCTGGTAAATTTCCCCTTCTATCTCTACTCTTCTTTTTGGGGGTTTTCTCATCCCTTCATTGATAAATGCTGTCTCAACCAGACATGGCAGTCCTATCAGTCAGTCGGTCAACTGGCACGTTTCTGCAACACATTATCTGTCCCGCAAACTTGGTGTAATGGCGTCATCAACGGTTGGACAGATTGTCCGAGGGGAAATGGATTTCACATGTTTGGGTTTTGAAAAACCTGAATGTCCATTTGAATACGGAAGCCACCCATCACTTGCTCTCTCATACCTGGTGTTTAACTTTAAAGACTAGCAAGAATAATAGAACATGGACAAATTAGTTTATTAAGGTACCTGCATCAAAATTAGATTGAAGGTTGTATTGATATCATTTTAATAATTTCACTAATTATTGCCATCTTTGTATCCAATAAATTTTGTATTAAACATTTCTTCTCTGCATGGTAACATTTCTCATAAATTGGCTATTGTATGCTCACACAATACATAGATAATAATCGTGCTGAATGAATATGTATGTCTCTTCTGAAATGTGATTTGATGATTTGACATGATGATTCAAAAGGAAATTAGGCAATACTATACTAGCATGGCCTTTCACTGTCAAAAGCATTGGGTGAGGCAGAAAGAAAATGTGGTTCATTAATGTCTTCTTGCCAAAATGTGGACAAAGCTAAATTGACCTTGGAAACAGAGGGGTCTACGAGACATTTCAGAGCATCTGAGCCTGTTTTGTTAGTGATATTGATAAAGATAGAGCTGGCATCTGAATGAAAACATGTGCTGTTGGAACAAATATTTTTACAATATATTGAAGCATTTTAGCCAGAATCAAATATTTCCATTATTGTCAAATAGGTCCTTAGAGAAATTAGGAAAAAAAGGTTTACAGTATTGCTTTTAAGATCATTAATATAAACCTTGATATCCCTTTGTATCTGTTATAAATATAAGCAAAGCTTTTTTAAAGCAAAAAAATATATTTTACTAAGGATATGGACTTGAAAGATATAGGGAGGAGAATATAAGTTTAAAAGAAAGAGGTTGTTGTTCCTCAAGTGGAGGTTCCAAACGCAGAGATGAGTCAGATTGGGTGGCAAGCATCTCCGTACAAACGCCTTAGCAAATAGGGAAATGAAAAGGGCTGACCATATAAACTGGGTTTTCTCCGCTCTTCCTGTTTGTGTGTCACTGTGGAAAAGTCACGAAGTCATCTCTTGCTTTTCTTCAGTCCTACTATATAATGCACTGCTTGCAAACATCAATTGATCTGGTTTACCTAAGTGGCACCAGTTACACTGCCAGGTACAGTGTTTGCATGTCATTGTTGTTCCTAAAGACAAGTCAATCAATCAATTTGACATTCACATAACACATGTATTCGTCCATAGAACTAAATAAATATAACTAAATAAATACTCATGTTTCATTAACATAGAGACTCACCTAATGACTTATGAAGTATGTTTTTTGCATACATATTTTTTATCTTTATTGCCATGCATCAAGACCAAAGTATCTTGACCCAGAATTAACAGATTTATAATGTTAGATTATTTTTAAACGTTGGGTAGGTACTTGTAGACATGTTGAAAAGTAAGAGCTGGAGCATGACTTCAATTGAATGACATTGTTCAGTTTTTAACAGAGGCGTTTTGTTTTTGCATTTCTGAAAAAGATCCTTCTGGTATTTCAGTATGGAGTCCATCAACATTTATGAGGAAGCTCAAGTTTGGCACAGGGCTCAAAATAATGTTTACATATTTCTCCGAGTCGTTAGTGTTTATATTCTCGATAAACTGTTTGATTTTGTTTCATTCAACGATAAAACCCGCCGACGTAAATTCGCCAACTGATAAAAGAAACTGACACAGGTTATTCATTTTGGTTTGATTTGGGTTTTACTGTCTTCTGTCTGTATTACAGCAGGATAGCCCTCTTCTGTGGCAACCATTACATATCGACTTTGAGGACTCTTCCTCATAGCCAGTGAGGCATTACACAAGATGAAAGGGTTTTAGAAGTATGTCAGATGTTTTGAACTGTAAGTCTGAGTGATAATATATATTTATATTTATAGACGTATCCAAGTTGATTTCCTTTTTGAAGTTTTAACTTTTAACCAGCCTGTTGGCGTTTCATTTGTAATATCATTGACACACTCAAACCCATTGCACGATCCTTAGCCCACTTTCTGTATTAATGTGTTTTATTTGTGATAAGCTGGATTCAAGTGACACTGACTTGACGAACAGTGGTTTGATTTTACAGGAATCAGGCAGCATTGCTAATTGATTGCTGCTAATAATATTCTTTGTGCCATCTCAGCTAAACAATTTGCTAGGCAATTTAGTCACTGTTTCCCTATTATGTTCACAGTACTCAGCTACTATTGCGGCTGAAAAAAAAGGTTTCAGTGAAACAGGGAAAAAAGAAACAGAAACACTTTTTTCTTAGCTGATCATAGCATTGCCAATGTTTCTTACAGATGCGGTCTGAACCAGCATTCTGCCATAATTGCCTGTTGCAGCATAGCAAAGGAATGCAAAGGAATCTGCGTGATGTGAAATGATCGTATATGATGTCAGAAAAAGTCAGGAGCAGGACAGAAGGAACTGGTAACTTGATATATTGGTCACGCTCTTACATTTAAAAGTTAACCTAAACCCACATAATAGAACTTCTTGAAGATGATATCATATAAAACATCCTAAATTGACAGAGACTAAGAAGTGAACATTGATTCCAAATACTTCGTGTAGTGCTAAAAAATGTATTTGACACATAATTACGTGTAATTATCTGTACTATGAAGGGACATTTTAAGATTTTACTTTCAGTAGGTTTTTACTCGGATGTTCATTCAACTTCAAAGGGCCTGTACACAATTGGAGTACTGTGGCATCCAATCTGACGCACTTAACGATTACGAATGTACGATGAATTAATAACAATGTGAAAGCAACTGTTACCAGTCAGCCAGTACCTCTTGAAATCAAATCATGCATGTGAGCACTCAGAGTACCACTACTGCAGTGTGATAAAGTGTGCTATTTAGTTCATAACATCAACAGCACCTCGATGATTTTGATCACAATCATAATGGAGACACATACAGGGGCAGGACTAGTTATGAATGCCACACACATGGAGAGAGAGATTGACAGTGTAGACACTCTTGACTCTACACATGTACAGTATGGAATGTTGTGCCCCATGGGCACTTCTCCTCCGCCCGCTTCTTCTGACAGCTTATCGTTAATATAAATACCTCCGACCTGTTTCTTTTGCATTGCATCTACATGCATCAACCTTATACAATGCCCCACGGTGTAGAAAAGATAAATCAGTCACATAGTATGTGTTTGTCTATGTGTTTGTGCATGCGGCATGGGCACAGAGTGGTATCTCTTAATTTCTAGAAATGGCCCAATGTCAGGCTACATACATGTCTATTAAATTGACTTGGCAAAGTACAAAACCTTTATTCAAAAAAGTAAAGCTTTCTCAAAAAATAATAATAGTCATTGAGTTCCATTTTTCCTTGTCATATTTTAAATGTACTCACTTTATAATCGTTGTTTTACCTGTTTGTGTGACACCGTTGAAATGGGGAAAAAAGAAAAAAAAGAATATTTCTTTGTTGTTAAGGTCGGGCTGTGAAGTTGGCAGATACTGAGGCCTAATATGGAGCACATTTTAAGGTTTTTGTTGGTTCCTTCTATGTTTTCCTGTCACATTGAGTCTTGGTTACTGATCATGTGGCATGTGGTTGTGTGTGTGTGTGTGTGTGTGTGTGTGTGTGTGTGTGTGTGTGTGTGTGTGTGTGTGTGTGTGTGTGTGTGTGTGTGTGTGTGTGTGTGTGTGTGTGTGTGTGTGTGTGTGTGTGTGTGTGTGTGTGTTGGTGTGCATGTGCATATGTGTCCTGCTAAAGTAGGAGTATTAAAGGTCAAAGACTTCTCCCTAACATAAGTTTTGTCTGGCCTCCCCTCCCACTTTGCTGTCTTGCATCTGTTTCCTCTCCAATTGTACAACTGACTAAGCAAAGTGACCCTCACCCTCTCCTTCGCTCTCTCTTTCTGTCTCTTATTTACTTTCTTTCACTGGACTAAAATTGACCAGACTAGTAGACCTAAATATCCTTTTCTTTTAAAAAAGTTTGGTAAAAGTTGAAATACTTCAATAACATGTTTTTGAGCTCTAAGTAAAAAATATGAATCAAAATAGGATGTACAGTGCATTCATAAAGTATTCAGACACTTTCACTTTTTCCACATTTTAATATGTTACAGCCTTATTCTAAAATGTTCACAATGCATTTTTCTTCTCATCAATCTACACGCAATACCCTATAATGAAAAGCGGAAAAAAAGGTCTGTAGAAAGTTATGCACATTTATTAGAATAAAAAAAATAAAATATCATATTTACATAAGTGTTCAGATCCTTGACTCAGTACTCTGTTGGGGCACTTTTTGCAGCGATTACAAGCCTCAAGTCTTCTTGGGTATGGCGCGACAAGCTTGGCACACCTGTGGCAATCATAAATGCCTGATTGGTGGAGTGCTGCAGAGATGGTTGTTCTTCTGGAAGGTTCTCCCATCTTCACAGAGGAACTCTGGAACTCTGTCAAAGTGACCATCGTGTACTTGGTCACCTGCCTGACCAAGACCCTTCATCCCCAATTGCTCTGTTTGGCCAGGCGGAAGAGCAGTGGTGGTTCCAAACTTCTTCCATTTAAGAATGATGTAGGCCATTTCAAAAAGTGAAGAGGTCTTAATACTTTCTGAATGCACTGTATGCAACAAAAGTCCCAGGTTAAGTCACTATCATTCAGGGAACAAAATAGCAAAACTGTGTAGAGCCATGCAGCTCTAATCTGACAGGCTCACTAATCATTTACTCTGCAGGATGAGGGGGAGACGGACACATTACCTCTGACCTTTGGCCAGGTCAGCACACCTGGATAAACATCGAACTAAATGATCAAAATTGTCAGAATTTAAGACAAAGCTCCTTTATAGTCCTTTATATGGGGGCCTAGACTGTAGCTATTTTAATAAACTGAAAACTTTGTTAAGATTATTTCTGGTACTGATAGGGAGGCCGGTTTATAAAGTATACTTTACAACAACATTTTCATTATAGCTTGGTTACGACGATTTTTACTTAGATTCTGACTAACAAAATCAAGCCAATCAATGGACCTCAGTGGCATTGCTTCACAGGGATTGGCTACACGTACAAGAAAAATGTGAATTAAATTGTGAATATTAGGCACCATTTGTCCTAGAATGTTTTCATGTTTTGTGTCATATCACAATCAGGGTCATTAATCGTATTATTTCTAGTCTAGATGCATGTACATAAAACCTTTGATGCCTGCTGGCTGGGTCTGGCTGGTTAAATCCACAGTATTTGGGGGACTTTACCTTTACAAAGACCTTTCTTTATACAACCTTGGCATCCATTTCTGCTTGTATAGTTGCTGCTTTGTCTCCCCAGGACTTAGGCCAAAACAAAGGTCGCTCCCAGGGTATGATCTGTAGCAGCGTTTAAGAGATTTATTCACTGTCTGTATACAATAGGAATTGTTTTTGTTGGAGGTATGTCTCTTTTTATCTTAGTCAAATTCTGCATGCACTGTGAAGTACTAAGAGTTTATTTGTTTTAAATAGGCTCGACACAGAACTGCCCAAGAAAGCATGACATGCAACACATCCAGTACTCAAGTGTCCCCATTGCACTCCTTGTCATACGGCTGAACTGGATTGAACATCCATACTGGGCACAACAGTGCAAAGCATGTACAACCTCAATCAAACTTATGCAGCCAACAACAATATTATATCCTCAGGTCCATGTCTTGCTTGCCAGTGCAGGATTAGGCTTTTACTGCTTTTCTCAAAAGTGCATTGTCAAAACCATACCCCTCCTGGTATTTGATGGAATGTGATATTCTTAAAATATAGTGCAGTATCAGGATTCAAGTAACTATGCATGCTATGTGTGGTAGATATGGCTTGGATACAGTATAGTTAAACTATGTGACTAAATAGCTGGATTACATTAGCGTAAGATATTGCACAAATAACATATTAGCAGTAAAACAATCAAGCTGTATTCAAGAAGTGTCCCCTTTCCTCAGGTGACAAGAGGTAGTGCAACCATTACTGTATGTACTTGTTATGATTTAAATGTATTTTGGTGCTGATTACAGACACAGTAAGCCCTACTGTATATTATCAAGATATATCTACACATCACCCTACACTGTCACCTGTCACCTCTCTCTCTCTCTCTCTCTCTCTCTCTCTCTCTCTCTCTCTCTCTCTCTCTCTCTCTCTCTCTCTCTCTCTCACACACACACACACACACACACACACACACACACACACACACACACACACACTCAGACAGACCCAAACTGAAACATAAGAACACACAAAGAGACAGGAATGCCTTTAGTAATTGCGTGGTCCTTTTAAGACCTGCAGACAGACCACAGTTTTGAAGACAGAAGCCACTCCTTTGTCATGGATAAGTATATGATGAATATATGTGTAATGACCCCCAACTGATTTGGACTTGCCAGCAGACTCTACATGGCAAGACATCATTGAAACAATTTCAATCATTTGAAGGCTTTAATTTTGAATAGCACAAATGAAAACCTAATAGCAAATTGAAATAGTTGCATTGATCAGATAGATGCGGAATAATTAGTAAATTGATAAATTTTTTGTTTGAATTATTCTGTTATTTTATCGACATCTCCAAACGCCATTAAAATTCCATGTAATTGATATCCAAATGTTGCCGAGTATGTACTGCTCTGAAAATATGTAAGACCTTCTGTTCCTCTCTCCTTAGACACTTCACATTGTCAGACCTTATAGTGCAAGCCCAAATCTTTGCATGCCATTGCCTTTAATTCAATTCAACTGTCTGTTTTACTCTGTTTAATATCTGTTTATTTTTTTATTTTAGTAATTCTCCATTGTTCAACTTTTCTTATTCTCGCCATCTTTTTTTATGTATCTATATATACGCTTTTGTCTCATTAAAAACAAAAGTTTTTTTCTGTCACCCATCATACTGTCCTTCTAACATTATATTGATGTTTACATTCAAGGGAATATTTAAGCAAACTAGCTTCCTGTTTAATCTATGTTGTCTTTCTGTATTTGTCACACATTGTGCGGCTGCCTTCATTTGAGCCACTCCTAGATGCAACTCACCAGCATCCTTTCTGCCAGTAAAGATCCGCTTGCAACCTGTTCCCTAGAAACGCCACAAGGAAGTCAATGGTCGCTCTCTTACCCCTTTTTTCAACCCACATCCTGTCCTAATGCCGGGTTATACTGGTTTTTACATGACACAGGTACAGTGTACTTAGAGGGAAGGGCTTGGACTGGAAGATTCATATCAGCTATAGTACACATATTTTTAATTTATCCTTTATCTTTATATCATTATTATCAGAATTAAGGCATTTGTTTTTGGTTCATCTTCATTATGGCCGGTCACTTAGGATAGCAGTGTGAATCAAAATGGTGTGCCATTAAACCTGAACATGAAAGGATAACCATTCCTATACTTCTCATCCTATTAGTTATGTATGTTATATATATAGTTATAGTAATATATTTTTTCTTGTATATTATGCTACAAAGGATGGTGGGACCTTTTCTGAGACACTATCATGGCATACCCGCCAACTTTCATTAAATATAGACGTTGCCTTTTCTATCCCCTCAGATGTGTGATAACAGTTTATTCATCCAATAAATATTCACACTTTTTCCTTGTGCAGGGCTGGAGTTTGTCTTAGGCCTCTCAGGGCAAGCGTCCCTCCAGTAAACGAGCATTGAGGCCTCCTACACTCTGAAGAGCAGAAAATTACATAATATGGACATCTTAATTTAATTGCTACCATCAAACCCAAAATGCCAGAATAGAACGGGAAGTATTATTTCTCTCCTACAAAAGCTAAGGCTGTATGCCAGAAAAGGTTTCCCTGATGATTTGCAGCTCTCGGTAGTGGTGTGCTGATAAGCACGTCCAAAACATGATTAGAGAGATGGAGAGAGAGAGAGCAGAGTGCAGGAGAGGGGACCGTGCCAAAGGGGGTGCTTCTCTCAGCAGGCCATATTTCAGTACCTCTGGAGACTCATTACACACACACACACCCCGTTCAGACATCCCCAAATACACGCACAATCACTCACAGGATTCAAACACAAGCACACACACATTTGGGAAAGAATCTGCAAATAGAATTAGAAACACACCTATCACATGTGCTTGTATTCTTATATTCCCTTTACACCATGCAGCTTAGTTTACCGTTATCAGCTAAACTGGTGCTAGATTTTTTCATTAACAGGGTTTAAGGTTTAAGTGGCACGTATAGCACTTGTAAGGTCTATCAGGCTCAGCTCCCTAGTGATTCTTCCTGTAGTCTTCCATCTTACAGCTTAATGGACAATCATATGGAATATTCCATTACCAACACACCAAATGTATCCGTCATTTAGGTCAGTTAGTAGAAGGAAATTATAACGCCAAGGAAATGCTTCTCTATAAACGTTGACTGTAATTTTCAAAAATGCACTTCCAATAAGGATTATATTAGCTAAAGACACAGTAATGACATACAATCAAATATAATAAACTTGAAAAAATGTATATCTTCATGTTGTAACTTATTCTTAGTCATATCTCAGGGGAATATCATTTTTTCCCTTTTCTCCATGTTTGGTTGACAGTATGTGAGGAATGCTGTGGTGTGAATGGCTGTCATCACAGATCACACATCCCACATGTAACCGAGCTTTTCGAAACAATTATTTTAAAACAAACACTGTTTGTTCTCCCTCAAACAATTTACCAAGACTTTCTCTTCTCTCTTTTGCTTGCCCTCTTTTCTAGTCTCTTTCTTTTCTGCTTTGGTCTGTTTTTGTTTCAAGTTTTTTTTTTTTCGAAAGCCTAGCTATTCTCCATACTCCGGGGGGTCTCTCCTCAAGGGAGAGCTTAGTTTATTTCTCCTTTGTCCTCTTCCACTTTTTTATGTTGTTGCACTGGCAATGGCCACAGGGGGGTTTAATGCATTCCTTCCTGGTGTTATTTCAGTGTCACTCTGTGTCTTGAGTGGAAGTAACTCTATGTGTTATTCCTCGATGCCAAGTGTTGCATGCCAAAAAGGCTCACTCCCCTCCAGCGGACTAATAGCATGTGGGAAATGTTCCTGCTAATCCCTATTATCTCATACCAAAATATTTGCCGTTACCACTGCACAATTGTTGCACTGCCTCAGATTAAATTCATCCCTCACACTGATAAAGACAGGTAGAACCCCCTGCATTTTTTGCATCTTTCGTCTAAAACAACCAGACATCATGTTGAGCTTTGATAACACAGTTTGGCTAACGTGGGTCGGTCAAACCTGTTGGCCTTAAAGAAATCATAGACCTATTTTTCTTGTACACCACATAAATCCATCTCCATGTACTCAGATGGGTGATGCGTTTACTTTTCAAGGGAGATGTTGTGCTTTTATTGGACAGTGAGGAGGCAGTAAAACACAGTTGGTAAAGGATCGTGTGGTGTGCTAACGGCTGCTCTGAGGATTGCAGAGTTTTCATTTGAGATGCTCATCCACGGGGAGATAAGTCAAACCCCTCATAAAGTCAGTGTGGGTCCACATATACTCTGTCCATGTGAATGATGTTACACAAAGCCTTGTTTAATATAAAGACACAATGTTATTATTAAAACAGGCTCATTCCAAACCTCTGTGGAGATTTGTTTTTATTTCTGTGAGGATGTTCTCTTGCAACTCCATAACGAGAAAAAAAGGCAATTCTGTCTTTTCTTTTTTTGTTTCAATTGTGCTCCATAACAGGTTTTGTGCAACTGAAGTTACTATATACCTTTTTAGATTTGATAAAAGAATGCCACATACAATGCTCCCTTTCCCCCAACACGTGTGTAATGCAATACTATCTACAATACTATAGAGCTTACATGGTATATTATCAAACAGTGTGTATATTTGCACTTTATGTGGGTTTAGGTTTCATGTTAGCCATACATGTTAGCCAGATAGGATCTATTCCCATCACTGTAGTAACTACATGCCAACATGTTCCAGGTAATTATTTTGTGTGTTTAACTACTCTGTCACTCATAGACTGTGCTCTGTCAGTAGGCCTCAAATATTGCTTCCTTATCAGCTGTGTGTTGTCTAAATATTAAACAGGCGGACGACCCACGGGATCTTCCTCTCTTCCTCTCGTATGACACTCGGTCACTCCCCTGCTGACATAAAAAGGCTGGTCAACCCCATGCAGCTGTGTCAGTGCTAAAAATAAACAAATATACGTGTCATGTGCCATCATTATCCCTGGCCTACCATGACCATGCGCATGAGATCATCTACAAGTACAGACTGGAAAAAGTGAACAGCAACAGAACGTTTTGGAAAAACACTATATGACTAGAAGCAGGGAAAGTATGATCATTTTGGAGCTTCTTTTGTAAACTCTATGAACACAGAAGCTGATTACAGTTTGGGACTGTCCCAACAGTCTGACAAGCAACGATTTGTCACTGAAGTCACATCTCTTTCTTTTGTCTTTAATTACTCTTATCTTTCCCGCTCTCAAGCTTGTACAATTTTTATTTATTTTTTTACCTCCCCTGTCCCCCCCACCTGCTTATCCTAGTCTTGCTGTCTGTATAGGCCTTTGGGCAAGTTGCTCTCTCACCTACGCACTCAGTCGCCCTGCCTTGCCTCACCAAACAGGCGGGTTTGGCAGGCCTTGTGTTATTGTGCTCCGTGGCTCGGAGGAACAAAATTAATGCATATAAATTACCTCCACCTCTGGCAGCTCTTCTATTTGTCTGTGGGGCAGTTAACCCGCCAACGACCAACAGACTGTCATCTGCCTACTAGGAATGTCATAGAATTCATGAGTCACCAGGGAAGTGTCAAGGGACACAATACTTAATAATTACTTAATATAATTATATTATATTGTTTTTAAAGATCAAGACGAACTTATGACTTAAAGTTAATTAAATAATGAGTTCATTATACCCCCGCCTTGTCGAAGATGATGAGTTGGACATCATGTACACTCAGTGCAGCATTGTTTTTGGTAAGATTCCTCAACATTTTCTCTAGGGAACCTGGAAATGTGTCACACTATGTGTCATCTACCATCTCTGTGGCAAAGTGCAGGTTGGGATTGTTATTCTTAAAGACCTGCACACTGTTTACTACAAGCATGGGAAATGTGTGGGGTAACTGCATCTTTCTTGCTGTGGCTAGTTTGGATTGCAAAGAAAAATCACGTTAGAAAATGAACATTTTAACCAGAGAGAACAAGTAAAGAATGCTAGCACAACAATGTAGATAGTAGAAATGAATAGAAGTTTCAGAGCAATACTAACTACAAAAATCCAGCATGTACAAGCTGAGCATTGTGAGAAAAGGGGGAAAGAGCAAGAGTCACAGTTTACACACAACAAGCAGGAAAGTTCCACTGCAGCACAATGTTTCCTGGGGGTCTACTCCAGCTCACGTACACGCACATCAACACTAACGTAAGGCTGATGTCAGCCGGTCCAGTGGACGAGTTAACCACACCAGCGGTGCTCCCAGGGTGCTCTCGGGGCTCCTTGGCCCTCGGCCTGCATGTTTAAAGCAGCTGCGGGCCAACTAAGATACTTCAAACCCCCTATGGAAGAAACCCTCTCCCTACCCTCATGGCCCTTTGCCCTGTCCCCTACCCTCACCCCCACCACCCACCCCCCAACCCAAGTTATTTATGAGCCCTGGCCCTCCTGGATCTTCACTGAAAAGCATTAGTGGGTTCAGGATAAATCTGGATGCAGCTATCTACTTTTCCAACATGGTTCTCCCTGCGGAGAACATTTCAAACTACTGGAAGTCCTTGTGACAAGCAGCATTACAAGCAGGAGAGCAAGTGTGAGGGGGAAATATATAGAAAACGAGAAACAAACTGAAGAGAGCAAAGGCCTCCAAGGGAAATAAAGCCAATGCATTTCTCCTCTGGATCTGTAACCCATTAGGAACTCCAAACTCCCTTCTCATCGCTGGCCTATCGTACTGGGCTGGGCCCAAGTTCTCAGTGAGTCTCTCTCTCTCTCTCTCTGAGCTCTCACACAATCAAATGCCCCTGCACAGCAGGCATCTAGGCCTCCACAGCGGACTGGAGACCCGGCCAACAGGATATAGGTTAACATGGGGGAAAGAAAAACAGAGAGACAGGCGGGGACAAAAGTGGAACGGCCAGGCAGAACAGAAGATATAGGAGGAACCAAAGGTAGATAGAAGTAAAAAGGTAATTACAGGTCATTAGCGTTTGGCCAACAGGGTCCCTCTGCGGAAATACATTTTCTCCCTCTCGGTAGTGGATCTTCAGCCGGCCACCACCAGTGGGGTCTCGCACTGCCCAATAGAAAACACAAGCTAGGGCGCCGGGCCCACTCAGCATGTTTCTCACCGAGGGGGCCTTCACACTGCCATCTCCAAAGAGCTGAAGAGTAAAGTAGAGGAAGGGAGGTGCTGTAAACTAATCACCACACTGACACACTTTTTTAAGATGGAGCACGGATGTTTTCTTCTAAAGTCATATTCCAGCCTTTCCTTGGGGAGTCCAGGGGTCATCTTTGTTGATGTCAGAGTTTTTTTTTGTTCCACTCTCCTGTGACAAATGAACCTAACAGTCATGCATACATTATGCTACATACACAAACACAACAAAGCAGCATCTTTTGAATGAAGTGAATAACTTTCACGACAGCCTCTGCCCCTCAAGTGAGACTGTGACTTTGTTTCCGGTTTCAGAATGAATTGAATCAAAGGGTGAATTTTGTTTCCTTTTGTTTTAACACTCGTTTGCAACGTCAGAGATTGTCATGACTCCAAATACACATGGTTTGATAAGGCTGGCATCACACACAGCCGGCATCGCTAAGCGCATTAAAGTCTTGAAGGGAAACTTTGATGAGGATTAGGGAAGCAGTACAGTACGATACAACTAGTGATGTAACTGTTCAGTGAATGTGTGACTGAGTGTCTAGAATTGATCAGGTGCAAATACCCATTTAGGTGCAGAGCCCGTCAGAGAAATATAATCATGACTGTCATTGAATGACAGCGTAAATTGTAATCTACCTCACCACACACACACACACACACACACACACACACACACACACACACACACACACACACACACACACACACACACACAAAGACATACATGCATGCATGCACATACATACATACATACATACATACATACATACATACATACATACATACACATGAATACATACATACATACATAATGAACTTAGATAACTCAAATCTGTTGGACCTTGAGTATGGCCTGCAGTTTTTTTGTTGTACTATTGGTCAACAACTTCAGTACTGTATATCCAGTAAACAGCAGCCAGGTTTTTGCAGAACTACCTGACCACAAACATCCATAACAAAGAGACAGTTTTTACCCCACTGGGTTTCAAAATCACACAGACTATGGCAACACGATGCGATTTCAAAATTTGGAGGGCAGTTGTCCTCTGATTCTAGTGTTGCAAATGAGAGTATCCTTTACACGTTCAAACGACACGGCTTAAACCTTCTCTCTTGTAAGAACAGCCTGAGACATGAAAATCCATAACCAACTCATAGAGGTTGGGGTTCCCAAGCCAACGGTTGAATCCTTTAAAGTTTCACATGCAAAGCCATTCTGGGTCACAATGACAGTGGTTTTGAAAGCGAAGCATATGTTTTGTTTTATTAACCCTTGTTGATAGAGCCAGCCAACTTAATTTAAAATGGCCTGGAAAAAGCTTCAAATCTCAAAAATCAACTAAATGTTTTCAGATCAGTTTGATAATGAACCAATGGAACCAATGTATGCACTTTCATTGCTAGTGTGGTAAAATCACGACTGACATTTCATATGGTATTCAATTTTCTGGCTCTTCCTTTGTCTTTTTACCTGGCGTGCCCCGAGTTCCCAGCCCAGTAAACTTCCCCTCGAATTCCCAAAGCACCTTCTTTGAGGCAGAAAATGGCTTTCCACTCTGATTGTATTATACAGCAGATAAAGCCATGGTTGAGTAGGTATAGAAAATAAGTCAGTTGAGTGAAAGCCATCTATCTAGAACTGTGCTCTTGCGGTTGGCCGGCCAGCTTTTCCTTGCCAAGCCACAATGATTTAATCATATTTATTTGTATGTTTTTAACTCTGGGCAGAAGGCCCATTGGCTTTAGCTTGAGAAAGGGTTAGAGTAGACGTAGGTTTAAAATGCAATATGATGGACCTTAGTAAACTTAAAATGCTAATTATGCTAATGGTTATGTAAAAAAGGCTTGGTGGAAAGCACACTATTTTACACGGTCGAAGCTCAGATGATTTTCTTTATATCTGCGTAGCCACTCTGGCTTGGTGGACTTGGCAAACCTTTGACCCCTTCGTAGCGAAAGGACAACAGCCGGCTGAGGGTCCTTATCCTACAGCACATCTAGCAGCGGAGTGACAACAAGAGAGAGAGAGCTACAATTGATGCCAACAGCATTTTGCGATGAGGTCGTGACAGTGTCTAGCTTTAACTCAAAGGTTTACTAACAGTGGAAGTGTAAGAACCATATGGGAACCATACATATTTGTTGCAAATGGAAATGATATTTTGGACAAAATGTTTATTTTTTTGAATTTATGAATTAAACTTCAACCTGCTTCCTGATCCGGTGTTCTATCTCTGTGGTGGTGGACCCCTCCTGCTCCTTTGGAATCCGCAGTTATCTCTCACTGGTTTCCAACCTCACCTTTAATTAAAATGTAGTGCCAACACTGTTAGACACTCATCTCTCTTGCTGCTTTGACAGGGTAATTACTAAGAACTGTAGTTAGGCCTGGCATTAGTGTACTGGTTAGATTTCTCATCTCCACTGAAATTAAATGAAAGCCAATGATTCTGTTGGGCAATGGCTCTGTTTGGTCTGGGTTTTTGTAAAGTATGAAATACTTTTGTTTTTAAGCACTCCTGTCATCTAACAGGACAATATAACCAATTAATCTATAAGGCTTACATCTGCTAAAATGAGAATATAATAAAGACAAGTCCGTTAATGGATTTTAATCAAATATCAAGCCTGACTTTGAAGGGGCCATATTATTGTTACATAAAATCTGATAGATGGATTTCAAAGAGCCCCCCCACCACACACACACACACACACACACACACACACACACACACACACACACACACACACACACACACACACACACACACACACACACAAACACACTTACACAGGGTTCTATTTTTAGTACAGTAGCTGCAGATTACGAGCATTCTTAATTATACTGAACATTAGTTGCTACATCATGATCATGTCCATACACTTATGGATTAACAGAAAGCAAGGCCTGCCCTGAAAGAAAAATGTGTTAAAATCTGAAAGTAACCTGGTTCTGTATAATCTCCCTTTAGCCAGCAACCCTGGTGGACAAAATTTGCCTAAGATTACTCATTTACAAGTGAACTTTTAGCTGCTTAAATAAATGTATCAGCCTGCTGGCTACTGGAAGGAAGGTTTGAAACAAACATTCAATTCCAAGCTGGTGAACTGTGCTATCAAGCTAGTGTCACTCAGGGTTGAGTGGCCTCTGTAAAGTACTTGCATAGGGGCTACAAAATAACTGGTGTCTCTGAACGTCTTAAGAATGAGTGGCAAGATTTCAATAATTATAAAACGTAATAGTTTTGGTTTGACGACACGCAATGGCATGAAAAAACACACATTGTTTTCTTCGGTTAGATGAGTTGAACAAAAAAAACGTTGAAAGCTTTTTCTATAGAACTGGCGACCAAAACCCAGCGTGGATCAGTGAATCAGCATTTAGGTCTTAGGCCCATATCAGGAAGTAGGTTTATGGAGTTCCTCTTTCAGGTCTATAAGTGCAGAAGAAGACAAAAACAATGACACACAAAATAACAATGTGCAGAGTGCATGAGGAATTCTGGCCAACAGAACCCCAGAGAGTATCAGTAGATCCTCAATTATAAAGACTGGTTTATAGGTGCAGTATACTAAAAAGCAGGGATACTGGCAAAATAGTACATGCCCTGTTTAAAATGTACGCATTACAAACCACCTCTATGCACCTTGCAAGCTGTTTGACTCCCATTCAGCCTAGGGCTCTGTAAATTACCCTTTCTTTACAATGCCACTGCAGACAAGATTAGGATAACAATGTCAAATAGAACAATTCAGTAGATGGTGACAACATTATTGATTGCAGTACATTACGTAAGGTGCACAGGGGTACTAATGTTATTTAATATATCATCATAATATATTTTGGAATTCCAGAATTGTTTTTTAGAACATATGCCTACCACTGTCTTATAGGGACATAAATATAAACCTGTGACTGAAAAGAACCGTGCAAATAGATAGTAGTTAATAGTATTGCTGCTCTTAAACACTCTGCTCTGTACAATAAGCATTGCATAAGATGTATTTGCCACCAGGAGTGTAGGTCACAAGTAGACCTCTGAGCTGGTTAAGGTGCTTACGATTTGAAGTGCTAATATTGAGCATCAAATGTGATGTAGATCTACTGAAAAGACATGCGTTCAATACATTTTTAGGGGAGGAGGAAATTGAACTTGATGGTGAACTTGGTTATGGTGTTGAAAATTGTCAACAAATCAAACAATTCTTTTTCTCAATGATGGATTTAGTTACTGTGGTTTTGAGCCGAAAATGTA
Organism: Galaxias olidus; assembly: GCA_026901105.3. Taxonomy (NCBI): domain Eukaryota; kingdom Metazoa; phylum Chordata; class Actinopteri; order Galaxiiformes; family Galaxiidae; genus Galaxias; species Galaxias olidus. The sequence continues at coordinate 294,778 of JAPMUY010007423.1, read as the reverse complement.
GTATATGGCTAATTGTGTGATGTAGGCGTGTTGCTGTGTTTTGAAAAAGTATGTTAAGTATAGGTCAACGCTTGTTAGCTATTGTATTATCTGTAAATGCATCCATAGTATTCTGGTAGGACTAATTGCAGTGGGATGTTTACCTGTGTTCTCAGCCTCTCACCTCTCTTAACTTCCTTAATGTCACAAGGATTTTAGGATTTTCCTAGGGTCGGAGGCAGGCCATAGTTGCAATGAGCCCAAAGGGGGGAATCTGTCTCCCAGTACAATGGAGGGCTTTATAGAAGCATTCGCTGTCCTCTTGAACCAGAGCATGTGAGAGAATACCCACAAGGTACCCACTATGTGAGCAAAAAACATGGTATTGTTTCAATGCCTCTTCTAGTCAGTTACAAAGCCAATTTGATCATCTTAATCTTAAAGCCACTATAGTCAACTATTTTCATTTTAAAGGATTAGCATTACATTTCTTCTGATAGCACATTGTAATGTCTATGGGAGAATGAAAAAATCATGGTTCAGATCAGTCCTCTTGAAGTCTCAATATTTAATATTATTTTTGTCTGCCACCATACTCCATGCAGGATCTCCACCAAAACTGTGACGAACTGCATTATGGCACAAGGAAGTGCGTCACTAAATCAGGAAAAGATGCCCATAATTGGAGTATAGTCGTTGATTATCCTAGCGATATGCAGTGACCACGAGCATTTTGCATGTCTTCTTTGTGACGGTTGGGGAAAATAATTACACCAAGCAACCAGTAGGGGTTGCCAAAATCACCTCCTACAGATCTACTGCCTCTAGTAACTTTAAGTGCCATTTTTTATGCAAAAATAATCTAAGAAATGTTAGAATATTCTTGAGGAAATAATACAATATTATTGATACATTTAACCCAAATGTTTCGCAAATACATAAAGTACTGTAACAAGTGTGTTACTTTCAGCACCTGTACAACGTATAAAACTGGACACTAGGCCAGAGATGTCATTCATTTCAACCACAGTCTGCTTTGAGAGAGAAGGTAATCCCTGTAAAAGTGTTACTTTTCTATACATTATTTGTATACATTACAGTGTGTATAGGCAGCCTTGCAGCGTGGAAGGCCCTGTTCTCTGACAGGTTTCAGCATGCACTCAGAATAGTGTGTCAGTCATACATTACAGGAGAGGGGCAATAGAGGGGCAACAGCTCTTCCTTATGAGTTCAAAGGGCCCCCCTTTTTCCTTCTCTACCTGTTTCTCTCTATTTCTGTCTCTTTCTTTGTTTCTCTTTCTCTCTCTTTCTCTCTCTCTCCTCTGCTTCTCTATATATCCATTTATCTATTTGTGTTTCTCTCTCTTGCCCCAGAGGCCAATATCCAGTTAAGCAGGAGTCAAGGAACACAATTGAAGCTCTGCATGGCTGACTCGAGACATCGTTGCTTCTTTTTTTTTCTTTTCCTTTTTTTACGGCAATTGGCATATTGGTCCGGGTATTTGGTCCCGACCAATAGGGTAACTTTACAGGCGGTATACCAGGACCTCCCCCATAGGTAGGAGACAGTGAACTCCTGATGCTACCTGTGGTGGGAGTCTCCTTCTGCACAGGTGGATATCCTTTGCATACCAAACCATACAACAATGTGCCTGCCTGTTTGCTTAAACTGTTAATCGGCTGCTGGAAATATACTGTGTCAGCCTCACATGCTAGATGAATACAAGCGTGATGAAACATCATTGTCTAGTATAATTTAATGAGAAACACATCTGATCTAAAAAAAATTGTGAGTGTATGTGTAATTGTGGGTGTGCACGTGTTTTTTCTCAGAATGTTAATGGCCGGCTGTGTATCTGTCTCTCTTTATATCGCTCTCTCTGAAATAGACTAAATCAAATAGCCTTTATCAGTAGGCTTTACTCCAAAAGCCTTGCCACCTACTTCCAAATGATAAAGCCTGGCTCAGGTGGTAGTGACTAGTAACTGGGGCTGGGAGCAGCCACATTATTAAAGGCCGAACTTTTTTTGACCATGACCATTCAGGGTTGTATTTGCTGAATGTCCACAGCACAGCTGACTAAATCAAGAGGGTTCTCTCTATGTGGGTGTCCTGTTACCATGCACATACATACTGTATCTCAAGACACATGGTTCATAAATTCATGGTTGTCAATTATGAACCATAAAATTCCCAAACATGTTTTCACTAACTTTTAGAAGTTACAGCTCACAAATGTCAGAATAGGTGAAAGTGACTGATCTTTCAAGTGTTTGATTTTTGCATATTACGGATTAAGATCTCATCGTTAAATACCTCACACACACACTGATCATATCATACACATTATCTGACTCACTGCTATAACTATGAGAAAGAAAATATGTCAATCAAAATTTGCCAGAGGCAAACTTTAAGTAAGCTATCACGCCATTATGACTAAACAAATGATGGCCTAATATACTGCCGAAGTCTAAAACCAGAAGGCTCCATGTAGGGATGAAACCTCTGTGAAAGTTACTGTACTGTATTATTTACACATCAGTGGGTGGGTTGATCTTAGTCTATTTTGAAGTGTAGTAGAACTGACAAACCTGTTGTAAAGTCATGACCCCATGGAAATAACTGGCATCTGACTCCACCAGGGGTCAGGAGCAAGAGGCCACAATGTTAAGACATGATATTTGAACTATGTTCTTAGCGAGGTGTTGATAATGCCATTCCTGAACAGATTAGCTAGCACTTGGCTTCTGCTGAACTTTTGTATACGTTCATATACAAGCATGCTGCTAACTGGTTGAGGAAAAGAATGAGGCATTGATCTTTAAGCCCTTAACCATCTTAATCTTGATCAGAATTATGCTGATGCATGTTAGCATGTGATTGGAGAGGTTAATGAGAAAATCTTTCTGATTCTAACAGCTTCAGCTCTGAGCATGTGACACTATTGATTTACATTTTGTTTATTGTTACCTACTTACTGTCTGCATCCTCAAGTATTGAAGTAAGGAAGGCACACGGTAGGCTATTTCTTTCACTCGTTTGAATTCTGCTTTCCTAGAGACAGAAAGAGAGGTTAACAGATGGTCAGGCTTAAGCATTTTGGACCGTTTGTCATTTTGTATTGCATTGTACATCATTGGATAAAGATGATCAGAACGCTAATTACTAAGCAGAAAAAGATGAGCTCACTCTACAAAGTGTCCAAACCTGTGTGTGAATGTTTTTTATCATCAAATAGAACAAAATATAACATAATATAAAAGTGCGTTAGCCTTTTTTGTGTGTATTCACTTAGATAGCAATGCATGCAGTGATTATAACACATGTTGTTGAAGATGTGTCAAACAGCTAAGAAGTGACTGCTTGGTTTGATTTGGATGCATGCCTCTAACCCTTTGGGATTTCAACTCAGGCCCGAGATGGTGGGAAGGATTAAGGACAATTATGCCTTGTCTGGTTTGTGGTCTCACCGTTGTTATTGCTCCCCTTTTACATTCAAACTTAGTACCTTTTCTGTCTTTCCTGTTTTTTTGTCTGGACTGACTCACATCGCCTTGCAAAAGTAAAGCCCCTGAAAGAAACTTATCTCATCCCCACTGTCACGGCAGAATTGTTGTTCCTTAATAACCATTAGAAGACAAATTAAGAGGTTGTTTAAACTGATGAAGTTATACTTTCCTGAAGTGCTTAACATGGCCTCAAATTGTAACAAAGCATAATAAACTCAGGTTTATTTTGGAAGCACTATTTTATTTTTCTCCTGATCAAGTTAGTCCTTCAGAGATTATTGGTCTACAGTATATGGTGAGGAAAGCAATATGACAATAGTTTCTATACATGCCAAAGTAAACAATGTTAATAAAGCATGAATATTATAATTTCAGTTGTAATCTAGATGATTGTGTCCAATAGGATTGTTGGAGCAGTCCAGCTGCACTAACTTGTGCCATGAATCCAATTTCCCACTGGGATGCTCCTTCTGTGTTAACTGCATTGCTTATAGTTCATCTTAAAAGTCACATGCCCTCAGCTCTGCCTGCCCTAAAACTCCCTGTTATGACCATTAATCATTAAAAACATTGAAACATAAATAAAATTAAATGGGGGAATAGAAAAACATTAAATCCGCCAAAAAGGACTTACATTCCCCATTGTGCTGGAGACTGCCAGCTACGGGAAAAAAGTTCCAGCACCAAAGATCTGTGGGGGTGTAAGAGCTTGGAACTGTTTTGTGAAACTGATAGAAAAGTGAATGAAAATGGACTCTTGGCTCCAGAGGGACAAAGATTGTGAAAGAGAGATCCAGGGGAACACTAGTGGTTTATGGGTAGTTTACTACCTTGACAGATGATCAATAGGCTCCTGCATTAATCTACACCGTAGGGGTTAGAGCTCACTAATGTATGAGCTATGTGTGTCACTTCCATGTCTACCTGCATGTGTGTTTGCCTGTATTACTGATGTGCCATCCTGTTTTCCTTTGCCATCTCCTCTTCAAATAAAGCATCCCATTTTATTGAATGACAGCCATTTTCCTTTCAACGTGATTTATGCTCTTAGTCCACTGTGTATAGGGAACATTAACTGTAAGCAAAGTTCTAAGGAGCTAATAATATTTACTATGAATTTTATACACGATAAGTCGTAGTGCAGTGGGCCAATGCACAGATGGGAGCGAGAGAACTAGCTAACCCAGCAGGGGCTGCAGTTTGGGATATGGAAGAGAACAGACAGACAAACATGAAAATTCCAGACAAATATTACAACCTATTGCCTCATTGCCTCAAACCTGGAAAGAAGAAGATCAGAAGGCTCTGAGGCACCTGAACTCACCATAGTGATTTAATCATTAGTTCATATCCAATGACCTACATTCCGCTATTCAATATTTTAGACACTGCTGTTGGGGCTACATCAGAATATGATGACATTTAAAGCAGAGGAAGAGTAATTCTAGGGGAAACTTAGATTACAGATTAGTAGTGAAGCTGATACACAGAGGCATGAAAAATAAGAAGCTCACTACCGTGTGTAGAACACGTCATCTAGTGGCCAAAGTGTGGTAGAGGCTGTCAATTTACTCACCAAATTGAATGCATTTAAGTTTATTTCACAACTAAAATAAGTGACAATAAATATTAATGTCAAACATATATTGACACCGGAAACAAACTATGAGTAAACTACTTGCCACTGGTCACAAGTATACCAGTTTGACTGGCCTCACACTTAATTTCCATCTGATTTAACAGATGAGGGTCACACTCAGTAGAGCTGTACGTTTTCAGACTGACCTTCTCGGATCCACAAAGTATATATATCCCTATGTCTGAGGAAACATTCTGACATTCAAATAATGTATGAAATGGGGGGTCCAGTGTGAGCACCAACCGAATTTCTTCAGACATTAGTGTTTCTATGTCCTACGATATGCTATCCACACAGATACAATTTCTTTGATGGATTTGAATTACATTGCGAATGCATTATTACTACAAAGTTTGACTTTTTCTCACAGATCAAAATCTTAGTACGTATGTAATTGAACTGCGACATTCGCTCATTGGTAAAACACACTCAGATTGATCCTCGCAGAGCTCCGTTAGTGAGCTAAACATGGCGTCCGACGGTGACAGCGATGAAGATTTTGTTGTTTTTGGTACTCCTTTAGAGCCTCTAGAAGAAGGTAGAGAAGTTTTAAAACCATTGCATATTACTTGTTACCGTTATATTACATATGTAATATGTGGTAATGTATTAGGCTGCTGCCTCTACGGGTTGGTTCACATGCCCGTCTTAGCTAACCACTTAGCTATGTAATGATTGGCATAGCCATGGCATTTATATATATATCTATTATACATAATATTGTGTGATCAGGCATATAACGATCTGTTCATGTTTTTGTTACAGATGAGGCACGGAAAAAGCCCATCCCAATTCATGACCAAGTGGTTAAGGATGATAAAGGACGCTTTCAGAGGTTCCATGGAGCGTTCACGGGAGGCTTTTCTGCTGGCTATTTCAACACTGTGGGCACTAAAGAAGGTAAGGCCCATAGGCCTATACCAATAAGGTCAAATGACATGTTAAGGTGTAGCATGTCATAATATTGTTTATCTCTCTTTCAGGTTGGACACCATCAACCTTTATTTCATCCAGGCAACAAAAAGCTGACAAACACAATTCCAGACCAGAGGATTTTATGGATGAAGAGGTACCCTGCACAGCTACTAAATAATAAAACCCTGGAGCCACATCTAATGCCACAATACAACTTTTTATAATGATATACTATTCATTTTAGGACATGGGTGAGCATGGAATTGCGCCACAAGACATCACAACCACCGATTATTTTTCATCCAGAAAGAAGGATGTGATCAGGGAAAAGGCCAAAGCCATTACCTCTTTATCCGCCCCTATCCCTGGGGACATCCTACTGGAGGATCTGGTGGCTCCAGCTAAGTAAGAAAGCATTGCAAATGGGTTCGCTTAAAAGTGCTGGTTTGCTTTACAGTTCTGGGACTCACCCAGCAACCAATTCAGTCTATGCTTGTGGCAACTGCCATTGCCTGATTAGAGTGGTCATTTGATGAAAATGTGTTTGCGGACAGAATATCGATTGGGGTGCAGCTACTTCGTCAGATGGGCTGGAAAGATGGCCAAGGGGTTGGACCCCGAGTGAAGAGGAAAGCAGCCAAGCAGAAATTGGGTAGGGTTTAAACTATCAATATAGCACTGAGATTTGAAATTACTTTATGCATTGCAGCAACTAAATGAAACATTTTTGATCATTAACAAATTATTCTTGTCATAGACTCAGTAGCAAGAGGCTTTGGCTGTGCATTGCCACATAAAGGTTCAGAAGAATCAGAGGTATGTGTGTTGTTTATCCTAATAAATAAATAGGCGTAATTGATCTCCCTACCTGTAATAATTCTCATCCTGTTTTCTTATAGGAGGACGATGATGAAGACTTTGCCCCAGAGAATGTGACATTTGCCCCGAAGGATGTCACTCCCATCAACTTCACCCCCAAGGTGGACCTCCATGGCCTGGGATATCGAGGTCTGAACCCTCTGGAGGCCCTGGTGGGCGGCTCCAGGACAACTCACATCAACCTGTTCACAATGGACTCTGACCGGACCAAAAGCCTGTTTGGAGACAATGCACAGGGGCAGAAACGGAGGGGTGGGGTGACTGGACAGGTACTACTTGATTGGTGTTTTGTTTGTTGTCTTACGAGCAGCTTTTAGCCTATACCAGAATGATGCTGTCGAATAGTTAATGTTGAAGTTTTACCGTCTCCAGATCTACATTATGCAGGTGTCTTACGGTCTCCTTTTTTGGGGGGCCAGAGAAATGCTGTTTTATTAATTTGTTTGACAATGAGTCTTACCTGACTTAAGAATTATAAGAACATTTGTGTCCACACAACCTCTGTATGAAATCTGTGCATGTCCTAAATTGGTGGCCTGCTACCAGTTTCTTCAGTAACAAAGTTCTTCTCTCTACACATAGGCCTTTGGAGTGGGAGCCATGGAAGATGAAGATGATGATATCTATCACAAGGATGCCATGTCTAATTATGATATGGTGCTGGGAGGGGAGGAGCCAGGGGATGGACTTTACGGTTGGACTGCCCCTAAGCAGTACAACAAAAAGAAGGGTGAGGAGTGTAGTTAACTGGTCCTGGGATGGTTGTTATGGTCAGTCCCAAAGGCATGGCTTACTTATGCAAGGATTATACAAATACTTTATAACAGTCACGTAGAACTGTAAGGCAATTGAAAAACTAGGGAAATAAGTTACTTTTAGTAACTATGGAACAAGCTATTCATGTCAAACCTTATACAAGGCCAAATTACGATTTTCCTCAGACTCCAGCAAAGATGTCTCGTACTTTGGCAAAATCTTAGAGGGGTTCACTCTAACCTCAAGGACCACTGAAGATAAAACGGTATGTATCTCTCTTTTTATATTCCAATATATCTATTGTGCTGTGTGTTCTGTTCAGTTCATATTTGTATGATTTAACCTTTTAAAACAAATACTTATACATCTAAGTAAATATGATATTGGGATATCTACAAGACTTTTCCACAACTTCATCCGTCCCCCGTCCCCCTTCCTCTTTCTCCCTAGATATTCCCTCCTCCTGACCTACCCAGGGACTACCGACCGGTACACTATTTTCGTCCGGTCGTAGATCTGTCTAGTGTTAGTCCCATTGTGGCCGAGGCCCTGAAAGCCTCCAGGGGACATATGGTCCAAGAGGGGGACAGTCAGAAAGGACGTCACCAACTAGATTCAGCCCAGAGAAGGGAGCTGCTGGGGGAGACAGCGCTGCAAGGTACTGCATCAGAAGCAGTTGTTTATTGGTCTAGTCTGGCTATGAACCTGTGTCTTTTTTTCTTATCTCATATCTGTCCAGTATCTGAATCTGTTCATCTCTAAATCGATCCCCTGCTTCACCAAGCAATAGCTTTTTTTTTGTTGTTGTTGTGGTTTCCTGTCAGCTCCACCATTGTATTGCCTTTTTGCTGCAGAGTTTTGATAAAACTGGATAAATTACAACTGTTATAATTTTTATTTAAAATATGTTATCCTTACTATTTTCAGGGCCCAGTTCTGTGTTTGACCTTTTGAAGGCTGAAGACAGGGAGAAGCTTGCCAAACTAAGAGGTGCACCCAACGTTCCTTCTGCATCCGCCAGTTCTAGCTCTACGAAAGACTCTCGTGCAGCTATAGTGTCTGCGGGAGTAGCTGCTGCTGCCGCCAAGGCCTCAGCTCAGAGGGCCATGTCGGCAAGGTTCCAGGGCCCAGGGGAGCAGCAGCACGAGCAGGCCCTCACTGCATGGAGTGGCCCAACGGCTCAAGCTGGCGATACGTTTAAACCTTTTGAAAAGAACCCAAGCAAACAAGCACGATACGACCTCTACATCAGCAAGCTCAAGCAGAGGGACAAAGGTAGATGGCTATAGGGTGACAAATGTACCATAAAGTTTTGAAATAAAACTTTTTTTTTAAATAAGCCAGATGTATTTGTATACGTTTCATCGTGCTGGTCTTGTATGGTGACAAGCACAATTTTACCTATACACAAATTATCTTATTTCCTTGATCTTTTTTGCATGTTCACTAGATGCCCTAGAATTGAGCCTGGATTCCACTATGACCGAATGGGAGCGAGGCAGAGAGAGGGATGAGTTTGTCCGCGCTGCCCTCCTCTACAAGCCCAGCAGCTCCTCCCTGTCCTCCCGCTTCACCAGAGGGAAAAGCCAGGAAGATGGGGAGACTGTTGAGGTGACTCGTGATCAGGAGGTAGGTCACAGTGTCGTCACCAGACTGCACTTACAATGAAAGCACTGTACGTATTAATGTGTGTTTAGTTAGAAGTCAGTTTGTTTATGAATTATTAAACTAACTTCAGTGCAGTAATAGCAGAAGTTTAGACCGATACAGTTGCACTGACAAGGGTAGGAGAGTAGTGTCACTACTTATTATGTTGTTCCTTACAGAATGATGTAGATGACAAGCAGGCAGCAGTGACTATGAAGATGTTTGGCAAACTGACCAGGGACTCGTTTGAGTGGCACCCCGATAAGCTGCTCTGCAAGAGGTTCAACATCCCTGATCCGTACCCTGGGTAAGATACTAATTCAAATGAAAATCTGGATTTATAATCCTTGCGTACTTGCAAATTTCACTGCAAAATGTAATGTTCGTGACCACACTTCAATGTGACTGCATATCTAGGTCAGGAATAGTGGGAATGCCTAAAGTGAAGAGGGACAAGTTTTCTGTGTTCAACTTCCTAAATGTGTCAGATAGTCCTACAGCCGCTGGATCCTCAGCTTCACAAGGTAAAAATAAACTGATCCAACACAACCCAAATCCTAATTAGGTTACATGAGTTGTGTATACATTTGACTTACTTTGACCAAAGCCCCAATGATTAATGCTAAATTATTAAAGGTTATCAACAAATCTGTGACATGTCTCTAATGTGAGTCTTAAAAAGGTAATTCACCACATGTTTTGAGCAACTGCAATTTACTATCTTGAACATTGTACTAACCGAGGCATAAATAAGGACCCTGTTATTTTCATATTAAATGGTCCTGGGATTTTTTTTATCCTGTCTACTGTAGATCCACCAAAGGCCCTATTGCCAGGTAAGAGATCTAGATGGGATGTATCTGGCCAGGCACAGGATGAGAAGAAGGACCCACTAAGTGAGTTCATCAGTGTAGCCCGAACTGAAGCATCGGCAGTATCCGCCTCATCCACAGCAGACCCTACAGCTGAGGTAATGTTTACTTAGTTCCCAGTGAAGGAAATAGGGATGCACTGGAACTTATTGACTGAATTCAAGGGCACGTGGTAGACATAATTTTCGGTAGGGTCTTATCTCAAACCTATTTGATATATGGGCATTCAGAAGCTATATTAATTTATTACAGTGGTCCTTGGCATTAAAAGCTGAGCTGGGAGAAGGCCACCTGTATTATTTAGACCAAATTGGACAACAAATTAAAGCAGATTAGCGCTCTTTATTGGCGCATTGGCAGCACCATTGCACACATACCAACAACAACATGCAGTCAATACTGAGCAATACTAGATAAATATGACAGAAAATCCATTCTACCACCACATTTCACAGTCACATAAGGAATATGTTAAATACTTTTACATTTTTAAACTGTACGAGAATGTAATTTTTCAATTTCTTCAGATAGGGTAAGATACTTTCCGTTATTAATAATTTCCACTACTGTGTATAACTGAAATGCATTGTGAAAATGTTTATTGTTTGCATTGTTTTTGCAATTTAAATGCTCATCAGTTTTATTTGTTCTCCTGACCAAGTCACCAGAACAGCTTTCATCAGAAAAGAAAGAGGACGAGGAAGAGGAAGAAAGCAGGCCCCCTATGGATCTGTTCAAAGCCATCTTTGCTGGTTCCTCAGATGAGAATTCATCCTCTTCATCAGAAGACGAAAGTGAAGATGAGAAAGAAGAAAAGGGAGGTGGTCAAGAGAAAGCTGGGCCACAGATATCAAGTCTGTTTAATATTAACCAGAAGCCGACCATTGCTGTCCCTTCCCAAGCTGGACACAGCCAGCACACGGGTAACAAATCCACTTTATAAAAATTTTATTTTGACATTGTTCTTTCAGTTAATTTCCATTTCCTTTCAAATAAATTAAACTTGACATGTACAATGCTTAAAAGAATGTGTTTAACTGTGCTTTTTTTGGTTTAAGTTGCTGTGTCTCCAAAAGGGCAGACCGGTCCAACTACAGTTGCTCCCTTTCAGGACAAGGAGCTGGAAGAATTTGGCCCTTGTCTGCCACCTCAATCTACACTATGTATGTATATGATGATAACAAGAATGTTTTTCTTAGTACAGTAAGTACTGTATACTGTATAAGTACAGACATACTATCTTAATTGATTGCCTATTAAGAACTTAAGATTTTGACTTGCATTCATCCTCAATTTTCAGCTGGTAGATGCTTGCCATCTTCAAGCTCTGGTGTCCATGAGGAGAAACACAAAAAGAAGTGCAAGGAAAAGCACAAGGCCAAAAAACAGCACAAACACAAGAAGGAGAAAAAGGTAGGACTGAAAAGCTTAGTGTAAAAGTGTAAAACCTATGGCATTTGAGCCTGATCGTAGTCTTAAATAAGGATCCCTGCCAGAATAAAAAAACAATTCAAATCTCAACTATCCACTGCCATTGATCCCTTTTTTGTAGCAGAAGAAGAAACATAAGAAGCATAAACATAAAGGCAAGCAGAAGAAGGAGTCAGATTGCTCTGAGGCTAGTGACACAGACAGCTATGAGGTTAAAGATTCTTCAGAGGTGTCAACAGAGGAGCTTCTGCAAAGGTTAGACTTCAGTATCATCATATTCTCATTTAAAAATGTGATGTTTTCATCCAATTACATCAAAAAAGTAGATGCATTTATCAAAATGTGTATATTTGTCACAAAAATACTGCCAGAATATTGGGTGTACCTTGCTTATATATTTTTGAAAGTTTTACTAGAGTAATTTCTTCACATCAAGGTTAAAAGGAATCCGGAATACCAAGATACGGTGAATGTGTATGCATCCATGCTGTGCATGAGGACAACCGTTGTATGAGGACAACTGTTGCGGACTACACAAAACAGATTGACATGCTAAATAATAATGTACATTTTACAAAATAAAATCTGAACATTATTTTTTTGCGACTATTTTTGATATTTCTTATAATCCTTAAATAAATATTTGTGTAATCATAATTTCTAAGAGTTGGGATTACTTTTGTATAATCGACGTAAAACAGCACACCTGTTGCAAAATACAATTTGAACAGCATTTCTGTTATAAGAAAATACGTATTTTGAACCTGAACGAACTGAACTGGCACTAGAAGTCTCGGCGTTTCTATAGAAACTCATTACGATCTACCAGCAGGCAACAAACGTGTCTAGGGTAGAAAAGTCATCCTGACATTAATTTCGCCAATGGCAAATTATTTTCTCAAAAGCTATCTTACTTACTGAAGTGGGCACCTTGTGGCTATAAAAATGGCGAATAGAAATATTGATCCTCTGTCACTTGATGAATCTATTGAGGATGTTGAACTGAAGAAAAGCGTAGAGGAGAAAAGTGTGCCGTCTGTATGGGCGCATCAACCAAATTCCCAGGTAAAACTTGTCTCTAGACAAAGTACTAGTTTTACAACGCTGTTATTTACACAATTCTTTGAATGTTTGCTGTATTCAATCAGTCATTAAGAAAAGCACATGGCATCTAAATGTACTAAGTAAACCAATAACTATACTATGGCAGATCCGTGTTTATGTATTAATACAACGATACGACATGTTTCTCCCAAAGATCCCAATCAAAGTATTGCGGGGTCACTCAGATGCTGTTAACAGTTGTCATTTCTGCTTCGATGACAGAAGGATCTTTACAAGCTCTAGTGACAAAACTGCCACACTTTGGGTATAACACATCTTATGAATTAGGTTTCTTGTTGAGATTGCATGCATTTCAAGCTTTTACCAAGAACAATCACGTTGTTAAAAGTATGGGTAGGCCTTTCAATGCTTGTAATCTTGCTTTTTTAAGTAAATGTACATTTCACATTGAAAGGACACAGAAACCTGTGCCCCATTACGGGTCTTCAAAGGTGGACATCTGTCACCCATAATTGGTTGTGCCTTGATCCCTGAACGAAATCGGTGAGTGAGAGGACAAAAGTATACACAGGCACATCATGTAATTTTTTTATACTTAAGAATTTACCGTGGTTGCCTAGGCATATTGGTATGTCAAGTTAATCCTTATTAGACCTACATGTGCCCCCTCAGTCAATACATTCCAGGTTCAGCTATTCTTACTGCGTATATATATTCTTCCCAGTAAGTGCATGTTCATCTTGCTTGCTGGTTTCTTCAACCACCCACATCCAATTAAAGGCTCGAGTCAACTGTTTGGTCCTCCTCAAATGGCTAAGCTCTCAAATCACCATTCACATTTTTTGGAGCAAGGTCTTTTATTACAAGCCCTTTTGTTTGCTTGTTCTCTTTACTGACACAAATGCTGTTGCCAGGTAACCCTGGTAGGCTGAACACAGTGCAGTGTAGAAAGCAGGTAAAATAGAGAAGGAGGCTACTACAACTTTGCATTATATAATTTAACCCCCCCCCCCAAAAAAAAAAAAACAGGCTATTTTAGATTGATGTCAACCTGTCTGTATGCAGCATAGGCTACAGTTTGATAAACATGCACAAATGTTTTTATTATTTATGAAACTTTTATTTAACCAGGAGACTTCACATTGCCTTTCATACCTATTATTCAAGCGAGATCTGGGTGCGAGGCAGCAGCACAATCAACATAAAATGAAATAATAAAAAAATGAGTTCCCAACAGTCAACATATTACACGTAACAGTAAGCACATTACTAGCCGTAAAAACATACAATTTTATTATTGACCACAGGATGAATAGACAATAAAACAGTCCAGAATAGCTACATGTTCAGAATTGGGTAGGAGAGCAAGAGAAGCACAGAGTGGTTTGCTAAAGCAAAAAGCAGAGACCTTGAATGGCCTGTGAAGTTTTTAATGACTTTTGTCCCTTAGGGTAATCACTGCTTCATGGGACAAAACAGTCAATGCTTGGGACATTGAGACAGGAAAGATCATAGTAAGTCAGTCTAAGGACAACATATGGTTCCTTCTCTATTAGCCTAACTTTTACTCACTTATTTTTACCTACACCCATTCACTTATTTTTGTACAAGTTTTTTTAAGAAGCTCCGTACGCATTGAACACTCATTTATTCTATATTTTGTTTGTACATTAAGTGGACGGCCACACAGGGTGGTCTCCTGACCTCTTGTAGTGTATCAGGTGATGGAAGGTTTGTGGTTTCTGCTACTGACTTGGAGAACGCCATCTACTTAATTGATGCAGATGATGGGAAGTGTATCGTTCATATTAAAGGTAATCCTGCTTGAACCAATACCCTCTTTGTCATATAACTTTGAAATAATACATAATTGATCCCCTCCTCAGGTCATCACAAGTCCACCATTATGCAGTGCAGGTTTGATCCACAGAGCAAACATGTGGCCAGTGTATCTGAAGACAAAATTATCAAGCTGTTGGACCTAGCCTCCAATAAAACCACCTTAAAAATAAACAGGTATGGTTGTCCTAAATTTCAAAGAGCCCAATGAAATTGAATTGGTATGAAAACGTTGGTTTAACAATCATTGAGGCATGTTTTGAACTTGGGATTTTTCTTTATAATTCCGAAATGAGTGATTCAGCTCTGCACAAGCCATAGACAGGTAGCAGTAGCCTGCATTATTCTATTGAAATGGCATAGGACATACTATTGGGGTAATCTGACAAGGCAGGCTACCCTAGCGGCCAAGTCCCAAATAAGCCCCAGGGAGTCTTTATGGAAACCGCAGCCCTCAACTACAAATGAAGCTTCCTCTTCCAAATTCTCCAGAGCCCAGTCAAATTGAATTGGATTGGACATTAATCAATGGACATTAAAATCAGAGATACATAAAAGAGGATGGGAGGCTTATTGAGACTACATACACAGCTGTTTCTTTACAGTGTACATACAGTATATAATTAAACAGCCACCTTCCTTACCTCCGTGATACACTTGACATGTAGGGTTGCTTAGAATAGACTGTTTATAATTAAAGCTGGGAAAACCATTCTATAAATAAATAAAAATACAAAAAATGTGTAATGCCATTTTTATAATGATTTGAAATTCTGTTCTTAAATGACCCTATCTCTGAAATTAAGCCTTTTAAATTTCAGGACCCTACATTGTATGTGAAAATGGTGATTTTCTTTGTCGAACCACAATAGTGTGCTTCAATTAAATTAGACAAATAAATGTACTTAAAAAAATTTAAAAAAAAGTTTTATATATTTCTTCATTGTAAATTATCTACAGTACATTACCAGTCAAAAGTTTGGACACACTTTCCAATCAACATCTAGGCACTGAAAGTTTACCCTTTTTTCCCTAATTTCTTTACAGCATGCATACAAATGTTGTATCTAACTGCTGCTTTACCAACAACAATCGATACCTGTGCACTGCATCGTGGGATAAAACCCTGAAGTTGTGGGACCTCCAGACTGGTATGTTTCGCTCTCAAGGTGGGGTGACACTAAGCAAAGGTCATGACGGCAGTGTCAGCTCCTGCACCTTTTCTGATGATGGTGAGATTCAAGAGTTCCCCATGCTTCCTTTTGAAAATCATCTGTTACAATTTTACATTGCCGTTCATTAGATTTCAACTACAAAATGCATCCTCGGAAAGCCCCTATCCTTTTGAGGGGCAGTGGCTCAAGCAACTCTTATGTTGAAATGTATAATTCTGTTTTCTTAGCATCACTCCTTGTGTCTGGTGCTTATGACAAAACTGTTGCTTTATGGGATATAGCTACACTCTGCAGAACTGTAGTATTAAAGGTAAGTTGCGTGTTCAGATATTGCAATAAATCTAATTACAGATTCTTAACTTGTTTATCAAAGCTTCCTATTTCTCATTTATTTTTTCTGTCTAATGTAGGGACATGCTGATTGGGTGACCGATGTTGCAATCAGTGCAGACAAAAAGTGGGTGGCATCTGCCTCTAAGGTACATAGTGCTTAATGTCACAATGCCCAATCTTTCAGTTAATGTTTAATTATTATATTGTGTCATATGAAGCTAAACACATATCTGAACCGTGAGTACCACGTTGTACAAAGGCATATCTGCTATTAACAGAACTTCTCAATAGTAAGGTTTTTAGTGTATCTTTTTCCCTCCAAAGGACACAACCGTTAGGCTGTGGAATATAGAGAACTCAGAGCATCTTCCCAGAGTAATTGCGACTAGAAAAAATCAAGGCATGGGCTTACAAATACTTATGGTTAGTAAAAGCAAAATAATTCCCAGCTGTTTCTCACTTTTGAACTTTGAGTTTGAATGAGATTGTCCTATCACATATGGATTAAACGGAACTATATAAGATCATGTGTTGTAAAGATGTAGTTAGCCTGCAATGACACTGACAGTTGTGTTTGCTCTATGATTCTTACAGTGTGAGGACTGTACGAAACCATTCTCTGTGTCCAGACTGGAAATCTCTGAACTGATCACAAAGTGTGTTTTCTGCCGTTTGAAGAGACCAACCAGATACTCTGTGCAACCACCTCCTGCTAATGTTTTGGCTTTGTAATACTTAATTAATTGTCCCAATTACTTGGTGTTTAACATTTTCAGAAGATGAAAATATGGATGGTATGTATCATTTTGGCGGTATAGTAGGCTAACCTTGTAAAGTACTACTTTCTGAATTCTGACTAGTAAATTGGTTGTGAAGAGAGAAAAAAAACTGTACTTCTAGGTAGTGGGGTTCTGTACTCATTGTTGACTGATTTGCTTTTAATTAAAAAATATTCAAGCATAGACATTGCCCCATCCACTAAGTACGTAACATCACATGTTCGTTTATAAGACGAATTATTTCGCGTGGGGTCCAACGGCGCCGTGGCTTAGATGGTTAAAGCGCCTGTCTAGTAAACAGGAGATCCTGGGTTCGAATCCCAGCGGGGCCTTTTGATTTGTTTTGAGACGGTCTTACAAATGTATAATGACAGACTCGGAAAAATGTATCTGCCATAAAACACTGATGCTCAGAGACAATTTATGGTACTACTGTAGTTAAAAAAATAAGCGACTTTGCATCTGAAAAAATCTATGTAAGTAATCCATCTGGCCATGTGAGGGCAGAAGTGAGAGCGTGTTTGAAAAAGAATCTTTGAACGGGATGGATCATGGTGACAAAAATAAAGAAATGTCCATA
This sequence comes from Galaxias olidus, assembly GCA_026901105.3. Taxonomy (NCBI): domain Eukaryota; kingdom Metazoa; phylum Chordata; class Actinopteri; order Galaxiiformes; family Galaxiidae; genus Galaxias; species Galaxias olidus. Next base: position 277,376 of record JAPMUY010007423.1, on the reverse strand, counting down.
TTTAAACTGATGTGTGCCTTTAATCCGTAGCAAATGAGAATTGAATTTCCTACAAATTAGTCGTGTAGTCGTTTCGTCTACTGCTCATGCAAGCTCTCGGTTGTTTCGGTGCACGAAGCTGCATATGTCGCGTGCCAACACTTTTATGGCAAGAAGTGCAGTGCGTAACCTGCCGTGACTTTGTTCTGTTGAACGAACGGGATTGCTAGCTAAAATGATGCATTGCACAAATCTAAAGGTTATAGCCCTGTTCACACTGTGGCTCGATAACGTTACTGATTAAAATACTTGCAAGTGTAAAGTTGAATATCTTCAGAACACCAACCGACGCAGATGTTACGGGAAAAAATACAAAGAAGATGACAAAAGACGTACCTGGATCATAGAAATGATGGAGCGGATCATATTAAAGCTCCTGCTTATCAAATTGATATGTATTCGTTTCGCTTTGGTTCGTGTTGGTGAGTGCCATATTACTTAATTAGTTCACATTTTTCGACAAATCAAATGACGTTGTTCAACGTTAGATGGTGTTGACTGACTAGTTATTTTGAACTGATTGAAATCTCGGTCGAAGTCATCATTCTACTGTCACATTTTTGTTCCTTTTTGCATTATAAATTAATTGCATTGATTTGTCACTGACAAATGATATCGACGTATTTGTAAACATGGATGATGGATTTTGACCCTACTAGCACCGCACTCAGCATTACATCATTGCTTCAGCTCAGCATGTCCTCATGTATTGGTGTAGCCATCTCGCCGCACAGTCTATGGATCAGTTATGTAGGAACAGTAGCCTGCATTTGCAGCGAGGTCACTAAAACATGAGGTCACTGAAGATTCCAACCACTCTTTGATTTCACTGTAAGGTTGGCACAGCCGTTCATTTCTGTTTTATAAATTATATTGCCCTTCCCCCATGCTGCCTTGATAGAACTCGGAAGTAAGCTTAGGTGGAGGTGCGAACGAGAGAACAATAGTGTGAGGTAGAAGGATGCTGGAGGCGTTCTTAAGAAATTCTAAACTTTATTACCTTGTGTTACTACGTAAAGGAATGATACAGCAGGTCTTTGAAATAGTGGATACTCCAGACGTTGAATTGTAGGCTATATAGCCTATATATCATAATTGTATGTACATGACAGTAGACCCATTTAGTGCTGCAATGGGAACATGGTACACCAGATATAGGCATTAAACATGACACATAGGAACATGTGTCTCAGAATCGATAATAGAACGGGGAACTGTGAACTTTAACAGATGAATACACATTGTCTAATAGATTGTATAAGACCTATGGTTAAAGAAATAGTTGACTTTAGACTTATCATGTTCAATTGATGTAATGATGTTCAATAACTGATCCACACTACCAAGTTATTTCATGTGTTTTAGTTAATCATATGTTTTTATTCACTTGTCTTTAGTGTCTTCGCTGAAAACCGTAGACCTACTTTTATCTTTAGAGTGCGCTTTTAAACATTTTAGTGTAATATACACATCATGGGCTGTTTTACTGTTAAGCTGTTGGAGGTGCTTCTTTACATTTTTTTTATTTAGGCCTACAATTGTTTCTTAGTGTGAGTCAAAATGGACTGAATCTTAAGCAACTGTGCTATGGTTTGATGCCATTAAATTGTACAATACTCCGTAGATTGCGGACGATCAATATTAACAACATAGGAAACTTTGTCTGGTTGCTGTTATTGAACAGCTGGAAGTGGAACAACATTCAAGCATTTGCTGGAATTCAGGGACGTATTCCAGGATAAACTGGGTTTCCGGGGAATCGATATCTTTTGCAGTGACGCCATGTTAATATTTTTGCTCAAATGTCCCTCAAATTGTCGGATCACACAGCTGCATTGTTGTGTGGGCTGTTGGGCACACGATAGGCCTATACGTTTCTCTGTCCAAACTTGTTTACATAACCTGAATTGTTGGCCCTGATACACTTCAGCTTGAGTTGATGAAAAAAGAGGTGAAAGGATAGACTGAGGAGAAGATGCTATAGTCCGAAGGTTAGTCTATGTGAAGCCACTGAGCCCTTCCCCTATCTCTCTCTCGCGTGCTTGCTCTCTCTCGGCCTTACTGCCTGCCTTTATGCATGAGCTTTTAGGGAACATGGTTATGATTTTAATGAGATACTCTTAAAAAGCACACACAATACCACAGTTGATTAGACTGATAGAAATGATGGACTGTTTTCTTCCTTTCCCTGTGAGAGGTATTTTTGTTGATTAACTCATTGGAATAGAGCAGAAACGGGCTACACTCTGGAGACAAACTGTCTAAGTGTAAAATGGACAGAACATCTATCTGAATAAGCATTTGAGTGGTATTGAAAGCAGTGGGGTACCATTGGCCTGACATCACAGTTGATAAAGATGTGAGCCACAATATGTTGTAGGCTGTATGATCACACATTCCAGCTCATACTGTCCATCGTGAGTGGCTTTATACACCTTTTGGTTATGCCCAGCCATTTCTTGTGCCGATATGTGGATCAAAAGGACTGGATTTATTTTATTCTTTAACCCAGCACTGAGTATCCATAATTAAAAAATCATCATGAATAAAAGAGTATGGAATAGGCCTACATGTCCATAGCTGTGAGCAATCTGCATTCACCATTCACCATAAATGATTTGTGTCTTTGAATGTGTCCGAAGCATAGTTTAGGGATTGTAGACCTTTAGGTGCCACAGCACAGCCTTTAGGACTGTCCCTCTGGGTCACACATATCTGTCACCTTTTACACAGCGCTGAGCTACTTACTGTACTGCACCAAACTGCAGAACCTAAAATCTCGCACACGTCTGAAGGGGTTATTTATTTACGTTTGCATTGGGACAGACCACTGAACTCCCCTGTCTCGGTCACTGTTTAAAATCTGAATTAGCCAGAGATTCCTGATCTTGGTGATCAGACCTGATGTCTTTTTGTATCAGTTTTTTTTTTTTGGCGTGTGTCAATAAAGGACATAATATGTGTTAGTCTCTGTCTGTCGGAACAAACCCACATTCAGGCCAGTTCATTAAAATAAAACATATGTAATGCCACTTTTAGTAATCTATCTAAATTGTGTGAATGTGTCCTTATTTCCCCCAGTGGCCTGCAGTGGAAAGGTAGAGCTGCACACCGAGAGGAGGGGGGTGATCTATAGCCCCTCATGGCCCCTCAACTACCCCCCAGGGATGAACTGCAGCTGGAACATCCAGGGAGACCGTGGGGAGGTCATCACCATCAGGTAATCTCAACTCGATTCATCCTTCATTGGAACAGAGCTCTTCTATGCAAGTACTGTAGCAAACAGAGACAGTGGTATATTATCAATAAGCCTGGGAAATGTGCATTGTATGATTGTTTTATTACACACCCCACTATTTTCTGTGTCATCCGCTCCATATTTCTTTCACTCGCTACCACTCGCCTTCTGCCTTCCTCTCTTTCTCTGCCCATCAGTTTGATGACTCATGTCCCCAGAGAGACGATGCACTGCCAGAGGAGTGCTTGATGTCACAAAATGTTCTTACTGTCCCTCTTCAACGATACGTTTGTGAGTTCTGTACTCACAGAATACCCCAAAAATGTAGCATTATCATCAACACTCGTTCCCCGTACATTATCCTTTTTTTAGTCTAACCTAACCTAATAGTATAGTTTTACATCAGTTATGACATTCATAACATAAAGGTATGGTCAAATGTGCTGGAATTAGTAGTTGAATCAACAGGCCATGATATACAGTGTTTTTCTTGACAACACAAAGCACTTGCTGCTGTGACTCAAGGGACAATTGCCCTCCGGAGAATAGCGCAGCCCCTGCATTTGCTTCTAGACATTTGTGAGGCAACAGTGAAACACTGACACCTTTTGTTTTCAAACTCATAGTTGATTATATGGACTATTGTTTTCTCTTAGTGATCTATAGATAACTATAGAGTGAGGGAAGCTGTGTTTGAAATGGATGAGGAGTTCACGGACAGCTAGAGGCAAAACTCATATGATGGTAATGGTGGTAGGGCAAACGTATGACATCATCTAGGATGGCTCAGCCACTCTGGCAGATTGAATGTGTGAGAGTGAGTGGGTGGGTGAGTGAGAGAGAAAGAGAGAGAATGTGTGTGTGTGTGTGTGTGTGTGTGTGTGTGTGTGTGTGTGTGTGTGTGTGTGTGTGTGTGTGTGTGTGTGTGTGTGTGTGTGTGTGTGTGTGTGTTCTGAACCCTGCGATATGCACTGTAGAGATCATTACTAAGTGGTTTGAGAGAAGTGAAGATCAATCTCGTGCTGTTATGTCTAACTTTTCCACATTCTGATTCACAGTGTCTTCATCATTGTCTGAACTTTTAGGATATAATGAGGAACACATCAGCATGTAGCATGATGTAAGCTGTAGAAAGTTCTATTTGTGAGATAGGATTTAAATTTCCTTTGGAACTTTGTTGAGGTGTCAAACATCCAGTGACCTAAATCTTTAATGAGTTGATTATTTAATTGAATCTGCTGAGTATGAAGTAGCTGAGGAAGGTATATTTGTACATTGGGAGCACCACAGGTCACCATTGCACCCACACAGATGTCTACAACACTCTCTTACCTAATAATGGTACTTGGCTAGACCTGATGTGTTTCTTGCTTTGCTCCCATGAGCCACTAGTTCCCGACAGTTGGCGGGTGGCAAGTTCAACACTTATCAAGCGCTCAGACTGGCAGAATGGCAAACACCGCCTCAAACCAATTCTGTCTCACTGTCTACTCCCTACTATAAAACTCATTTAAAATGGTTTGTTAGAAGTCAAAACATTTCTAAAACGTTTTTAAAGGTGAAATTCATTATGACTTAATAAAATACATTTGTTAAATGACAAACCTTTTCTGTTAAATAGACAAGGCACCTTTTAACAGAAAACCTAGACAATTCAATTCTGAAGACACTTTCACTTTTCAAATCCCTAATGCCTGTTCTCTTGGTTGTAACGCCTCAGTTTCCGTAACTTTGACCTGGAAGACTCGGGCCGATGTTCCGGGGACTGGCTACTACTGGGCCCCACCTGGAGGGAGGAGTACCGGGTGTGTGGCTCCCTCCTGCCCCCTCCGTTCATCTCCTCTAGGGGCCGAGTCTGGCTCTATTTCCACTCCAAGGCCAACAGCTCGGGACAGGCCCAGGGTTTCCGTCTCTCCTACATCCGTGGTGAGTAAGAGAGGAGAACAGTGTGAGCGCTTTGGGTCGAAGCTGGGGGGCCGTCGCCACATTACTTTTTAATCCCGCCAAGACATTATGTTTATTTATTCACACACTAAATGGTAACATAAATAAGACAGGGGTGGGACTGACTTCAACAGTTCAAATCTAGGAAATCTGTGAACATCATATCTTCTCACCCTCTGAGCTCAAGTTTTAAAGAAAATAAAACCCGACCATAAGGGGATCAGATAAGCCTTTTTATCATGCAGAGTTGTGCACATAACCGGCTCCTTGTTGGGGACCCAATCGAATGCACTGTGCAAATAATGTCTCAGCTGTATATATAAATAAATGCTGCTCAGTGTAGCAATAATCAAGTGAGCACTTTAGAAATCAATATTTCCTGAAGGAATTTGGGTTAAGAGCAGATGCCTTTGGACGTTTCAAGTGGGCGCCTTCCTTCCTAAATGATTCATTGATTTGAGCTCACCAATGTCACTTGCCTTCTTGCAAGGTCCTATATGCATAAATATGGTTAAAGAGAGAGCAGACAGAGAAAGCTGTTATTTGATTTCACTTATCCATTAAGACCTGACAGTATTGCTGATTAAAAATATATGAGCTAATTGGGATTCAACAAACATGGTGGCCTGAGGGAAGGCTTGACACCTTTGTACTGCCGACTGTGGTTTGGCTGAAATCAATGACGTTGGTGTAAAGTGCTATAGAAACACTGTAGGAAGATCTTTCTTTTTTTATCTTAAGGACGTGCCAAACTAAATGGTGGGCTTTTGACTGTGCTCGCTTAGCTGTCTGGAGTTGATTTGTTGTGGCCGTTGTTTTGGCCTGTTGTAACATGAAGTTTACACAGTGCTCTAAGTAACAAAATCTTAGGAATGTTCTCTTATGTTTCACCCGAAAAGCCGTAGTGAAGTGTAAACATTTCCGGACCCCTTATGCGTACTGTTGAAATTATATTTTCAGTCAGTGGAAGCTTTTGGACTAATATTTTGATATTTTAGTCCTAAACCAGTTTGTGATCTCCATGTTGGGTTTACTCCAGGTCGCTTGGGGCAAAGCAGCTGCCAGACAGATGAGTTCATGTGTGGTAATGGCAAGTGTCTCCCCCGTACCTGGAAGTGCAACGGCCTGGATGAGTGCGGCGACGCCACCGACGAACGCAACTGTGCTCCTCCTCCTACTGACTCCCGGCCCAGCCTATGCCCTGCAGGCTCACTGCCCTGTACCCACGCCCAGTCCACTCGCTGCCTGCCGCCCTCACTTCGATGTAACAGCGCACACGACTGCCCTGATGGGTCAGATGAGCTCGGCTGCCCGGATACCGCATGCGGGAAGCATCTGGGGAATTTCTACGGTTCTTTTGCCTCACCAGACTTCTTCCGAGCCAACCGGAGTGCCCCAGGGGAGCTGCATTGCTCCTGGCTGCTGGACACCCAGGACCCCAAGCCTATCGTACTACAGCTGGACCTGCAGCTCGGTCCCGGGGACTCTCTGCATGTCTACGACGGGCTGATTCAGCAGGCAGAGCGCCTCCTGCAGGCCTTGTCGCATCATAACAACCGCCGGCCCACCCTGCTGGAGTCTAGCAGGGGCCAGATGAGTGTGCTGTACCTTGCCCAGCCACGCAGCCCTGGACATGGCTTCAACGCCACATATCAGGTATACTTCGTGGCTTTTGAATAAGGGTTATTCTTTTTTTGTTTCAGTAATTGTTCTTTGATGTTGTTTTTTTTGTGGTCCAGTTACCATCATGGTAGACAATCAGAGATGTATTTTTGAGTGTGCTCTTTGACCCTGCCAGGTGAAAGGCTACTGTTTCCCAGGGGAGCATCCGTGTGGCGGTGACCAGGGCTGCTATTCAGAGCGCCAGCGCTGTGACGGCTACTGGCACTGTCCCACGGGCCGTGACGAGGAGCAGTGCCCCATCTGCCAAGAGGGCGAGTACCCCTGTGAGGGAGGGAGTGGGGCCTGCTACCCGACGTCAGAGCGCTGCAACAACCAGAAGAAATGTCCCGACGGCTCCGACGAGAAGAACTGCTACGACTGCCAACCCGGCAACTTCCACTGCGGCACCAACCTGTGCATCTTCGAGACGTGGCGCTGTGACGGCCAGGAGGACTGTCTGGATGGCAGCGACGAGAGGGACTGCCTGGCTGCTGTGCCCAGGAAAGTGATCACTGCAGCCCTGATCGGCAGCCTGGTGTGTGGCCTGCTCTTGGTCATTGCCCTGGGCTGTGCCTTCAAGCTCTACTCTCTCAGGACACGCGAGTACAGGTGTGCAGGCTGGGCCAGACAGGCCTCCCCTTTGTCTCATTCTTATTCATTGTTGAAATTGATTTATTAACTTCGTTCTTTTATTTGGCCCAGTTTGACCTGTGCCCTTCAACCTAATTTCCTCCTATTTGGTTCTAATTAATCTTTCCCTCTTGCCCTTTTTGAATCATCGTGCCTTTGCTTGACTCTGTTCTCCACCCTTTCCTTTTATTTCCCTTTTGTCTCCCATCCCGATTGGATTTGAAATTCGCCGACTGCTTAGTGGTTTTGTTCTTTGCCTTGTCCTCCTCCCAATGAAAGCTGCCTATTCTCTTCCCAGACCTTAATTGATCCCACCACAGAGATGGTGACAAAAGGGTTTCATTTGACGCCTGGCCTGATGAATGGGCTGCTGCTGCCGCTGGTCAATGACGAGGCGGTGGGGTAGCTCCACTGCTCAGCCCCATTCCCTGTGCAGCGCCTGGGATAATAGGCTAATATGTAGCCTCTGTTAGCCTCTCGCTCAGCTGGCGCCGGCTGCCCTGCTGGTGCCCTACTAATCCAGGCCCAGTGTAACACCCTTCACTCTCTGTGTAAGCTGATCCGCTTGGCCCAATACCCTGCAGAGAGGAGCTATGCACTCATGGAAAGTGAGAGAAAGGAAAAGAGAGGACCATAATAAATCCTAATATTATTAACAGTTGCAGTTGGGGGTTTTTTTTTTATTTTTTTTTTTTTTTTTTTTTTTTTTTTTTTTTTTTTTTTTTTTTTTTTTTTTTTTTTGACTTTGTGGCTTTGTGGTTGTATTGTACCTGACATTGTCCGTGGCTGATGCTGACTATATACGACTTTGTGAGGTGTAGGAAAAGGTAATAGAGGATGAGCCAACAGCATAGACACCGATGGGGCCTTTTTAAAATCTTGCATTACTGTCAAGTGGCTACTAGATCATTTCTTAGTATTCATTATTTATTTTAAATAATTTTTATTTATGTAATTCTTATACTTTTATGTCATTCGGACACAAACAATATTTGTAGATTTGTGCCAAGAAACGTGCCTTTAATAATGGGCATGCCTCTTTTTGTTTATACAATTCTCAATGTTTTATAATTAAAGTAATTCTTGACCATGAAAGTGTCTCTCTTTGTTTTGTTTTTCCCTGTCGACCACAGAGCTTTTGAGACCCAGATGACCCGACTGGAGGCGGAGTTTGTTCAACGAGAGGCCCCTCCCTCCTATGGCCAGCTGATTGCTCAGGGCCTCATCCCTCCAGTAGATGACTTCCCTGTCTACAACCCTACTCAGGTGAGGGAAATATATTTAAAGTGAACTTGTTTTCATATAACATTTAACAATTCTTTCATTGTTTCACTATATTTGTTTTGTAAGTTGTGCTCTGTTTGCACTGCATGAGCATTTTCATCGACCAATGTAAAGCTAACTAGGCACTTCCTTTCCCTGAATGCCTTTGATGGTCCATAGTAGTGTCGTGAGATAATCATTTCTGAAATTGAAAGCTACCCATTTATCCAACAAGCCTCTTCCCCCCTCGCAGCCTGATCTTTCTTTCTCTTTTCTGTATTTCTTTCCATGTCTCTTTCTTGTCAGAATAAGTGTTGCTGTTTATTTGCATAGTCTTTGTTCTTATCTGTCTTTTCCTACTGTCATTCTTCTTTATATTCAAATATCCACTCACACTCAGACATCCTCTCTGGCCCTTTCTTTTTTCGGTTCTCTTTCTGATCTGCACTCATTCCATTTCTCTTCCTCTTTCTCTGCTTTGAAGTACCCGTGTCATTCTGGAGGGGTTAATGAATATGAATGCTAAGTAGAGAAGACAGTGTCTGCACCATGTGCTGTTATATCTTCCACTCTCAGACCACCCCGAATGATGCCAAACATACAAGTAAACACTATAATTTTCAATTCAAAGCACGTAACTCTCTGCATCACAGCCATTGCAGCAGTTAGTTGTGATTAATGTTAGAGGATTATTTCCACGTAGCTCGTTTCCAGGACCGTTAAATCCCTGTTTTACTAACCTTGGATGCATGGGTTAATGTGGGCTAATTGTATGATCACAGGCCTTCAGAAGGGGAGCCACTCGGCTATTTAATGAGCAGGCTGACGCTCAGTGGGTTGCTGTAAGCTCACTGCTGCTGTCCGCATCCCTCTCATTAGCTTTAGTGGAGAATTGATGCTTCCACCCAGATGCCCATACACTTTCCCCGTGCTTGGCAGCTCGTCCTTGGGAAAGTAGCAAGGCAAGCAAAAAAAAAAAGAAAAAAAGCATAACACAGCTGTAGGTGAGTTCCCTCCTGGTATTGGTCCCGCCTCTGAAGTAGAGTAGGCTACTTGGTATGCAGGCGTATGCTTTGGACATCGTAATGGACGGGCATGGGGAGATGGTCACCGAAGACTGTAAAGGTATTGAGAGGATCAGTGCAGCTCTGCATTAAAACTATCGACTAGTGGTATAATAAAAGAAAAAGAAAAAGAAATCTTTAGGAGCCCTTTTTTTCGATACATAGAGCTGCTTTTAAGGGTGTTATTATGGACAGGAGTGGTGCTGTTTGTCAGAGAGATCCTTGTGCTTCTGGTTCATTCCGTGTCTGATGTGAGGCAGGGGTGTGAATGTTGTCATGGCAACAGTATTTTCTAGTGCTAGATTGGCAGGTCGATGGTCTTGCTGACAAGGTTTCTCTCTTGCACTCCATCCATCTCCCTCTAGGTTGTGTTTTTGTCTCCTCGCCCGTTTCTAGCTGGGGTCTTCACTTTTCAGTGTTACTCCCTTTCATCTTCCTTTCATCTTCCCTTTCTTGCAGGCTTCTATGCTCCAGAACATCAGAACAGCCATGCGCAGGCAGATCAGAAGGCACTCTTCTCGTCGGGCCCCGTCTCGCCGGCGCCTCGGCCGCCTCTGGAGCAGGCTGTTCCACCGCGGAAGCCGCGCGAGGGGCCAGATCCCTCTCCTGACCCCCCCAGGTTCAACAACGGTGGCAATAGGCCTGCACAGCTATCACACCGTGGAGGAAGGTGGAGGTGTCAGCGCTGATGCTGGGGCTGGCACCCCGGTACAACCCTCGCCCTGCTCCACAGCTGCCCAAGGCCTGGCCTTACAGGCGCACGCTGAAGCTATGTCTCCGCCCGTCTCTGGGTCCCCACCCTCGCCTCTCTCCCCTCAATCTGCATTTGACAGCCAGGAGGACTTACCATCGACTTTCCCAGGGTCGACAGGGTGCCGGCTGCCAAGTTCTGAGCCCTCCACTCCTGCCCCGAGAGACCTTTTAGACCCCATCCTGTCGCCATGCACACCCCCGCACAGTAAGGGCTTCCCATACAGCCGACGGGCATCTAGAAAGATGGTGCTGGGCCTGACTGCCAACCTGAGGGGGGTGGCCCTGCAGCGCTACTCTCCCCTTGGTGTCACGTCCCCTGTGGCCGTACCTCCAGAGGACCGGCCAGCCAGGGCCCTGCCCCGGGGTCAGGAGAGGAGCCCCTCTGAGCGATCAGAAGACAGCGAGAGCTGCCACTCCATAGAGGTGCCAATTCAGGAGGAAAGCTGTTCTATGGGGCCACCCAACAAGCTCATCACCACTGATGAAGAGGGGCATGGAGACAGAGCTACAGATGAATCCCTACTGATCTGCTAGGAAACGCTTCCCCCCCGTTCCACACTGTGACTGGGTGCCAACACACCTGTTGAACCCTCTGGGTTTGATGGTGCCGCTACTAAACGCTGCTCCTCGTGCTGTCGACCGAGAGGATAGTACAACTCTACGGTGGCAGCAGGATTAACGAACAGCAGAAAGAAGTAGCCAAGCGGTTAAAGACAGAGTGCTTGTGTCCTCCATTTTGCTGCCTTACAGGAGATTTGTTGCTATGATGACAGACTCTTGTTATTAATGTCGTGACTCACTTCCAGTGGCTGCTTTTATAAACGATGTAAAGGAGGAAAAGCACCCAGTGAATGGCTAGGGCTGACTGTGTGGACAGTTATTTGTTTTTAAAGGATGTTTTATCATGTGGTGGCTTACTTTTGTCCTTATGGTTTGAATGCACACGGTTTGTGTTGTTACCAAACGTTTTGAGGGAATGAAGATAAGTTATTTTTGGAAAGCTCAAATTTTACCAGTCCACCCTAATTTTTTTAAATGGTCCATTTGCCTAATGAAGTGGAGACAGAGCCCAGAGATAGTATAAAAGAGGTTCATGGGCCAATCAAGTCTAGGTCCAATTGACAGAATAACACAGCTAAGAATCCAAGCTATCCTGGGTAAGTGAAAGAGCATTATTCGCGGAGAACAGTTTATGTATTCTCAAAGGTACATTACACTGCTTGTACATTTTTTTGATTGATCTTTCACCAATTCATATTTTAACGGTGTGGCTAGTTGTTTCTTTATGTGATATTATTTGCCTTAGATAAGCTTATGATTCAAATAGATATTCACTGATAAAATGAATTGGACTTTGAGACTTCTACCCTGCTAGTCTTGCCAGCTTAAAATGACTTGGATATTTTTCAGAGGACCAGTACCATCGGCATGCGTGTTGGTATTTGGCATGTTTTGTAGTGTATGCTCTTGTCATTAATATTAACTCAAGTCAGTGCATACGAAATGTTATTTTTCTATTCAAAAAGGTTTTTATTTTAAAGAAAAATAAATCTAAGCGGCTATTGTCAATACACATGCTTCATACTATACATTTCAATTAGTGAACCATAGCATGTATTGCAGGTTGGTAGAACAATGACCATATTTAAAAAAAGGTAATATGTAAAGTTGATTTGGATTTTTAATTGTTTTATTTTTACAATAACCCTTCTATGTACTTTAAAAATGGGTTTATGTCTGAATGGAAACTAAGAGAATGTACCTTTTTCAGTGAGTTTACCTCAAATCGAATGCCAGACAAACTCTGCCTTACTTTCTAAGGACGTTAAAATGTTAACATGTTCCATAATAAAATTAAGTGTGAAAGCCTTTAACTCAAGACAAACACACTGTAGTCAGAATCTCAATACCTTGACAGTAAGTGCAATATCCTAGTACCACTAGCTGTATTTCTCTCGGGTGAGTGTTTGAGACCACAGTAACTTCTTCAATGCAGTTTGGATAATGGTCACATTAATGGTGGCTTTTACCAGTTAATGTGCCAAGAGAGAAATCTCACATTTATCCTCCTTATTGCTTATGTGGACTGGGGAAATTGAACTAAATGGATTAATCACCACTCTTTAATAGTTTTTGTCTGTTTCAATGATGGGTGGTGGTACAGAAGGTTATAGTACAGAAAGAATTTTGAAGATATGAATATTTTTGCAAGTACTGAAGAAAGTGAAGATTTCCTTACATTATAAATGTTGTTACTTTGTTGTTGCTTCTTGCAAAATGACAGATTTTAGTCCAGAAAAGAAAAGTTTACTGACTGCAAAAAAAAGAAAAACATCTATTTCAAGGAGAAAGTATTGTTTCCGTTTAATACCAGCTTGGTACAAAAGAACTCGGGAATGTCTGCATTGTAGTTTTGTAGTGTTTGAAATGCCTTATTATTGTTTAACACTGAGTCATAAGAACTACGGAGAGTTCAGATCATCTCTGATAGGAATGTCCAAAAGAGAGCCGTTTCATGGATTGACTTCAAAACTTTTTTTTATCAACAGGCATAAAATATTGTCATAAACATTGGGGATCGTCCGATGCTTCATAAAAACAAATTATATCTACCATTAGAAACCAACCACAGTTAGTCTTTGTGTAATGAATTTCCATGATGTACATGTGGTTTGTGGGACAGACTGTACGATAGATCCTATGGTTGTGTAAATTAGGTTTTATCGGTTTGAGAGGTATTTGTATATTTTGAACTGAAAAACAACCTTGTAAGTTGCCATGAGTTTCTGAGATTGTGGTCAGCAGTGAGTTTCCACAGAAACGCACAGCCCTTTGATTGTCTCAAATGTCTTCCCGTTCCTGCGTTTAATAAACTCATAATTTAATAAAGATTTGAAATCACTATATAATTGGGGAAATATAAAAGTACACAGACCGCACACACAGACAAAAACATTAATAATTTTCTCAGAATGATATTTATATTAATACACTTATTATAGTAGTTACTTATAGTAATAATAGATTTTTGTACACCCTTTACAAAACAGGAAAAAGTACACGGTATCACAATGTCTCAGGAATGCCATCTCATCCTCAATACCTAACACTTTTTGAAAATGTACTTCACACAGTATTTACATTGTTTTGTTTAACTAACAATGTCCCACTGTGGGGTACCTGGAAACCTCAGAGAAAACGGACATGTTAACTGTGTTAGCAGCATGTTTGTGCGATTTTGTACTGTATATAGGATGGACACAGCGTGAAATGGAAAGAAGTCCCATCTGTACCGTTCTCTAACTCCTGACATGTGCATCTGTCTGCAACCCTACAATAATTCAAGATAATTCTAGATCAATATATAAGAATTATGGGACATCATATTAATATAAGAATAGTATGTGCTTCTGGGACCATTAAATGGCCATCATTCAACATTAAACATGCATTCGTCAATATTTCATTCCTTCTTATAAAACACCAATGACTTTAGTGGTATGTGCAAATATAAAATGTAAAGAGTATTAATTTGTGCATTTTATCATTACACACATTTATGGAAGTGCATGAACAAATCATCTCCATTGGTCAAGCCCCTTAAAGAGGGTGCAAAATACATGCTACCACAGATCAAACTATTGCCAATAACACAGGCTTATTTTGATCTTTCCTTATCCATAACCTTTTGTTGAAGTCAAGATTCAAGATTAACGTTATTGTCCCACAAAGTGTACAATTTAGCTTAGTGGAAGTGGAAAATGTAGTTAGCCTATTGGTTATGGAGAAGAAAAGAGAACATCATTTTAAAGTATGGAGATAAAATTAGCACAATTCATATACTGGTAATTGGCAGTGCTGGTGGGTTGGAACTCCTCTTTTAAGTGGCACCATCAAATGCCCTATTAAAAACACAATGCCAAGCATTGTCTCCTTCAAAAAAGTGTAAATGCTGCTGGATGAAAACATTTTATCTCTATAAACAGCACTTTTTAGGCAGTTAGTTTTCAGATGAATTACTGCCATAAATGTTAGTATAAAAGGTCTTACGGTCAAGCAACTGAGACAGTGGATTGTCAACAGGAATTTTAAGATTTTCCTTTCAGAGCGATGCTTTGTTTGAGCAGGAGTGAAGTACGGGTTATGCACCTGTAATTTATATTCATGAATAAAGGTGAATATGATGCCTACAGTGAAGTTATTGTTGGAATCAGCTTGGTTCAATGTCTTGTATCAAAAGCTTTTAGGTTGGTTTAAAGTACCTCTTCCAAAGGGAGAATGGGATATGTTTGCATAGACTTTTTCAGATCTTCTAAATATTCTTGAGTTAATATTAGTAGAAGTAGTAAGAGAAATCTGGGTAAGTAAAGTCAAAGCACAAATCACAGATGAGAAAACTTGAATAATAAAATAAACAGTACTTTCCCATCATAGTAAGGCACAATACCACGCATAATTAAAGTTGTTTCACCTTGAAAATGAGAGTTGCAAAGAACAGTTTCTTGAAGAACAGAAGGTCGGTATCACAGAGCGGAGTATGCTGAAAAGGAGAAATAAAGACACAAGCTAATCTTGGTTTATGTCTAAAGGCCCTAGAGGGCCCCAACACAATAATCCATGTCCAACTATCTGCTATTCAAGAGCACCATGAAGGAACCAATCTTTACAATATTCCTTTTTTAAAAAGGGTGAGAGGGTGGAAAACCAAAAGAGCCGTTTAAAAGAAAGTCCCTGATTGACAATGGCAGGCGTGCTCAGGCAAAAGCTTTTGACGCTGTTAGGGACTCTGTTTCGGAAGGGTCCTCTTGGGGAAACACAACAAAACAAAGCTTCTGGCCCATATAGGTGGCTGACTCTGAAACAGAAAGTTTGTGTGGTTACTTTGAGTTCTCATGAAATAAAGATTTGATGGTGTGATGGTTGATGTGACACATTGTTTTGTCCTTGCCCCTTAACGATGGCTTACAGTCTTTTAAGCTAGGCTACATTTACCTACATACTTACCTAAATAACTCATTGTTGGACATACGGACATAAGATTGATATATATCATGTTGTTTGACTCAGAGTAAGTATGAACATATCTTACTTACCAAAAAGTTGAACTATCCCTTTAAGCCTGCTTCAAAAGATGACATAACCTCACTAATCCACTAGTGTCCAGTGCTTTGGATAGACTGCCCTCTAGTGATACCTATTAACATTGTACTTTTGTGTGCACAGTCTAATGATAATTTGACTATGTTGAGTAACTCACCTAAAACGCTGTAGACCCACTTGGGCTTGTCCTGCCAATACACTCCCAGGAAATATACTGGTACCCCAGTCAGCATGATGACCATGCCCAGGCCACACACCACAGGCTCAGAGTACAAACTGAAAACCAGCAGCACTGCCCAAAACAGCATGTAGCTGATGGGAATTAGCATATTCACCTATGTAGAGAACACACGCTATTTAGAAAGGAGAAGAAATTGATATGCAGTGATAATATGCATGAGTATGCCCAAGAAGGCACTTAAAAACAAAAAAAAATTTGTATTCTCCTGAATTGGTATCACTAATAGTTACTTATTTCACAAAGTGGCTGTTTTAGTTTGGGCTAAATTACCTTGATGGGCCGGAATAGTTTGGGTTTCTTCCAGCGGTAGTAAAGTAAACCAGCAATTGTGACTCCATAGGACAGGTAATTAATAAAGGACACATAGTTGATCAGGTTGTGGGTGTCACCAATGGACAGAATCACTATAGTGGCTATGCACTGTGGGAAGTAAAGCCAGAATACATTTTCAACCAAGACCCTGAATACATGTATTTCTAGAACCACTCCTCCTGAGTTGCCTCGTCTAGACTGTAAGAGGGATGTTACTTACACAGACTAAGAGGGCAGGGATAGGGGTGCAGTTTTTAAGGTGAATCATGGCAAGAAGATGTGGAAGGTGTCCTTCTCTGGCTCCTGAGAAACACAACCTGAGGAAAAGAGGATAAATGACTAAGCATCAAAGACTGCAGACATTAGATAGATGTGTTTTCTTTCTTTGGTGCGAGTGTCAGTACCTGGAAGATGTGAAGAGGTATCCATTAATCCCTCCAAATGTAGACAGAGCCACAGAGATGGGCATCACCCAGGAGAACATTCCAAGCAATTTCTCACCAAATGTCTAGAAATAACACACAAACTTTTCAATCATGTTTGTGTGTTATTTGTGTATGATTTCAAGCCAAGGAACTTCTGTTAACACTTCCCAATCAAATAACAATATGAACTAACATTTGACATTTAACAAGAGTTAACAACATGAGGAGTTGGGCTGTTTATGGGTGAGTAGTCTTAGTATGGCATATTCACCACAGCCACAGCATTGGAAGCCAGCAGCTCCTCCGGAGTCATGGAAGAGAAGTAGGCAATGTTGGTCAGCGTATAGACTAGAGTCACCAGGGGAATGGAGATGTAGATGGCACGAGGCAGATTTCTATACAGAGACAGAATATTCCATGTGACACATATGATATGGTAGATACGTTTATGCCAATGTAGTATGACAGCCAAGATTTAGCAGTGATACGTGCAATGGGATGCTTATTCTATTAATTCCTCTAATATTATTTTTAAGCTCAGTTGAAGCCTGATCACAAAATAACATTTAAAGTGAACGTTTATAATAATGTTTACATTTAACCACAAGATGATGCTCCTGCCCATTGTGTCTCATGCCTGACCAGGGCAAATATCTCCATTTCTGATCAATGCTGAATCCTGCTTGAATCCTCCAATAATCCTATCATATTAGCATAGTACCACGGATGTTGAGCCTTATTGACTGGATGTATGAACTGTAACCCTTGAGGTCAATAGGATTGCTTAAGTAGCCTAACGAGCAGTGTTGTAGGCCATTTGCTCAGTGAGTGAGATAGAAGTTAGACATGGACTGTGCTGGTCATCCTCACTTGCGAGGCTCCACCACCTCCTCCGTGACGTAGTTGAGGAAGTTCCAGCCGCTGAAGGCAAAAGAGGCTTGGAGGAAGGCCAGGGCAATCTCGTCAACAGATGGGTCTACAATAAACTCAAAAGCCACGCTGGGACGCAGGGCATCGTAGTGGCCTAGTGGGTAAGGAGAAAGGTTCAGGAGTTGTTAGGGTACAGCAGACTTTTAATATGAGGTATTTTTACACCAATGCATTAGCACCATGATGTGTTTGATGAGGGTAACTTAAAATGCCCATAGGCAGACTTTTTAGGGTGAGTTGTAAATATGACACATGGTTGTTTTCTTTAATAACCATGTTTCAACCAAAAGACAGTCTTTTTAGGAACCACAATGACAGCCGATTATTTTTTAAAACAAATCAAAACCAGTGTATTCCTACATGTAACTGTTTAGTGTTTACCTCTGCAGATCTGCACCAGTCCTACCACTATGATGAGGCCCAAGGCCAAAAGCTTGCCAACAGTAAATACATCCTGGATCCTTGTAGCCCAGCGTACACTGGAGCAGTTGACCCAGGTTAGAAACACTGCGAGGTAAGCACAGATAGTAATAAGTATATGTATGCAGCAACTTTGGATATTATAAAGACAATCTCCTTCATCCAAATCCATTACATTAAACATGTAAAACTCGATTACATTACACATGTAAACATTACTAGTGTATATTATAGTATAGGCTTATCATGCTCTATTAGTTGGATGTTAAAGATGATAGCAAAGAGCTATTGATTTATGCGTTACTGACTGTTACTGGCTCTGGAAGTGCTTTCCTTCTGTCTTTCTTTCTTTTTCTCTTTCTTTCTTTCCTTCTTTGAGTTTTGAAGGTTGGGTGATCCCTGATTGGAGTTCATTGTTCTGCTATTTTCTCCCTTTTCATTTCTCTTTACATGACTCTGCTTGTTCCGCCTTATGCCATTCACTCCCTGTTTCCTCAAAGTCTCTCTCCCATATGTCTCTCCAAGTCCTCTGACAACACTCACTCCATCCCTTCACTCCACATCCTTCCCTTTCATATCTGAACTGTAGTGACCGAGTTGTTTACGTGGAATGCCACAAGTGGAGTCACATGTTTCCAGGGGAGACGCGTGACGTCACGGCAGGCCAGGCTTATTCTAGTGAAAACAGTAGGGTAAGCCCTGAGACACCACCAGGGCTGCTTTGGTGCTCTGAAAGGGCACCATTTCCATGTCTTTGTTATGAAATCTGTTTATTAGTAGAAGACTCTCCAGATGCTTGAATATAAACAAACAAAGAAGGGCCTTGACATTTTTTACTTCCAAGTGGGTCTGCGAGTAGTGAGAGCACACAGGAACAAGTCACACATTGGTCTCCAGGGCACGCTAAGCATCCACAAACACCCATGCCCACACACAAACAGGAGCAGCAGAGTGCTGAGGGGCACCAAGGGGGCAGGGGTGGGACCCTTCCACCTCATCCATCACTGGACAGAGGTGCCCGCCTACTACAGAAACAGAGCTGTCAGACCCACAAACAAACTGCTTCCGATGCAGACGGGGGGAAAAAAGCAGCGGATAGGGAACCCCTTTGGCTACTAAGGGGAACCGCCACCGGATTTTTGGCAAGTGGGTTAGGTGGAACCAAGCAAAGAGACAGCCCCTATAAAACACTGTGCTTATTCTAGTGCCAACGGGGAAGTGTCTATTTCCGTGCTCTTTGACTCCATGGTGTTACAACCAGAAGATGAAGATGCATCCTTTCAGCATCCATATGTGAGCAGATTGCCTCACTTTTAGACAGTTTGAGGGCTCTCTCGTGATTATTTATGTAATGCAGTCTAATTTTGCCCAAGCACCTCATTTAAATGGAGAAACACGGAACAGTCCTGCATTAAGCATACAATAGAGAGAAATGTTATCAGTGATCTGCCTTTAGCCAACTTAACAATGGAGACTAAAAATAATTCAGATTCTTAGCAGCTTAATTTAATCACATTAGTAGGCATTTACAGTTAGGCCCAAAAATATTTGGACAGTGACACAAGTTTTGTTATTTTAGCTGTTTACGAAAACATATTCAGGATACAATTATATAATCAATATGGGCTTAAAGTGCAGACTCTCAGCTGTAATTTGAGAGTATTCACATCCAAATTGGAGCAAGGGTTTAGGAATTACAGCTCTTTAATACGTAGCCGCCTCTTTTTCAAGGGACCAAAAGTAATTGGACAATTGACTCAGAAGGCTGCAAAAAAAAATAACAACGCTGCATGGGCTCTTCCCTCATTAACCTGTCTTTTGAATTAATCAGCCTCAAAAATAGAAAGGCCAGAATTGACTTTGCCAAAAAAACACCTGAAGAAGCCAACCCAGTTCTGGAACAGCATTCTTTGTACAGATGAGACTAAGATCAACCTGTACCAGAATGATGGGAAGAAGAAAGTTTGGAGGAGAATTGGAACAGCTCATGATCCAAAGCACACCACATCTTCTGTAAAACATGGTGGAGGCAGTGTGATGGCATGGGCATGCATGGCTTCCAATGGCACTGGGTCACTTGTGTTTATTGATGATGTGACAAAAGACAGAAGGTGAATTCTGAAGTGTATAGGGATACTGAAGATTCAGCCAAATGCAGCAAAGTTGATTGGACGGCCTTCACAGTACAGATGGACAGTGACCCAAAACATACTGCAAAAGCAACCCAGGAGTTTTTTAAAGCAAAGAAGTGGAATATTCTGCAATGGCCGAGTCAATCACCAGATCTCAACCCAATCGAGCATGCATTTCACTTGCTCAAGACCAAACTTAAGGCAGAAAGACCCACAACACAACAACTGAAGACCGCTGCAGTAAAGGCCTGGCAAAGCATCAAAAGGAGGAACACAGCGTTTGGTGATGTCCATGTTCCAGACGTCAGGCAGTCATTGCTTGCAAAGGATTCTCAACAAAATATTGAAAAGTAACATTTTACTTGGGGTTATGTTTATTTGTCCAATTACTTTTGAGCCCCTGAAATGAGGAGCGTTTGTATAAAAACAGCTACAATTTGTGTTTAATCATATATTTTTGTTCAACCCCTGTGTGTGTGTGTGTGTGTGTGTGTGTGTGTGTGTGTGTGTGTGTGTGTGTGTGTGTGTGTGTGTGTGTGTGCACTCACGCACCACGTTTATTTACATCTCCTTAGAATAGAGCAAGGTAGGGTTGACACTGAAGTTTCTTGGCCCTTTCCTGATCTGCCTTGTTCTCTGACAGGTCAGTCCAAAGAGGTGAGCACTCCAAACACACATTGCTGAGCTAAGAGAACACACTGTGTTTGTAATCTAACTTGGGTCGCCTGCACTTGTGACTCTCATAGAGAACATTCAGCAGGGGAGGGCCATTTGTGTGTGAGTGTGTGTGTGTGTGTGTGTGTGTGTGTGTGTGTGTGTGTGTGTGTGTGTGTGTGTGTGTGTGTGTGTGTGTGTGTGTGTGCGTGCCTGGAGTCAGTATGTGAATCCATACTGTAACTATCATAAATATAATAATAATAATAATACATGGTATTTATAAGCACCTTTCTAGTAACTCAAAGACACTGTTAAAAATGGTTTGAAAAAACTCGAACACTTTTTGGGAGCATTAGTTAAAAGACAGTTGTCATGGCAGAGTTGAGAGTCTGAAGTAGGAACAGAGAATCAATCCGTTCACTGTCGTGTTGACAAGCGGAATGAAATACAAAATGGCAACTATTTAATAGGATCCCATATTTGTCTTCCATAGTAACCTACGCACTTGTTCTGGCATGTTGTTCTGTAGCAAGGATATCACAACCACTCCGACAACAATGCACAAAGGCGGTGACACACCCTCCCATCAGCGGCAGTGTCAAAGGCTGGTACCATTATGCAGTCTGACACGAACTAGCATACTGCATGATAGGTCAGGTGATGTGCCTCACTGGCAAGCAACGCCATCAACTGCGTATGATACTATCAGGCTAATACAGGCAGGCTTTACATTCTGCCGCCAAAAATAGCGGAGGCTGCATGGGTATGCCCTTCAAAGCTCTAAGGCCACAGTTGTGTCACGGCAGACTCAGTTTGGGGATTACACGTCCCCACCGATGGGTTGGGTCATTGCCCCCCAGACAAACACACCTTCCACCTCCCCGCTCGCAACTCGATCCGGTTTAGACTAACCCAAGCCGGCTGATCCAAACACACTGACCAGCTGCCTGTACATCCTGCTCTAATGTTGCATCAGTCACGAGGCTGCTCCCCCCCATACACAAGTTTCACAGACTTCACTTTCCTCAGATTTACACACACACACACACACACACACACACACACACACACACACACACACACACACATTCCATTAGACAAGCCAGCTCTGAGACCCCCTCTTAGGCTACTTATCAATCACAGAACATATCCCCCTCAAAACATATTCACAGCCTAGGTCGACTAGACAAGGCATTTCAAACTGACGCTGTTCAAAGTGTGGTAGTACGATGATGATTGGATGCCGTGATACAACATGGATGTAATTGGATGCAGTTTCGGACATGACTGTGTTACAGGTTTAACAAGTTTCACGCACATGCTGTAGCTAGTTTTGCCATGTATCTCAGTTGTGCTAACAAGCAGGGTGCAGAATGTCTCTGGGAAGTGGGAACTTACATATGCAGATGCTAGCCAGCAGCCTAGTGGCTATAAATGGTGGTATACAGTTCTCAAAGGCAGGCTGCAAAACGTAGTTGGAGAAAGTAAGGGCAATGACCGCCAAAGTAGTGGGGTACATAATGAGGACTGCACTCCACAAGAGGAGGAACCTGGCACAGGGAGAACAAAACGCTTGTTTGACCATGTCACGTTTGATTGCTTGGTCAATAGAGTTGTTTACTCATATATACCCATTAATCAACCTGACCTTGTAATATGCAATACAAAACACTTATATGTTTACAATATTTTAATCTGCCGACAATACTATCAGGTAGCACAGATTGTAATATATTTAGATATAAATTATATATTTGCAATACAGTAGATCACTTGATTTAATTAAACTTTTTTCATACTAAGAAAAAGCTATCCTCTCAGATCAGATAATTATTCACAAACTGGCACAGCATGCTGTTGGATATTGTGTAAAAATAAAGATTGTTGAAATGTATTGTTTTGTTTCTTTAAATACTAACATTACTAATTGAAGTCATGAAATGGTGTCCCAACATACCTTTTAGAATTCCCTCTGTACTTTATATGGACACTTACCCAACTAACCCTCCAAATATCTCTGTAACATATGAGTAGTCTCCCCCCGACTTGGGGATAGTTACGCCCAGCTCAGCATAGCACATGGACCCCAGGGCACAAATCCCCCCTCCGAGCACCCACACAATCAGCGACAGCCCCACAGATCCTGCATGCTCCAATACCCCCTTGGGAGAGATGAAGATACCTGAGCCAATGATGTTGCCTGTGAGAGACAAGAGAACAGAAAAAATAACTCATCTAGTTATTCTCAGCTGGTTTCCACTAATCCTAGCCTGACATTGAACTGACCCAAACATACATTGTGATCATTTTGAGCAGACCAAATATGTGGTTGACATCATTATATTGTCTTCTTCAAGAGCTTTGAGGCTGATTGCTTTTCACTTTCTACAATACCAATACAATGTTATCATTGAACCAAGAAGCAACTGCGTGATCTAAACCTACCAGGAAAGTTTTGTGCTTCTAATTTTATTCTTAATTTTTCATTTCGATTATATTATTTATATATATTTAGATAAGTAAACAAAAATAATAATTATATACAGTATATACATGTATATATACAGTATATATACTGTAAATAATTATTAATATATACGGTATATATATATATATATATATATATATAAATGTCATTAGAGCGATGGACCATTCTAATTCAAATCTTATGCAGAGTCTTTCTACTGGAAACATTTTGCTGTTGAGAACCCCCTTTACGCACGCTATTTTGGACAGCAACTCATTAAACGGATTTGAACAGTGAACAGTAGACTTCCCACTGTCAGATTTGATACTGAACTACTTGGTGAGAAGCGGAGCAATTACATAATGTGTATTGTGGTTTTGTGTTTGTGCTCTTAGAAATCTTGGCAGAATTAACAATTGTCTTTTCAATTGCCAGGAGTGCTCCTCTTGAACTCTACGCCAGGTCATAACGATGAAACCTTACATACAATTAAAAGGTGTGATTATTACACATTTAAATGACAATATTGATGCAGCATAAAAAAGGGATCCACCGGCGGATACCCTCGAAATTGCCAGCCTCTACGAACTCTTTGTTTTGGAATTGAAAAATCTAACCGACATTCAATCTCTTTTGTAATAGGAGCCTTACATACCAAATGATACTATAAGGTAGAAAACTCACACACATCATAATTTACACAAGCATACGTACACACAGAAGCCTCTCTACAAAACATTACAATTAGAAACTACAAATTTTTGGCCTTCTCTGATACACGTTTATTATTTAGAAAGGGAGTTTTTTCGCAACCGGTTGAGTTTGCTAGTGTCATCTCCATATAGTGAATGAAAGCTCATCCAGGGGTCTCCTGATTTTATCCCAGGCTCTATCCATCTCCCTTTTGTTTCAATGGGCTCTTTCTTTAAAGGAATTGTTTTTTTCTTCCCTCGAGTGTCTGCCAGTTCTCTTAGGTATATTTATGTTGTTTTCCAAATATGTCACAGTGCCTTTCTAATAATAATAACAACAACAATACATGGGATTTATGAGCACCTTTCTAGAAACTCAAGGACACTGTACAAAGAAAGCCGCAATGTGAACACAGAACTTGGTAAATCAGCTTTCAGTTTTTTTGACTCGGATAGATGGAACAAGATTCAACAGGAATAGAAATTAGAGCAGTTTGTTTCAGCTGAACAATTTAAACTTTTACTGGAGGATTTTGAAGCTGAATAGTGTTCTTGTTTTGGTTGAAACTTAAATATTGTACTGTATTGACAGGGCACTGCTGGAAAAAAGACCTGGTCTCAGTCGGTTAACCCTGTATAAATAAATAAAAAATTATAATAATAACATTGGGGGGTAACCTCAATTTCTTACTTTCTGTTTTAGAGCTCAGTTGCTATACAGAAGCCAACCAATAATGTGTGTATAGGTACTTATTTTACACTATCCAGACACCCAAACATTTAAACTGATTACCTGAAGGATTGAACCTAACACCATGTAATCAGAAATTATTTTTAAACACAGGCGTCAGTAAATTTAATAGCACTTCTAAATGTAGAGAGCAGCTTAAGTAAGAATACACAATATGACGCCTTAATGATCAGCAGAATCAGCCTATCCTTAGCTGAAATATCTGTGTGTGTGTGTGTGTGTGTGTGTGTGTGTGTGTGTGTGTGTGTGTGTGTGTGTGTGTGTGTGTTAGGTTAGTTTAAATATAATATTATAAATTATACCAGTGAAGTAAATGGGCCTACAGAGGACACATTGAGAACATATCAGATCATGTTACTAAATAAATAGGCATTCCTTGGTTATAATAGCTTATCTTAAAAACAAAGCAAATTATGTGTGAACGATTGACCTCCTTCAGAACTGGACATCAACTGAAGAAAGATAAACTGTTATCTAAAGATCCTGTACCTAATTTCTGAACACCTTTTTGTATTCTTTTTTTCTGTGGTAGCACTGAGAAACATCCTGGTAGCACCAGGACAACATCCTGAGGCAGGGAGCACACATACGTACATCAATCCCCTTTTGGACACATTAGCCGAACATATTAGCAGACCCAAGGTGGCAGTTGGGGTGAAGGTGGGAGCATTTCATATCATCTCATCCAACAAGCTCAGAAACTAGCTTTGACATCAGGTCATTTAAATACCTTCCCCTCCCTCATGAGCTGATATCTGATTGTGAACAGGTGTGTTAGTGTATAGTGTGTGTGCAACACAGTTACGTCAGCAGCGCACACAGACTTCAAGTTATCTGCCTGAACTTTAGCTGACGCTCCATTTTATTTTTACCAAGTCCATTATCCACCACCTACAGAAAAATAAACATGTCAGGTGAGACAACATTTATTTCTAGCAAATATTACTGCAGTTGACCTTGTCTGGCAGATAAGCTATGCACCACTAAAATAAAACTATGATTAAATCATCAAAACACTTTATTTGTGTTGGGAAAAGCTATTAATTGTATTGCTCGGCACAGAAGAGATATTGCTGTTGACTAACATACTCATACATCTAAGTTCTAAGCTTATGATAAAGGTCTTATACTGTGCATTATGATTAATAACCAGAAGAATTGTTCTGAAATGAAATAAAAGGCACAGTGTACAAGTTAGGCAGACTATATTGACCATCGAGTTGATCAAGGAAGGTTGCGTGAAATGTAATATACAGTAAGTACCAGTCTCCCAATATGAAATAAATTTGCTTTGAAACTAATTTAAATGAATAACTAAATTAATGATACTTAGTAGCCTATTATTAGTATTGCAAGGATCAGTGTGAAATGAATTTGAATAGCTGTCAGATTTACATTTTATCTATTGACCTAAATACATTAGTCTTCTTTACCCACCAAAACTCTGAAGATAGTCCTGTTACAATCATGTATTTGCTTAGCTTTATTTCGTTTACAGATTCTTAATTTATTCTTAAGTGTAGACTAGTAACTACATTCCTCCATAGTAAAACGAGATCTCTATTCATAAAAATATAGTTTCTTTGTGTAGACCTGATATGTTTGTTTGTTTTTTTACTGTTGCTTGTACCTTGCCTACATTGGGTGCCTCAAGGTTTAGTTCTAGGCCCCATTTTGTTATTAATACATAATTTGTCAACATGTATGTTTCCACACTCATGTTATACACTTCCTTATTATTTTTCAATAAGTGACAGTTTTGCTCGTTGTTTACACATAGATTATTTTTGGGATTCAGGAAATGGTTAATTCATTTACTTCTAAAATATCAACTGGGACTGGCAATTACCTCATGATTTGAGATAATAATAGTATTAGGGGTGTACTTGTCTCTGAAAGTATTCTTTTTGGAATTTCAGCAGACACAAATCTTCTTAACCAGTTAGACTTGCAGTTCAATGTTGGAGGCCTTGGTTCAAAGACACCCTGCTAATCCAGTACACCGTGACCAGCGAGTTGGAACTACGCAATGCGTCCGCGATGCGCGCCGATCTAGGACTTTTTGGTACCAACGTCTGACCAAAGATTTTAAACAACAAAACGGGTGGTTTATTTTTAACAATTGAGAAAAATAGAAAGATTAAGAAAGCTACATAACGTTGGTCCTTTCTTTGAGACTGGACTAGACCCACTTTAATTACTCTTTCAGCTACAAAGTTGATCAACCGCAAAATAACTCTATGTTATTGACCTCCATCCATCCATCCTTTTTCCGCCGCTTATCCGGGGCCGGGTCGCGGTGGCAGCAGGCTCAGCAGGGTATTCCAGCCGTCCCTATCCCCAGCAACGCTTTTCAGATCCTCCTTAATGGAGTTAATGACCTCAGGTGGATCATTAATAATGTAATTAGTTAAGCAGTAAAATAATTAATTTAGAAATGCTAATTTAGATTGCTTTATACGGATTGCTCGTATAAATACTGGTAATAACCCGATTAATTTATCATTACAGTTTCATTTTTAGGAATTGCTTTACATTCTGTAAAGGCAATATTTTACAGATAATTTGAAACAATTTTCTACCTATTCGCCCTCGTTATGCAACAACAGATTTTGAGCTGTTCCCGAAAATGTTTTTTAAGACGATACACCAGTCCAATTGGTCAAAGTAGGTCTAATCCAAAATGAATCCAAAATATTATGTTACTCTTTATAAACAATCTAACCGATAACTCACTATACTTTCAGTCATGTAGTTATAGCCTACATTTTCCAATTAATCGGCCAAACACTGGGAAATAAAATGACTCGACAGACAGTGAAGGTCTAAATGACACGTGTGGAGAAAGTGGTGCACATAGGTCTGACTGAGAACCTCCTCTCAGTATGCCTGTTGCCTGGGTTCTAGGTCCATCTAAAAAAAAAATTTACAAAAAGAAAAAAACATCCTTTAAGTGGGAGCAACTTATCATTTACCATCTCATGTGTAGGCTTTACCAATACTGTTCGTGAAATACAGTACAAAGATTAGTCAGAAAAGTTTTAGCCACGTAGTAGCGTACTGAAATACGCCTACTCCAGAGGATCATTTGAGTAATTCGGAAATGCATCAGCAGCAATTGGGCAGTCATCTCCGTGCGTAAAGCAGTGATGCGTACAGTATTTGCAGCCTTGGCGTGCCACTACCACTAGTCTGTTTGGAGGCTGAGCTAAGGATACCCTCAACAAGTTAATTATTTTACATTTGCTAGGTTCCAATAAAACAAAGTAAGTGCACACAAACAGTCCGCTGCAAGATTAGGAAATTAAAAAAGTACACACAAACGACAGTAGACTACCAAATGCAACATCTAGACATTATCCAGCAAATTAACTTTTACCACATAGTTTGTAATGTATTAGCTTTTGTAGGTCTAAATAGACTGAAGCACCCAAAAGTGTAATTACTCACCAATGATGATGGCGCACGCGCTCGGGAGTCCAATTTCTTTTTTGAGAGTGACTCTGTCTGCCCCCGAGATACTTTTATCTTTCCGATTGTCTACCATCTCAGGCTCCTGCCTAGCGCAGTTCCTCCGGTTCCTTTCGGTTCCATCCATTTCTGGAACTATAGAAACCCCAGCCTTGTCGCTAGCATGCGCTCATATATATACGACATAGATGCACAGTGAGTGTGAGCATGCGCAATACTCTGAATTAGTCTCGCATAAAACTCCTCATGCAACTATACACGTTGAAACGCTCACTCCTAGTGGAAGTAGGATAAATAATGGCTACTGCACAGTATGACTGTGGTATAATTAGTGTTAAAAGTACATACCTTTTTATAGTCCAGTATTTGTAATCAATATTAAAGGTTAGTAGGTAAGCATACCATAGTTTACTATTAGTTTTAATTGAAAAGACACAACATAACTTCGGTGAATTTTCAAAGTATAGGGAAGGTGAAGATTGCATTGTGCAAGAGCTTCTTCGTTTTCATCAGGTGTAACCTGGGTGCAGTTGACCTCAAAGTTGACACTCACTAAATATGAACCTGATCCTTTGCACTCTTTCAAATGCCTTGGGCATTTCCATAAAGAACATGGAAAGCATGCAGTAGCTACTCATGCTAGCACTTTTTTTGTTTCACAACAATGCATCACTAGGTCTACACTTATAAGGCCTCTTTCAGTTGGATGAACTAGTACATTAGTCAGATAAGTGATCATTGTTTGTTGAGGAGGTTAAGCCATCAATTTCCCAGAATAAATAGGTGAAGTTCACAAAGGGTTTATTTTCCATGCCCATGGGCCTATCTCAGCCCAT
Source organism: Galaxias olidus (assembly GCA_026901105.3). NCBI lineage: Eukaryota > Metazoa > Chordata > Actinopteri > Galaxiiformes > Galaxiidae > Galaxias > Galaxias olidus. The sequence goes on along the minus strand of JAPMUY010007423.1, from coordinate 248,349 downwards.
CACGTTTGCCTTTGTGCTTGGCATGCTATAGCTCCTAAATCTGCAGTTCAGTGCGAAACTTTTTGTGTTCTACATTTAGGTTTTATCATGACTTTCATTTCCTGGTGATGTCAGGCTCTTTGTGTCTGCTTTCTTTATGAAATGGTAATTATTTCAATGAGCCTAGTCTATCTAACAGAGCCCGGCTCAGCGTAATATTATAACATAAAATAAAATCATATATTTTTGCATTGCAATTCTGTCTCTGCTTTCTAATGTGACATGTACAGCTACAGGATGACCCTAAAAATTATACTGTTAAGATCAATTTTAGATTTGTTTCATTCTGGCCTGAACAACTACAGCAGCCACTGCATCTTTTGCTCTGGGTAAACCAAATGTATTATACTGTACTGTAACTATCAAAACAGAAAGAACTCTGCATGGTACCTATGATGGCAATCAGACACCTGAAAGTGTTTTTTGTTTTGTTTTTCTGATTGGAGGAGGTGAGATGTTAACTGGTCCCAAGCCCGGCAATTCTTTCTGGTTATACTGCAACATGGAGTGCTCTCTTTCCATTTTCTAGAATGGTTACTTCGGAGTAACTACGGTTATGGTTAGGTTACCTTACTATGCAGTCCACAGCTAACCATAATTCAAAACTATAGGCAAACTACTGATTTAAAATGTTCCTACAGCAATATATTCCGAAAATAAATGGTTATTTTGAACCCAATTCCGTCCATTAATAAAATAAATCCATTGATCTATTTTTGAATATTAGTCCCTGCAGTGCTCAGCTTCAGGTCATGTACGATGGAAGGGTTGTTTGATTGAGAGGAAAGACTGCAAAATAGTCTTTCATTGCAAACTTGGTTCACTCCTCTCCCACGCACTCATTTAATAAACAGAATATTTTTTATCCTCCCCCTCATACAATTATAGTTGAAAAACAAAGCTTATCGCTCAAAGAGCACAGCACAAAACCTTGCTATGGACCCAAGCGTGACCATGTAAGAAACTACAACCTACCTTGACTGGTTGACTAATACATTGACACAGAGCTTTAAAAAAAAAAGGTAACGTGAAACCTACCCCTGTCCTTCAGTCCCCAAGTAGCCTACCCTGTGAATCGAGGCCATTGATCACTAGTGTGATGGAAATTAGATCTAAACCTGTCACCAGGAAACACTGAAATGATATGTCCCCTTAAACATAATATACTGTATATATTTCATGCAAACTATGAAAAGAATAAAATTTCCATAGAGTGAAATACATTGCATCTAGATTGCCCGTAAACATGAGTTTGGCACAGAGAAAAATAAGTAACATGCATTTTACTGACACTTCAAACAGAAGAAGTGACATCTAATTGGTTGAGGAGAAGAAAGTGAGAGGATCTAGTGAGCGCCAGCGAAAGGCATTCTGTGTGTGTGTGTGTGTGTGTGTGTGTGTGTGTGTGTGTGTGTGTGTGTGTGAGTGTGTGAGAGAGAGAGAGAAAGAGAGATTAAAAACCATGTATGCACACGCACACACACACACACAATTACAAACACACACATTCTCTTTACTTCCCCTCTGATGGAGCAGGAGTACTGCCGTTTATGGAGTCAAGTCGTCACGATGTGGCAGGCAGAGACTTTTCAATGGGGAGCTAATGCCGGTGAATACACAATTAAACAGGGTCCCGGATTTGGGGGCAAGCCTCCTCTAAGAGGCCAACAAGGAGAAGAGAGGCTTTGTCTAGGGAAACAGGAAGGCTGAAACAGTGGCCACTGTGTGTGATGGTTCAAAAGGAGGAGTAGCGGTGTAAACAAATATATCACAGCACAGGAGTCTCTGAGGGCCTCGGGAGCTAAGGTGGTTCTCCCTGAGATAGAGCCTTCCCTTTCACCACTTCCTGATGGTGTTTTGTTACAGCATCGCATATTAGACAGCATCCGTTCCGCAAAGCCTAGCATTGCCAATTCATTTTAATGCTTAACACCTCCAGCCCCCCTTTTTTAAAGTGCCTACTGTAAATGGAACTGTTACAGTAAGTGTTTGACCAATTTTGGTGCAACTTTAGTTTTCTGAAAGCATAAACATATTTCCTTGTCAAGCATTTTTCTAAATTAACTATTGTTTTATGTTGGTCATCATAGGAAAGACTGTTATGTAATCATAAATTCTGTGGTCTCAGGGTAACATATCTTGCTATTTTGTGCTTTATTTTTTATTAAATAATAATAAAAAAAATCTTTAACATTGACGAATGAAAAATACAACAGCCAACATATAATCTCAAATGTTATACCTGTTGCACCTCTTGCGCTCTCTCTCTCTCTCTCTCTCTCTCTCTCTCTCTCTCTCTCTCTCTCTCTCTCTCTCTCTCTCTCTCTCTCTCTCTCTCTCTCTCTCTCTCTCTCTCTCTCTCTCTCTCTCTCTCACTCTTGGTCACTCAGTCTCTCTTTCCATCTTTCTCATCTTCACAACAGCACCTAATCTTACCCCACCAATGATTCACACCCTTCCAGCCTGTAAAGACAGCAACTTAAGTGTCGTTCTAATGCAGTGCTATTCTTGTTGTAATGGATTGCCTTGCTCCCACACAAAAAATAATTTGTTAACAGAAAAGCTAAAGTTCTTTTGCTAAGTCTATTGCTGCATAGCAACTGAACTGTGCCGTGGCAATGAGGCTTATGTACTTCCTGTTCATATGAGGTTGCCCATGGGGGCCATTCCTCAACCGGTTCAGCTCAGCTCTGTGAAAAGACTCTTACAATTAGTTTGAGAATGGCTGTACTGAAGCTAAAGATTGGGATCCTTAACATTAATTGTAACTTTTAATATGTCAATGTGTCTTGTTAAAACTTTTTGGGGGAACGACGTTTGTGCCTTTTCTTTGACAATAACTTTACCATTTCATAAAATAAAGAGCAACTGACAAAATACTGTAGTTGTTAGAGATACACTCACTTAACAATGGCTAAACAGTGTGCCATAAATGCAAATGTTGACGTAATATATCGCATATATTTATCTTCTTGAACCTTACATATTTATGTCACTGTGATAATAAGGATCTTATTTTTCATTGATTGTTCTTCTTATGTAGATGATTGAGTGAGATCTGACCAAATAGGAACTAACTAATTTAGCCATTCTATTTTACTGTAATGCTCACAACATTACCTCTAGTACCATCTTGTGGTGAGGTTTGTTAGCATAAATGTTTCTGAAAGTATCTTACGGTAAACAGAATGGTTCAACGGTTTCCTGTCAAAAAGTAAAAGTAGAACACAATATTAACCCAAAAACTACCACCTGCGGTGTTTTTAGGGCAGTATGCCTAGTCATTTTGACCTGGTTTCCAGAGTTGTAAAAGCCAAAGTCTTGCCACGATAATTTAAACCAGTGTGTGTCCAAACAGCTGTAATATTCAATAAATTAGTCTATCCTTTATAAACGTAATAAACCACAGTGGTCACAGTCTTAGAGCAGTAAGCCCTGTGAAATATATTGCTAGGCTCACTACCTAACCCTGGAGAACAGCAATGTATTTTAGACAAGGGCATTTTTAGGACTCATAGCATACAAAAGATTAGTAATGATGTAAAGCAAAAGGATAGCTCATGGTGTGAGGGGCAGACATTTTGCCCTCTGAAATCAGGTAATGAGGTAATGATACTCCAATGATACTCCAAATTACATTGGTTAGGGCTAGTACTTGTTATATAATACATCATAGAAATATGCTTACTGTACATTATATGTAAACATATGCACATTGCATACGCATAGAACGACTGAACTTAGCCCATGTCACAGACAAAAAGCAAGACTTGAACTGAAAAACCTCCTCTACCCATGTAACAAATCTACTGAAATCAAAGCAATCACTCACAAGCACTAGTCTAGGCCCAGCATTGTACTTTAAAGGCTTTAAAAAAACTCAGGTTTTCCCCTGTGCAGTTTCTAGGCAACCAAAGACGCATCATGTTAGCAGCAACCGAAAATTTGGTGTCCATTGTAATTGTGGCTCTGCTCCCTGCTTTTACATCCCGATAAATTTCCCATTTTTACGACTATTTATGACAACAACTGCAAATAGGACATTGAAGATTAAGTACGAAAAGCCAACAAAGGGGCTTAGGCAAATGTTGACTGAAGAGCCTCTAGTGTGAAATGGGCCTATTAATATATTTAAGATCAAATCAGAATGCTTTGTAAACATCTCTGACAAATCAAATAAGTCTGTCATAATATCCTGATCTTAAACATCTATTTGCACTTAACTGAACTCTTTTAAATACATAAAGTACAAAGTCTTTATTTTGTGCATTATTTTTACATTTTGTAATACGTTTTTAATCAAATTTAATAAATATCTGAAAATGTTTATCCTTGAAAAAGAAAATCTGCATTGACAGTCCCTTTATCCTGCTCAAGATTATATTTGCATATATTTATCTTGTTGTTGTGAGCTGTCTTTAGGTGTATTTTCCAAATTGCAATTCGAAGTATTATGTGATGCAATGAAGTAAACTTTGTTTCAGATTCCAAAGCCATACCAATCTGCCACATTCCATTAACCTGAACAAAAGTTAAAAAATAAATAATAATTATAACATTAGCCCTGTTGATTACAATTGCATTGTAATTGCATTGAGTTTGTGTTGTTAATGGTGCTAACTTTGATGGTCAGTTAAAGTAGGATATAGGATAAGATAGTAGGATATAGGATAAGATAATAGGATAAGATATGTTCGTAAAACCATTGTTTACGAAGTTTTGGATGATTTTGTCTAGCCTTTCTCACCTGAGAGGCAGGGAATGTTGGCCCCACCTTTCAATATCAGGAACACCCCGATACTCGTCAGATAATCTGGGCGGAGTTTCGTTGCATCAGAAGAAGGCACTGGGGGAAAGGCTGTAGTTGAGGCAGAACGGATATAGAACTAGACAGACATCTACCGATTTTGCTGAGAAAGACGCACCTGTTGAACAGCAGGAATATTGAAAGGGCTTTGTTCCTCCGCCGTATTCCTAAAAACGGTTTGGCTGTGTGCGAAAATTGAGAATGACGGACGCTATTTTACAAAACGGAATCAAAGACGGAGGAGGTGAGAATGGCTACTTCAAAAAGGTGAGTGACCAAAAGTTAATTTGAGCCCTGTTGAAACGTTTTGAATTGTGTGATATCACAGTGCACAACATAGATTTCAGACCATGGGTTTATATTTTTGTATTTTGTGTTTTAAGATTAAACTGTATCAGTAAATTTGCCTTTTCTCCGTCTTGTTTTGTTTGTATGGAAGTCTATAGCGGCCAAATGTAAAGTCATCAGTTATTATTTGGTTTCCAGTATATATCGATTGATCAAATCAGTATGGTTGTCATGGATAGATCAGCTTATTTCTAAAAGTTACTTCGATCTATTTCAATTGGTTTTCCTAGCTAATTTGTACCCCATCTCAAAAGTATTATTGAAAGCAACACGTGACGTTTATTTTAAAGATAATTAATGTTCTAACTAACAATTATCTAAATTGACAGGTTTTCCTATTTAAGACTATGGCAAACAATTTCTCCCATGATAATACAATTTGTTGATTGCTCCGTGTGCCACAGAAGACTGGATCTGTCTTCAGGGAAACCTGTCACTCCCAGGTGGTATAGACTACGCTAAAGTGGAGAAGTGTGACATGTAGGATGATGGCTTATATAACAAAAATTTACATTTGGAGAAAAATACAGCTTTATGCTGTCTTGATAGTAACGAACTTTCATAATCCAGGTAGCTGCTGTGTTTTTGAAGTGATTGATTAAGAGTTGCGCAGAGGCATCAGCCCTCTGAGCGTTCCTTTAAAGATTAGGCTACTCCTAGCATAAACCTCTCTTATATTGAGCAGAGAGTCTGATATAAGGGCTTTACAAAAAATATCGTTTGCATTGGGGAACATATGATTTTAAATGGACCTAAATAGTTAAAAAAGAGACCACATATCAATTAATTTATCATATCATCAATAAGGAATCACTTCCCTCCAAAAGCTATGTTACTGAGTGCTTCGGTTTTTGTTTTAAGAAGTTGTATGGGAAAGTGAATTGGCAGTCATTAGACTTAGATTATCAAATACATTCTGTTTACTCTGTGCCCCACCATTCTCAGGGTCTGAATTTGTAAACCACATATTTGTATGGGTACCAGTGTGTTTTCATAGTCAACCATGTTTAGATGGACTGTGAAAAGACCCTTTGTGCTGGACAAGCCCTCTAATTCCTCCTGTGAGCTGTGAGTGGTTTTAGGCTCTATTTTGCTCTTCCTGTCTCTATTAAAAGCTTTTGGGAGCTCTGAAACCCTCTGGATTTAGTTTTCGATCTCATTATGATGCATACTTATCAGCCTCTAGTTTACACCGCTCCCTCTACTGCCTCTCTCTATACCACTGCTGAAAAAACTATGAAACAGTCACACCTATCCTCCTGCTCTTTGTACCGCTACACTTTTCTTTCTATTGAAACGTTCCTGAAACTACCGCTTGAAGAGAAGTCTTGCAATTTTTTGTGAAAACAGAATCTAGTTAGTTTTGTCATGTCCAAGATATTTGGCCCTGTGAAGCAAAGAGTCTTTCCCCAATTCCCCCCCTTATATTTCCACTCTAGGATAGTGAAAATGAGTTCAGTGATTTAAAGGCATGTGCGATCCAAAATGAGACATGCTCCCAATCGACAGATAATCAAGCAGTGGTTTAGGGCCTCTTGGCTTAGCCATGGCTGTTTGCCTTAAACTGGCTTCAGTCTGTTTCAAGGCAGCCACAGAATGGGGGCAAAAAAGCAAAATCATCATGTTCTGCTCCATCCCCTCAAAGTCAAACTTTAGCCAAAGCGCCCATTGACGTAGCATTTGGCCCAAGGCTCTTGAGGTCCCAACCCACAGAGACAAATTGACAACATGTGCCGGGGCCCAAAGAGCGTGCTGACTTTCTACTGTCTAGCCGGGTCGGAAGCACAGTCCCATCACCCCCTGTTGGGTTTATATTGCAAAAGGAAAACTGAAGCAGCACACAGTAACTGATTCCACTTTAAGTTCAGGAATGGTTTAATCTTTAAAAGGGGTGACTATGCTGTTCAACAGGTTTAGCAGAGAAGTGAACCCTGGCTTCCTGCCATCTATAACCACCAGTTATAGATATAAGCAACAACAAAAATAACATATCCCATGAAGCAACATTCCATAGTGGTACAAACTATTACTGTTTGACAAATTGTTCTTATTTGAGGCCTTATGTTCAGCCATTCGGTAGACACGCTGCGAGCTGTGTCATCTCTAATTTAGAGCTGCTTAGTCTGACATAGTTTGGGTCTGTTGTGGTCTGTGGGCAATGACTGGATTGAACTGAGTGTCTTTGTCTCCTTCTCTAATGAAGTCTCTGATGGGCCAGAACTCTGTACATTGTTCTACTGGCTTAATGAGCAGCCAGACCAGGCAAGAACTGTTGGAGAGCTTAAAAAAGGCTCCTGAGTATCGAATAATATTACAATATCATAAAAGTTATGGTGACTCAGTCACAATGCTTACACAGCCATGAGTCATCATACTGTGTATACATATTACTAGAAACAAACTATTTATAAGTTGTCCACTGCCTTCTGTACGTTTCTGTCGATTGGGCCAGATACTTCACCTGACCCATTTTGAGAGAGTTTGCACCACAAGTTAACCTCAGAGAAATGCCTTCAATGCCTGGCCCTGTATTCCTATCTTGGTGTGTTTGTTGACATAGTGAGGGCTGGATGCTTTGTTGCTCTGATACCACGGGAACAAGCAATGCCGTGACGTACAGTATGTAGGGTGTGGACAGACTACGGAGGGAGGAAACATACAGTCTGGTTTGCCTGGTTTTTTTAAGCTCAAGACACTGGACAACTTGGCGACGGTGTACCAAAACAAACTGTGAGTAATCAATCAGTATGAAGGAGTCAGCTCTGTGGTATGATAAGCTTGATCGTACGTCAGGACGTCATCTTGATGAGGCTTTGATGATGAAGTCATGTTATTATGATTATATGATCGACCACTGCTGAAAAAGACAATAATGTTTCAAGTCTATTTATACTCATACTGTTTCAAATGTTTTTGTTTTCTTTCATAGGGCTGCAACCCCTTTGCCCAGACCGGACGAAGCAAGCTGCAAAACGAGAGGGCCGACCTTAACCAGCAGATTATCAAACAAATGAGGATGAGAGCAGGAGCGGAGAACCTGCTTAAGTATGTCAATAATTACATTTTATAAAAAATTATGTACCAGCATGTACATATTCAAATACACACACTCACAGTAGAAATATTTTAAAACATATAATCGTAAGCCATTTTCCTCCTACAAAAAACAATTGTTAAAAACAGTGAGGCTGTGCTTGTCAAGATGGTTACATAACCTTTGAGGACCCTCTATATGGATTGATGATGGATGTCAATGTTATAATTGCACTTCCAATAAAGAGTTATTTGGGTACGTAGGTAAATGTAGCCTAGCTTATCACAATGACTTCAAGCTGTATTTCCCAAAAACTATCCCTTAAACACACAAAATAAGTCGTTATCATTGGTTTCCTGAAGTGGTCTTTGCCAAGTCTTACAAAGTAAAAAACAACACCATCAACCATCCATGGCCATGTCTGGGCCCGGCCAATTTTATTAGTGGTCGACAAGCTTTGGAGCCCCAAGGCAGTAGTTAGTATTAAAGATGAGGCCAACATCAGTTTCTATTCTCTCTGTTTGTGTTCTGTTTACGCCACAGAGAACAGAGTAGCACACCTATTTGCTTGTCTGTCAAGAGGGACCATAGGATCTTGCTGAATTTGGCCAATGGCTTTACATGTATTGCTCACTTTCTCCTTTCCTTTCCTCTATCCTCCTCCTTATTTCCAGACCCCATTCTCCACAAATGGGGGTTGCTTGGTTTGGTTGAGGCCTTAGGGAGTTGGAAAGGATCCTCGTGAACAGACTGTGTGCAAGTCATTATGGCCACAGCTGGAGTTTGACATATGGGGTGTGGAGAGGTTTTGGCTAATCTTATGTACAGTGCCTGGATAGGGCTTGTGGTTTAGAGGGTATGTGTACAATCTTTACACAGTGCAGTTTATAGAAAAGCACCAAAGAACAGTCTAAAAGCTAGCGTTGTATAGCATATCCCTAAGGCCCAAGTCAACTACAGTAAAAACAGAGGGAAATTAGAAGGTTTGAGCATGGAGAAACACTTAAATCAGGCAACCCTTTATCAGCCTCCAAAGATCTGGTCATAAAACGTGTCTTGATTTAAACCTTTTTTTTTTGTGTGTGCAGATTACAACTTCAGCAGAAAGCTTGAATCCTTACAATGGGGTCCTTTTTGAAATGCTTGGTAAAACCCCTAGTCCCTTATTCAAATCTGACAAATCTCCCTTATTCTCTTATTATAATTTTTCTATCTCTGGCTGAAACAAATTATGAATCAATAGAAGTAGTATTATTAGGTTTGGAGTACATAAAGGGTAAACGTGGACCTGTCTTGATTATTATACTGTATTTCAGAACCGGCCTAGGTTATGTTTAAAATATTTTAAATTTGTCTAGGTGACTTTAATTCTGGGCTGTATTCTCCTGTTGTTGAATGACTTCTGATATGTTGAAATAATATATTTATCAGGACTATACGGAAATTATTTCACTATCTCTACTCAGCTATATGGAAAGTAGACTTCTATCTGTAACATCCTACTGAACTGGCTGGGCTGGTGGTAGGTAACATGGCTTAAATGGTATTTCACAATGTCACTAGAGGGATGCCTTTGGAGTAACTCAACACATAGAGCACACGTTCACATCTTATGGGAAATGATTGCCCCCCTTGGACAAACAAACACACAAAAGAAAGGACATTGGATAAAATTAGGCGCTGACACATTCAGAAACGTGTATTGAAAGTTGAACTTTACCCTGATTAAGGTATCCTGTTGTGTGGCAGTACAGATGATGGAAATATATTATGTGTCTGTAAATTATCTACCAGACAGACACTGCTATTATTTTTTATCTTTTCATTCTACTAAGAGAAGATTCCTAACTGGCCTCACTCACTAATAGAGTGGGTAAAAGTCCTGGATCAGAGTTGTCTGCCCCTGTGCGTGGGCCGGCTATTTCAAAGGTTTCATAGCCTCCTGCATTCCTCAGAGTATTTCACAGAACCTGCCAGGCGCACCTTGGGTGAATGCTGGGCCATCTGTCGATGTACACTCAGACACTCACTGATTTAGGTTTAGGCAGAAGCCAGATGTGTTTTGTCTTTCAGGTATGCATGTAGGTATATCTTTACAGTACCAGCCAAAGGTTTGGACACACTTTCCCATTCAAGTTAATGGAAAAGTGTGTCCAAACCTTTGACTGGGACTGTACCTAAATTGAAAAAGAAAAATAACATGTTTTTTAGAACTTTGTTGGCTTATAAAAGACCCAAGGCACCTAGCTTAAACTATCCATGCATGATAAAATGGCTTTTGGTCAGTCACTGTAGCATACGCCTGGAATCTGTACATGGCATAACGTAAGGAGAGGCAGAGAGGCAGGTTAACTACAGAGGTGACTTGGTTGACTAATCATGCATCAGATTTCCATGTTGGCTTTTTGACCTTGCACCCCCTCCATCTTCTTCTCGTGAGGTGATGTCATTAGCTCTAGTTAATATTCCCTTGATCCCTCTACCTCTTTGTCGTTAGGAAGCTATTTAAGGGTCACTCAGGTCAGACTAGCTAGGCCAAGATTGTATCTACAGTGATTCACTGGTCCATAACAGTGATTATGGCTTACATCTTAAAGCTCTGGCCTCCATATTGGTTAGAAAGAAGACACACAAATATGAAAAAGGAAATCTATTGCTGTGTGTTAGTGTATGTTCAGGAGAGGCGTTTGTTAGTCCCCACTTGCGTTTAAAAATTCTCCCGTTTGGTAAAATTACTATTGTTATTACTGTTTTTTATATTGTCTTTGTTGTGCCATCTAGAAAACCACAAACCATAGAAATAGCTTAGCTTTTGGCTGCATGATTGTTTTTGTGAACTAGATTTTGTGAATCTTCCAGAAATACTTGGAAGTACCAAGACAAAGCATTACTCTGGTTGAGTGAAAATCTACAGTAGTGCGTGAGACTTTCAGGAAAGGAATATGGGCAGAGAGTTGTTGTTGGCTACTGAAGGCTGTCATATGACCTGGGTGATTTACAAACCTTGCTAATAGCTTTTGTGCCTGACAATTTCTTTCCTGTGAGAAATGTACACAGGCTTCACCCTGACTAATTGGTGTTCAAGGACTAAAATATAGGTTTGGCACAAAGAGGCATTCAGTTGATGGCACCAGCCACCCTTCTGGGTCACAGCCCCAGCTCACAGAGCAAAGCACAAAACACAAGCCATGATGCCCCAGAGCATTCAAAAGCAAGTTGTGGACAGCTGTATTGCGTTCCCTGCCTTTTTTATTTATATTATTGTATTTTATTTGTTATACTTACGAGTTTTGTGGTAGGCGTTGTCTGTACATTTTCTGGGGGCTTTCAGGTGTCCATCACAATTACAAACCTATTGTTTATCTGCAAATATTGACACAAATCTTGCCATTGTTAACGTTTCTCTCCCTTTTTTCTCTGCTATCTCTCTCCCACACTCACTTGCCCCTTTTGTATCTGTTATCCTTTTATTTTTGTTTCCAGGGCAACCTCCAACAGCAAAGTGCGTGACATGGTGGGGCTGGAGCTCAGCTACGTCAATTCCAACCTGCAGCTTCTCATGGAGCAGCTGGAAGGCCTTAACAGCTCTGTGGAAGTCTACCAGAATGTCCAGTAAGTAAAACCGAGTGGTTGAAGTCATATTCTTTACTTTCATTTTGGTCTGTAGCGTTATGTCCCAAAAGTTAGTCTTGCAACATAAAAAATCTTTACTCGAACTACCTATAATCCAAAAAAGTCTGTCTAATGGTCATAACAAGTCTAATTATATTCAGAAACCTATTTTTGTACTTTTATTTTTGTTGCTTTTGTTTTGCAATCACACCTTCTCAATAAGAGAAGAAGCAATGCACTGGTATGGGGTGGGTAATGGAGCCTCCTAGCAGTGGAAAGATGATTATCAGTAAATAGTTTTACAGGCGTCTTTAGTGTGGAGGATGCTTCTCCTTCACCCACGCTTTGCTTGGCTTTAAAACAACAACATTCGTGAACATACACACAGAGGAACAAACATAGTATGCACACACTCTGTGAAGTCCCAGACTGAGAAGCCGAGAGCTTAGCCATGGTGTCATTTGAGCGACGTGCATGGTGAAGGAGCTCTGTGTTTGAAAAACAAAAACGATGTGGTGAAAGAGGCCAAAGGATTTAGAGAGACTGGGGCACATCAATTAAAAACTCGACTGGCTAGTTTTAGAAGTCAAGTAGAGTCGTTTTGCAAATAGCATGAAGATGGAACAGAACTATGTAAGAATGGCCAGGTTGCCTCTTTTTTGACTGTGTGTTACACTTCACTCCACTGCTGATCACAGATCTGAAATAAGCCAATTTTACGGAAAGTTACTGTATATGGCAAACACCTGATAAGCAGACAGTCACATTTCAGGAGCAGTTGATGTAAAACCTCAACTGGAAAAAGAACACGTTTTTTTTTCTTTTCAATAACGTGTTTGTACCAGGTGACCACCTCCCCCTTATGTATACGTATCTGCACTTAAAATCTGCTGTCCGCATGCAGATGCACAATCTATCAGAAGAGGCCATGTTTTCCATGAAAACCAATCAGAACAGCCTGGGTTAGAGTTGGTTAGTAACCATGGGAACCTCTACACAAGGATCCCTCCTTAAAGGACAAGGGGATTGGGTTCTTTTATTCTTGGCATCTTTCTCTGTTGCTCATTTGACATATGGTTGCTGGTGCCACCCTAACTACTCAGACTGTAATAAGGCTCGTAAATGGGTAAGGGAGTCTTCGTAACATGTTTGTGTGGCATGCAATCCACTAATGACCTACATAAAACTAGATGCCAATCATTATGATACTGCAGCCCAGAATTGTGCAAGCTTCTGGGAGAACCTCCAAATCAACAACTTGCAGGGGTTTAGCTGGAAAAAAAAACATAACTTGTTCTGGTGGTTTAAAGTGAGATGGCTTTTTACTGATGAAGAGATAATTGCGGTGTTGACACAATGTTGATAACATCATGTGTTACTATACCAAATGTCTTCTGCAGTTGTCTTTTCCCCTGCCTACACAGACATAATGCTGAGGTAAAGAAAGTGCTGGCACCTGTCGTGTGTGTGTGTGTGTGTGTGTGTGTGTGTGTGTGTGTGTGTGTGTGTGTGTGTGTGTGTGTGTGTGTGTGTGTGTGTGTGTGTGTGTGTGTGTGTGTGTGTGTGTGTGTGTGTGTGTGTGTGTGGTGCTTCTAAAGGCTCTTTTGGAAATTCCCGTGTGATCCTTATGAACAGGTGGCCAGCCTTATTTTAAATGCCCAAAGCATTGCCTAAAAACTTAGCTCAAGAACAACAACATTCTTCTCTTGTCTATTGCTTGTTTTACCATGGTGTTTTGTCTCTTGTATGCATGTAATTCTTAGACTGGATAAGACTGGTTTGGTCAAACATGGCTGAGAGAGGTAGCAATGTGTTTTTTACTTTTCGTTTCTTTATTATTATTGTAGCAGAATGCTCTAAAGTAAATGCTCCTTGAACAATGACTAATGCAAATGTAATGCCTGTCTGTGTCAGGCTCCAGTGAAAGGAATTGCTGATGAATTAGCACAAGATAAAAAGCACCATGTCATTGTAGTTGAAAGAAAAATGGGTAGGTTACATGAAGAGAAGCTCTCGCTATTGTAGGTGTCTTCATTAGCGCCCTTTTATTAAATGAACAAAGAATTTGCGCATGGTCCAATTCCGGGCCTAGAACAAGGACACAATAATATTAATGATTGCCTTATTTTTTTTGTCTCTCCCCCAACCAATTGTTAATTTCTGTTTTCTGCAAACCACCATATCAGAACAATGAACAATAACCTTTTTTTATGATTTGCACTTAACGGTGGGAGTTACCCACATATTCTCTTGTGTATATAAGCCAGATATGTGAATTGTCTGTGATACGAAATTGTCTGGTAAATATCTTGAACACCGACCAATTGTCAGCAAGTGGGAGTTGCGTATGGGAGGGACTCGCAAAGGCTTTTAGCATTCCTGGAGTAGGCTCAACTGCCAGGAATGTCTTCAACATCCGCAAAACTCCACCGAGAACATTCTTACCTGCAAAAACTCTTACAACACGGTTGTACAAAGTTTGTTTGTTGTTTTCATATCAGTGATGCGCATTTTAGTTGGATAGGTACAAACTCAAATTATTTTGATCATGGAACCTAACTATAGCTACCTGATGAATCAAAGCGACGGTCAACGACATTGTGTTTTAAATTTTTAGGAGTTATACATTTAAAATATTGCTTTACTGTGTGAAACAATCGGAGCAAAAACAATAGTATTGGGATTTCTGGTCAACTTTCCTTTAACTCTAGTTCACCTTACAAGGAGAAGTACATGTGAAAACCACATACAGTATCTTTCTTGCCTGGGCGTTTGTCATGGGATATTTTCTCTTAATGCTGATAAGCAGTGCTACCTGTTACACATCTGTCAACACCAAACACCTCTTAATCTACAGACACAGCCACTTGCCACATGCTAGTACATTTTGTTCCTGTGCTGATGGTCTGTTGGCTTCTTGTTGGAGCCCAAACATATTGTATTAGACTTACTGTTTAGCTTATTATTATTATTATTATTATTTTTACGTTAATGAACTGAGAGGGCTAGTCCTTATAGTGTGATGAAACCTTTTGAAGTTATACACAACAACGAAATGACAACAAAATTTTTTTTCGGTCTGGTTACAATTGGTTCTGTGTATTCCTTGATTTAGTCTACCTTTCTAAAGTCTCATCCCATGTATTTGCTTTTAGAGAGAATGCCAACATCCCCCTTATTCCACTTGGACTTAAGGAGACCAAGGACGTAGATTTCTCCGTTCCTTTCAAGGTACATTTTGGATAACCACTCCTAATAATTGTTTCACTGCAAAATACACTCAGCGTCTTAAACTATTTATTGTTTCTCTTGTCACTTTTTAATTACAATAGGTACGATACATGTGTTGACTGCAATTATACATGTTTTTCAAAAGTAGGTCATTCTTCCCGTAAAGTCAACAGCATATAACAGCTACCACATTGATGATAAAATCTTTGAATGTGACGTGTAAAGCTTGCTAAGCTGTTGATTAGGAAGGCTGACGGTATTGTCTGTGTTAACCTGGCTGAAAGACTAAACAGTTGATGTTTAGAGTAGTATAGCCTGTAATTACCTTGGCTGTAATGACAAGGTCTCATTTACCCTGTGGGCCTCTGCACCAATGTGCCTGGGGGGAGTTCTGTTCGGCTGTTTGAAGAGAACACCGCTGACTGATCACTGCTGGCGGAATGGTGAATTGTAATAATATTGCCCAACTGATGGCTGAGATATGTGTGTTCCTTAATAGGATTTCATCCTTGAGCACTACAGTGAGGATGGCTCCAGCTATGAGGAGGAGATAGCAGACCTAATGGACTTACGACGGGTATAGTTGTTACTGCATTCAAAAATGAATCTCTTTTTTTAAATCTTGATTCTTTAAAATACTGTTAAAATCAATATTTTTAACTTTTTTAGTAAATGTTCATTTCTGTAGGCTTGCCGCACCCCCAATCGCAGTGAGGCAGGAGTTGAGCTTCTAGCAAAATACTTCAGCCACCTGCCTCTACTGGAGGGTCGCTTCTTCTCCCCCACCCGCCAGCTGGGTGTCTTTTTCACCTGGTACGATCCTTTCACTTTCATAAGTATCCATTCAATAACAACTAATGTTAAATTTATTTTAGGAGATTTGATCAACTAACTACAGGTAATCCTTCTGAACAAGTTGTATGCATGAATAATGTTTGTTTATGCTATACTTCTGCCAATCGCATGAGTGTCTGCTATCGGTTTTATTTACATAACACCAACCGTTCCTGAATGAGCAGGATGTGCATAGCTGGTCTTACTAGATCTTCTGAGTGCCTGAGTAATTACCGATCAATATCACCACAATGTTGACGTCATGTGATCAAGACATCAAGCTGATTGGTTTGTCTTGCAGGTATGACTCCTTCACTGGTGTGCCGGTGTGCCAACAGAACGTCTCACTGGAGAAAGCCAGTCTACTCTTCAACATTGGTGCCCTGTACACCCAGATCGGCACGCGCGCTAATCGGCAGACATTCAAAGGTCTCGAGGAGGCCATCACAGCTTTCCAGAAAGCCGCAGGTGGATATTATGAAAATGAACAGTTAATGTATTATTCTTGAATGTGGCTATAATACTTCTCTGCTGGTCAGATTATGTTTACAAAGTTTATGAAAAAGCACCTGTCCTGTTGTTTTGAATAGTGAGTGGTGGGAACCACCGGCCATGTTTTCAGTCCAAACCTGATTTAGAGAAAACCAATCTTTCTTTGACACCTGTCTTGTCCACGTCAGCCTCAGGCAGACTTCTCGGGTGATGAATGAACAGGGCTGTCACACACTTAACCTGGGCTCTCACAAATAGATTTGGCTGGCTTGAACCACACCTTTTCACCAACTAAGGCATTCAGTTGCTCCATTATTGTTCTTCACTTTATCTGGTCAGTACCGTGGTGGTACCAGGTGAAGCTTCTAACATACCTTGAGCATAAAGCTCCATTATACCTACCAGCAGTGAAAAAAAACTGATATGATATTGCCGTCCACCTGACTTCAACTATGGAAAAGAGGCATGAGATTGTTGTTGGTTTCGCAATAAAAACAGGTTTCTCTTATCTTTCATGCTCTAAAAAGTATCTGGGACTTTGAGATATCCAATACAGGCAAAGCATTTTATACTATATATAGACAATACAGTTTTTCTGAAAAATCTTAATAGTAGCATGGCAATGTTTAAGAAGAATAACATGTAATTCAAATTACAATTGTTGCTTAGCCCTGTATATATTGTAATCGGGGACATTTTATTAATAGAGTTTGAAACCCATGCACAAAACTATTACGTTCAGCTATTCGGCAGATCAGGCGAGATCAGGCGTTTTGTCATGGAATCAACAGAGGGTAAAAAAGAGTTTGCTATATTCAAGTAGCATCAGCTGAACCACTCTTGCTGGCCCCACTGAAGTCAAAGCTTTCTGCTACTTTCTCTTGCTAACTTTTTTAATGGGCAAAATCTGAAGTAATCTACTGCACAAACGTATGGTAACAAGCAAATAAGAAACTAACATGAGGTGAGTAGCTGCTGTAGTATATGCTGTACTTTTTGCTTAATAATAAATTGCTGTCCCTCACAGGCATTCTTAACCACCTGAAGGAGACCTTTACACACACACCCAGCTATGATATGAGCCCTGCCATGTTGAGCATGCTGATAAAGATGATGCTTTCCCAGACCCAGGAGTGCCTCTTTGAGAAGACTGCACTGCCCGGTATCCGCAACGAATTTTTCTCCCTCCTCAAGATGGCACAGGAGGCTGCTAAAGTAAGTCACCCTGTCATGCTTCACTGTAAGTTTTCAAAAATAATCATGTGCAAGCTAGTTTTCTTACAACATAATATTCCTATAAGGCTTGAAACATAAATGTGCCTTTGACCTCGTCTGGTATTTCTTGTGATCGTTAGCGAGTTTTTAAAAAGAGCCATTACTGAAGTTTCTGTAACTCAATCCCCTGATCTTTCTTTCAGGTTGGAGACACATATGACCAGGTACACCAATCCATGATTCAGGCACCCATTAAAGAAAATGTGCCTTTCTTCTGGTCCACCATGGCACAGGTCAAGACCAATCACTACAGATCCCTGTCTCACTACTTCATAGCTACCGCCCTACTGGACCACCAGCGTATGTGAATCCTCTAGTTTTATCCTAATATGCATGATCTAGTGGAAAAGGCTTGATGCTTATTGGCTTCTTGACGCATTTTAGTGGAACCTTTTGTGTTACTTTCACCTACGTACATACTACCTCACCTTCTATATACAAATTAGTTTCAAGTGTCGGGTAGACTTCAATACGTCACAAAAAATGGAGGTACAGAACAAGCAGGCCGTGCAGAACCAGACACTATCGTCTTTTAATGGCATACTTGCGTAACACCTTTTCTTGTGTGTGTCATTGGGCCAACCCTTCTTTCACTGCCAAATAATGGGTCTGTCCTCCATTTGTGCGGAAAACCGCCAACAACCTTTTAATTGAAAGATAAGGAAATTGTAGCCTCACACTGTTGTTTTACACTGAATGGTGACAGAAGTGAGAGAGAACAGGGCTGTGGTCACGTAAAAGGCCACTACTAGCTAAATGGCAAGGAAAAGGAAAGGTCGAGAAGGAGCTTTTGGTTCTTGTGTGAATTAGTCACACAAACACAGGAAATAAGGAAATAATCAAGTGGCTAAAATACTAGCCTGTAGCAGAGATGTTACTATGTCACCTTTGGGTGGTCATTTGAATTATTTGGGTGGGCAACAACATAATTGTTGCTTTTCCTAAACAAGTTAGGTAAACAAGGGCGCAGCCATGGTTGAGACTGGTACAAGCCGTATAGCTATAACCGTGATATTTTCATAGTTTTCATTGGATGGGCAGATGATTTCTCTGGGTGAGTAACGCACACCCCATCTCACCCGCAGACACGCCCCCTGTAGAATGGTCTGTCACAAACAGCAGTAAAGAAGTAGTCGTGCAATTCCATTATTTTATTATTCTTGATATTAACGAAGCGTTTTAACATTTTGCGTGACCGTACTTGGTTTTTGTAATATCATGGTCACATGTGATAAATGCCTCCTGTCTCTGTGTTTTCAGTGAATCCAAGTGACGATGAGGACCAGCAGGAGAAGGCTCTGTCTCAGCTGTATGACTCCGTGCCAGAGGGACGCTCCACGCTGGACATTCTAAAGAAGGAGGATGAGCGCAAACGCATCGGTGAGAAGAATAGTCAAACCACAGCCATTTTAATTTTATAGACCAGAACATGATAATAGTGTTCAAGCTATAATAATTGTCCTTTTGAAATCACAATCATTTGCAACAACATCAATGCAATTACGTGACCATGCGTTATCATCTCTTAATCCTCTCCATAATGTGCCTCCTTTTCTTAGGTAAAGCCCACCTGCGCAGGGCCATCATGGGCCACGAGGAGGCTCTGAGGATCCATGGCCTGTGTCGCCACCTCAACAAGGTGGATGTGCTCCAAGATATCCTGCATGCCAGTCACAAGCGCTCGCTGGACAAGTTCAGTGAGAACGAAAAAGAGGATGAGTTCACTGACTACTTGGATGCTCCTGAGATAATTTGTAAGTAATGCATATCATTGACTCATCTGATTGTTAGTGGCATTCCCATCACACGTATGTAATTGCCTAGGATTTATTTTTCAGTACAATGAAATGTTATCACTACAGCCATTTTCTAGCTGCTTATCTAGAGAGAAAACTCAGTTAATGTTATGATTATAAACAATGCAATAATGTCTTGTTTTTTTTTCTCAAAACAGCTAAAACAGAGCACAAAGCCGAATTGGAAATGCCTGTTGCCACAAAGGTGAAAGTCACAGACTTTTTCCAAAGGCTGGTATGTGGGTTACTAATCTTCAGTATTTTTATCTTCATTTAAATGGATGATTTATTCTGAAAGTGACATATCATATGGAGTTTTTATTTATTGATTGGTATTGGTATAAGTCATTTCAGAATATTATCAACCAAATTTCACTCTTGAAAGATTTTGCTCATAAACATGTACTAAAGCCCGTCTCTTGTTCCAAAATATTTCTGGAAGCTGACGCTATAACAGAAATTGGCACTAACATTAACCACTGAAAAGGGACCTTTTAAACTTTGGTACTCCACATACGTATTCTGTTCTAGCTCTAGGAGAATACTTTATGACTGTTGCTAATTGCAAAGTAGAACCGTGTCGCGTTTTGCTTCTCAAATAGCAAGATTTATTGACTTTACTCATTACAGGCTGGGTACAGGGACAGTGGGTGTGCATATGCTGTTTGATGCATGGACACACCTAGTTTCTCTGACAAGCCTGTTAGGCATGTTTTAGAGTTGTGTTGCTGTATGTGATGGGTGGGGTTCAGGTTCACTGTTGGACTTACTAATACGGGACCCAGGTATGTGGTGACATTGTCCTTTTAATATCCACAAACGGAACTATTATGTGCCTGAACTTCCCATAGTTGGGATTACACAGGCAGCAAAGCTCCTTTCATCACAAGTGTGTCTGTAGAAATCGGAGATCTGGTATAAGGGAAACATAAATGGAACATTTAAGTGGTGAATTCATATGTGCACTTACCAAAGAGTTTGCACCAACTGCTCACCAGCTCCCCATGATTAGCTCCACAAACTGATTGAAGACTGGGTTTTAATCCTTCAGGGTCCTCTGGCAATTTTCTCTGCCAAGCAGCGCTGGACAGCCCCGCGTACCATCAGACTACGTCTGGTGGACCGTGACCTGGGCTTCAACCTGAAGGGAGAGTCACCTGTGCAGGTGGTGTCTCTGGACCCACTCTGTCCAGCTGCTGTAAGTCTCCTGCTTTATACTGCACTCCCTGCATTGAGAGGTGGGGTCTGACCATGACTAATACCACCTCCTGACCCCATGCTCTTGTAGTACACTGGTTTTGTAAGAAGTAAATTGGTGAATGTTTGCAAAACAACTATTAATTTGATGTATCCTTGCATGGTTGGTTGTCAGGCTTATTTATTCTAGGTGAAATATTAACCAATGCACCGTTTGAAAAAGATAACCTAACTCCAACTCCAGGCAAAATGTGGTTCAAATCGTGCAGGGTAACACTTTTCTCAAAAAATCTGAGATTTGGACAGAATGGACACACATACAGTACTTTACTATATATATATATATATCACAGTGGTCTTTGCAGACATAAATCATGTACTCTCAAATTGCATTTGACAGTTTGCCACTATCTTTACCATATACATACATGTTGTTCACCAATAGAAGCCCACAAAAAAACAAACTTCTGAGTTTAACAAATAGTTTTTAGCCAGCATAAAGTTGAGAAACCAATTTCCTCGTCCTAATTTAATTAAAGATCTAAGTGGTTTTACACCTCTTGCCATTGAATGGGCTCTAACTGATGACAGGGTAGGGATTAGTAGTCTTGCATAAGGCTTCCGTCTCAAGGGCAGAACAGAAACCCCTTTTAATATTGTTATCAACAGGTGGTGTTTTGATGGACCAATTGTTCCTTTTAGTTTCTGTAACGTTCCACCAGAAATAAAGGGCAAGGGATTGTCTGGATAAACCAATTTAACTTATCAGACATTAGACTGTAACTAAACTCCACTGTAAAGTCTAGTTTCCCACAGCGCAGGAATGAACAGTGTTGTGTTGTTCTTGTACGGTATACCATGTGAATTTGCATTTGAGAAAGTCAAACATATGCCAGTTACCACCATGCCAGTTTATTTATCAACTTGGCCCTTTTGCAAAATGGAATGTTTTCAACCAAATCCACCATGTTTCCCAAACTGAAAATGCAATGTTTTAAGCAAGTTGAATGCATCACAAATAAACAAAGAAGTACATCTCTTCAAATAAATACTATTGTATAAATAATTGTTCTGTGATGGGAATTTTTCTGATTTCCCAGGCTGATGGTCTAAAAGAAGGGGACTATATTGTTGCTGTGGGGGAAACAGACTGCAAGTGGATGGGTGTGGGTGAAATGATGAAGCTGTTGAAGGATGTGGATGAGGAGGGACTTGATATCCGTATTGTCAGCATGATGGACAGCAGCCTGCCTATGGTGAGTGCCACATTGTCCCTCGTATTGGCTCAGGCCTGAGCCCCTCTTGTTGCTGTGAATTTACAAATACATTGTCTCTTGCTTGTGGTTTGGATTTGTAGTTAAATATTCAGCATGCACCTACTGTAATGTATTTGTTACTTTTTAGTTTTGTTTATATAATATATACATTTAGTGTACATAATGTACAGTTTGCAGTTTGCCACAATGAAGTGCAGTGTAACACCTAACATACATACATACCATTACATTTTTAAGCTTTGATGCTTTGTAGCTGTAGCCGTTTTAATATTAAACTAACATTGTGTTCATTGTATCTTTTTGCACATCTGTGAACAAGCTAGTGTATGTATCTCAACTGTCAACCTGCCTCTCCTTCCTTAGCCCACCAAAAGTGCCACATACAGTGGTGGCTTGTCTAAGACCTACTCTATGATCTGTCTGGCCTTTGACAATGACGACAAGAACCTCAAGTCTCGCAAAGTGACCAAGAAGACGTCCTTCCTGAGCTGGGGTCTGAAGAACAAGTTAAAGAGCGCCAGCACACTTAGCCTTCCTACACAGGACTACTCGGGCTCCATGCCATGGAACAAACCCTGCCCTACCTTCCCCAGCTCAAGCTCGTATAATGACAGTGCCCTTTACTAAACTAAACAGCTACTCCTTTGGACGTGTACACTCATACACACACACACGCACGCGCACACACACACGCACGCACACACACACTACTGTCCTAGACCTCATGGTATTTTAGCATTGAGAGGAGCTTCAAATGTATTGATATATTTTCATCATATCCTAGTGCTATTCGTGCAAACCTTAATGAGAGGTTAAATTGTTGCTTAAACATATGCTGGCCATATGTTGCTAGGTGAATAGCTTATTTTACCTGATGATGAGGAGCAATACACACAAGTGCCTTGTCTTTCAAGGCGAGACTACTGGTTTAGCTTTAGTTACAGTATAATTTGGTACTCAGATATCCTATTGTGTATGATTCTTTACTTGCACATTTAATACATTTGAAGGATTTTTTAAAATTTGTTTTAAAATAGCAACTATCTGTGGACCATTTTACTGAAATTAAGGCTCAAATGCAAAGGGGAATAATTAAACTAAAAAAAGGCACCGGTCGGTAAAGTCAATATTTGAGATGGTATAGGTGGGTGAAGGAAATCATGGTATTAAGTGAAACGGTGTGGGAATGGATAGATAAATTCAATATGCTGCTGTAAAAATAAGTGTAATATTTTATTTTTTGTTATTTACTTTTTACGACTACGTTATTGAAGGACTGGTGTATTGGTGAATGATCCGGGTGTGTAAGAGAATTGGTTTGAATGTTCTTTTTGTCAGGCTGAACAGGGGAGCTGGACAATGAGATCTTCAATTTCATTAAACTTGTGCATCTGACTTCTCTTGAAATCTGTAATAAAACGTATAATAGTGTTCAGATAATGCTTGTTAATTTAACTTAAGCTTTATTATTATCTTAGTTCCATACTGCTTACCACTAGTTTATGTGTTAAAGGCCAATAGACCGCTGACCTGTGCATTTCTGTGAATGTTAATGTGTCATGTTGCTGTTGACAACGATATTTCAGAAGGGAAGAAGACTCTGGTTGGCTGTTGATAATATCACTGAAGTTTAAACTAGATGGAAGTCCACAGTGCCAGTTTTCACCTTTTTTAGTATTGCCAACTGGATTTAAATCTTTTGTGTTGCTGACACTATGTAGTGTTGGACTATATTTCTTTATCTACAAAGTAGATTATTGTAAACATTTGATAATCAAATTACTTATGTAAAATTACTGAAAATGCAAATGGACAAGGCTTTAGAGTACATTTGTTGTAAGTAAAAATATATTTTCTGTTGGTTTTAAGTTGTGTTGTTCCATTCTTCTGTAAATACTATATCTCCTTAATTTGCACCTCATAACCTTTTTGACCATATTTGCTCAAACAGATAGGGCAAGAAGTGTGTTGATTTTATGTGTTTTACAGACTGTCCTCTTATGTCCTATAAATGGTTTTTACATTCCAGCTTTACTTTTTGGCCAATGAACGCTGATTGAAGGCTAATGTGTAATAGTTATATAATATACTTTTATTTTTGGGTTTGAAACGAGTTCAGAATCATTTTTGTCTTAATTTACCGCACGAAATTGCACATGTTAGTTCAATGTAGGCCTATACAGGCATGCCAATCTTATGATCTTATGTTTTCCAAGGCGATTGACTTGCTTCACTTTTTAAGCTACCCTGAACAGTACCTTTGTTGTAACTGCCTTTTGATTGCCATGTATTATTACACAGTAGCTCTGTTGTCTCGAATCTCAATAAAATGTGGGGATAAAACTGAAAACACGGAGTCTTGTTTTTCTTGTAAATAATTAATTTAGGAGTTAATCAATAAACAACAAAACCTACATGTTTTAATTTGGTAATTTTTACAGGCTACAGCGTGCATATAGTAGCGATCCGATTTGGAGATTTGTCCTGGATTTAATAGTCGACGGAGAGCGCCTTCTATCGAATATGTCGAAAAGGCATGCCAAAGACAAGGTGGGGTTCGTTTGACGCGGTGAGGTGCAGCGTTGCTAAGAGGATTAAATAGAGTATTTGATTGGCCAGTCACTTAAATGCTAGCCAATAATAAGTACTGTTGTAGTCAAGTGCCATATCAACTGTAGCGTCTAGTAGATACCACTACTAGGTAAAAAAATGCAACAGCTTTTGTTTGCTCCGAAGTAGCAAGCTAGTCAGCTAGCACTTAAAAACGTAAAAAAAAGTCGTTTGCAAGTCAAGCTAACTAGATATCGAACGTATTTATTTCAATATTTAGTAACATAAGAAAAACACCATTTAAAAAAAGAGACAATACCTTTGCGTCGTCTTCAAAGAAAAAAGCAACACAACATTAAACGAACAAGTCAGATTTCCCCATAATGTCCAACTTTAGTTTTCGAAAGAAAGAAAAGAAAGAATTTGTAAGTATTTAACTTTGCGTTTTGTAACGTTACTAAAGCTACCAATTTTTCTTAGCCTATGACACGTTGTGCAATGCAATATGTTCATTGACATGGTTGATTGCGTTAAGACGAAACTTTCTGTGTGCTTGCCTTGTGCCACATCGTTGGGCATCAGATTGCGTTGTTGTTAGAGCTGAGTTGATGTATAACTCAAGCGTTGGTTCTCCTAAGTTCTAGCTAGCCAAGTTATCCTGGTTAGCTAGCTACTGCTAAATACTGTTGCTAAAAAATTTTGGATTTCGATGTGTAGGGTTTGAACTCTGAACAGGCTAACCAGGCAGGCATCACTGCATTGACGAATTGTTCATTCATGGTCCCCTCGCTCTAAATGAATCTCTGTTGGCTTTTCTGATGTCTGATGTCAGTGACAGTGATCATTGATGACTCAGTTAAAACTATAAAAGCCACTAGGCAACTTTTTTGTGTTAACGTATAATCAATATAATAAATAAAAAAATTAAAAAAATTATATAAACTAAGTGCTGCATTATTATTATTAATAATAATAATAATAATAATAATAATAATAATGCAGCACTTAGTTTATATATTAAGGTTTATATAATTTAGATTTTTTTTTATTTATTATATTGATTATACGTTAATACAAAACAGTTACCTAGTGGCTTTTATAGTTTTGTGTAAGTCATTGCCTTGGACTGTATCTATGATGCTTTGAAGGACTTAAAGTAGAGAAAGCATAGGGCACTTGAATGATTGCAAATACACGCTGGGATGATGGCAAGTTGTCATCTTGGTGTTTGTTCCTTTTATTAGTTCAATAGCATTTGCAACAGTTAATAATGACTCTTCCTTATGACTGTTGACACTAGTTTTCTGTACAAGACAGAATATGAAGAATCTGACTTTGTCCTGCTGTGTCTTTCTTGCCTCTAACTCTCAGTACTACCCATGATTAAACATAGCATACATCATTTTATGGATTAGGGAAAAAAAATCTCTCACTGTTCACAGCAAGATAGCCATTTAGCAGAGCATCGACATTCGACAGTGTTGATTAAGAGCTGTAATGAGCCTCAGTTGAGAGGTGGTGTGTAGAGATGTGGTAGAGAACAAGGTTTTGTATTTCACGACAGTCAGTTGAGGAAGATGTTTTTCTTTGACACTTTGTAGCTATGCTTACATTTGTTTTCACCTACGTTTGTGATATTATTTCATACAAGACAGTTACTTTTTTTTCTGTCTTTACTACTCCTCTTACAGAAATGCATTTAGAACCATCTTGACACATGTATCAAGTATTTTATTCTTCAATATTATGTTGCGTGTGGGTGATCTAAACTAATGTTCCTATGGGATTTCATCGTAAATGAGTTATTTGATACAATTAGGAAGTTGCAAGGTTTCTTCAAGATATTAATGCAAAATTCAAGATTCACCCCATTTTGCAGGTGGTGAAGGTTTCTAGTACTCTTTGAAAAATGAGCACACAGTTCTGAAATTATTGAACAAGCGCTTGTAAAAAAAAGGAACACGAAGTATAAGTGACTAGCACCTGTAACACTGGCTAATGGACAGCCAGTTTTATGGAGACTAACAGAGAATAGAGGGCCCTACATTTCAGCCAAAACATCATAAACTCAACTCATTCATGTGCTTTGTCATCGTGTAACCCTTTCCCTAACAAGGTATGCATTATCTATTTAGAAGCACATAGCTCATGGCTTGATCCCTGCTGCCACCATTGCCCCCAAGCCCGCCGTTCCCCGCACCCCTCCCCCTCGCAGCCCGTACCCCTCTCCAGAAAGACCCAGGTATCTGTAAAATACATTTCAATATATTGTAACCTTCCCACTTCTTTCTCTTTACTTTTCCCCTCAATGCTTACCATCAATCCGTCATTTAAGGAATATTCAAAGAAGAATATTGCAAAATGTGATAATATTTGTACATACTGATATTATTATTATTACTAGTATTAGTAAGTTCTCCTTATCAACTGTGTTCTTACATTCTATCCCTAAATATCCCTGTCTATGTTTAAGGTCAGCCTTGGCAGCTGCCATCCTGTCTTCCTCACTGACTGGACGAACAATAGCCATCCCCCCTGCACGCCAAAGGTCTCTCTCAGAGAGTGATTGCTCTCGTTCTGAGACACATATATTTGAACCTTATGCCAGCACAGCTCCCTACACGAGGTAAACTCTGGATAAGACTAAAACTTTAAGATTTTGGCTTAGCAAGTAGTTAAAGGTAACTTGAAAGCTAAACTGTAAAGGTTATCTTCTACGCTTAGAAGAATAGCTATAAAATGTACTGCTTATGCCTTCCCTAGAGAACAATTTTCTTTGGCTGGAAGGCCTCACATGCCTTTGCCTGGGCACTCGGACGAGGAATTTGAGGATGACGAGGAGAAAGGGGACATAGAGAGGGAGGCGCTGTCAGAGGACCTGCATGTCTACCAATCTCTGGACAGGCCCGGGATAAGTCCAATATACGCCCTTCCAATAAAACGCAAGGTACGTTCATAATCAGATCTTCTTTGGGGTCAGATGTCATCAGAATGTCAAGTTTTCTCTTTAATAAAGGTTTAAAACCTCACTCTGTGTAGGCGTTTCTTCACTTCTATCAGTAACTACTTGGTACCATAGGGGGGAGCCCATCAGTCACAAATATAGTTGTGCTCTTCCACCAATTTTTCCTTCAAGTCATTTAAAGATGACAAGCAAAAAAGAATCTCATGGTTCTTAAGCACAAATGTTGGAATTGTAATGGTAGGAATGGTCCATAAGACTTCGATGACATATATACAACTTAATAGTTGCAAGATGCAACAGAGAGGCCAGGCTATCCCCAGGTGAAATCCAGTCTAAAGTGGAATAACATTGACATCCTCAACTTCTATCTATTTCTGCTTGAGTTAATGAAGTCTAAGAAGCCTGACAAGTCCATCAAAGTGTCACACAACACACGTACACTTGCACCTTGAAATAAAGGAAGAACCTCAACGGATTAATATGGATGGTTTCCTTTAGGTCATGACATTTAAATTATTTTATGATTTAGAAATAATGAGAGAGCCTCTCTTCGGTTGTCACTCGGCAACAATTAGCCACCACATCTGTGTTACCATATGCTGACCACCATCTGGTCTGTACCTAAACAGCTATTGTAGCTTGGTATTTCAGACCAGTTGACACCACTGTATGTAGCAGACATATTAAAGGCTAAATATATATCTGAACTGGGAGTGAAAGTTTATTGATAGTGCTCCGTTATTCTGGAAGCATCGTAATGATTCCACTGGAATGCCTGCTCACTGAAATGCATTATTTTCATATCAGGGCAAGTCAATCCATTACTAATATAATGGCATTAGTAAGGTGGGGAAATGTCACCAAGCCCTCCCACAAGATATAGCACAGTTTGATGGCATCGTGGCATGGCTTATAATTAAAACCCCAAAAAATTTTGAGCCAACCTCGGCAAAGTTATGAATTAAAGATTATCGTCTATGTTTAGAAAGTCTCAAATGGATGTGAAGTCTAGGTTCTTAGTGGGCTGTGCACATTAATATGTATGTATGTCTTGCGGAGGGAGTGTGTTTGGAAAGATAAGCTTTAGTATTAACAGAAGAGTGGACTTGCTTTCTTTGATGTAATTGTAGATTCTTTGAATTCATAAATGTGCAGAAATAATAATACAAAATATAATCTATGCCTTAGAAATATTGTATTTGCTGCTGACGAAGTTTGAATATCAGTCATATTCTCTTATGCCTAGGGTGCTGTCCAGTCTGAAGGTGGTGAGGAGACGGATGACTCTGCCTTTCTGTTTTCCCCTCAACCCACAGGTTGGTCCTAAAGCTTCAAACTTTAGTTTTATATTTAATAATGTATAGCTAACATGTTAAAAAATGTTTCTATTGGTGTTTGATTGTTTGAAAGCAACCTAAACTATTTTGGTTTTATGAACTATATGTGTTACGCATATCTTTACATTTGGCCTTCATAGTTTTTTTTCAAACACTTCTGCACTAATAACAAAACCTTGTGCTAATTTTTCAAAACTCTCAGAACTTAAAATACTTTTTTTTTTCAAAACTAAGAACACTTGTTTTCCGTTGCTTGGATACAATACTCATAAACCTAAGATATCAATTTGTTAATTAAACTGAAATCACCGGTTCAAAATTACACAACATAACAAATAAGTATTGCAGTTTTAAAATACAATTATTAACACATTATAATCATCAACTCATGATACGACTGTCTCTTAATTTCATACAATGCATCTAACTAACAACTGGTGCAACAACTCAAAATTATAGTAAGTGTAATAAGTAAGCAATGCATAGTTTTATGGAAACAGATAATGGAAACCGTGTCCCATGTTTAGGTGATGACAATTCCAGGGTCAAGAGATCTATTGGCCCCAATTACTACGTGACATGAAGCACATTATCCATGGATGTAATATTTTACCACAATCCTTCATCCAAAGCTGTTTCCATGGTTCAATATACTACTGTTCCCGTGGTTTGTTACTGATGTATGATTTCACATTATAGAGTATACAAGGAATAGTATTTGCCTGCAACAACATAGCAACAACATGGAGTAGGCAAGTAATGCAGATCACAATATAGGTCAAGCTGTGAGACAATGAAGATGAGGAGTAGGGGTTGGTGGGGGTGGGGGTGAAAGGGATGGCAGGGGACAAAAACCCCTTCTGAAAGGTAGCCGTGGGCCTTGTTTTAGAGGTGGTCATGGGCCTCGCTTGAGAGGTGGTGTGAGGGGAACGTGGTACAAGGCCACGGACCAAGACAGCGGCAGCAAAGGCTAACACTGTCCAATAAAATCAGAGCAACAGTTGAAGACAATGTCGTAAATCGTGGCATGACAAGGACTGAGGCAGACAAATGACACTACCAAACCTCGGAAGACCAACCGTGGCCGGGGAAATATAGAGTTAAGGTGTTGTATTTCTTCAAAGATATGAATGCAAAATGCAATATTTTGAACATACAGCAGCATGTGTTGCAAGTGGTGACCATTTTGAGTGTTGTGTCTAAGGCTTTGTATAATTACCACAAGGTTCTGCAATGAGTGCTGTAAAAAAAAAAAAATATATGTTTTTATATATATATAGATATATAGATATAGATATTACAAATGTCAGCCTAATGGAAGAGAAAGCTGTAAAAAATAGAGTTCACATTGAATGTTCTTACCCTGGTAATGACTTCAATTAACAATTCTCTGTATTTCAGAAGAAATTGACATCCACCAAGGGATTGTTATAAAAGTAAGAAATGTCTTCCTCCTCCACCTCCTTGTCAGAAATGTCTCCTTAAGCAATGTCATTATTTTTGAAGAATTAAGTTAATTTTGTTCCTGGCCTTGAACTTCTCATGATATATTTTTGGAACCGGTACATTTTCCTGTCAATTAGTTCCTTGCCTGAAGGCAGGCTGACCTAGTATCTGAATTTGTTTTGCCTTGTTTAAGACGTTGAATGATGATATGAATGAATGATGAAGTACGGTGTAATTAACGTGAGTTTCTGCTCATATTAATATCTGATCTTAACATAAATATAAACACCCATACATCTCTAATCCCATGAAGATGGTTCAGAGTTAAAAAAAAACAAAACATTTTCTAAAGTGTAATGGATGCTTGAGTGGGTGTTTGTGTTGGTGTCTGTGCTGTGTCTCCCAATTAGGGCTGTCGTTCCCTTCCCAGCCACTGGGCAATACTTGGCGTCATGCAGGATAAACTTTGGCAGCATGGCATGCACACTGAAACAATATTTTTGTAAATCTGCTACCAGACAGTTAAAATTAAATAACTTCTCTTAGTTTCTTCAGTTTGGCTTTTTTCCAGAAGCGAAAGCTTGTCGGTACTGCATGATGACAATCAGAGCCAATTATCTGGCCAAGTCCTCGTTCCTCTGATTACCTTGCTTTTTGCCCAGCTTCTGGCCCCTTTGACTGTCTAGCCTTTCCTGTGTATTGCATATTGCACAGTAGACGAGACGCACTTTAACCACGTATTTATGATTTGAATATCTAATATTTCTTGTTCTGAAAACTATGCTGCCAGCATTTAAGCTAAAAACCGGTTATTATAGATTAACAACTACTATGCACTTGTTGGTTTTGTTTTTTCAAATCAAATATTTCCTGGGTAGAAGGAGCTCTGTAGTGAACAGATGAGCTCTAACAGCAAAATGGACTGATAAAATGCTATCCAGCTTGCCAGCTGAGGAGGATGCTGTTCATTAATGTAGTTGAGCCTTATTACAGTCTGGTGATGGTCAACACAATGGAGGCTTTCAAGTGTCATCCTAGATGACGCCTGATGTGATGCCTCAGTGATTCGTTCACTAGCTCTTTGGAGTTCATTTGATTTCTGTCTGAAACGATGAAACTCTCACTGCGCTAGGCTTTACTTAGAAATGTGACTAGTTCTTCAATTTAAACAAGCCTATTCCTAAGAGTGCAGTCCTGTCATTCCTTCCTATTAATTTTCATTTTTATTTTTATGCACAGCTCTGCATTTGGATGTGCATCATTCATATGTTTATTGCTGGATTATTTTTATGACAGAAATATAATTTGAATGTTTCAAAGATCCTTCCTGGGAATGTGTGTGTTGACCTGTCTATATTTGACTAATTAATTGTGTGCTTGTGTGGTATTTTCTTCTGTGTTGTTTCTTTAAAACTTAAACAGAGGCTCTCGTCTTGTAGCAGAAGCATGGCATCCCCAGGTACTGACTTCTCATTTACACGGCAACCAGTATTCACTTGTTTGCCAAGTCAGGAAATTAGAAACTTGGATTAATCCCCTAAAAGTTAAAGCTGTAG
Organism: Galaxias olidus; assembly: GCA_026901105.3. Lineage (NCBI taxonomy): Eukaryota > Metazoa > Chordata > Actinopteri > Galaxiiformes > Galaxiidae > Galaxias > Galaxias olidus. The sequence goes on along the minus strand of JAPMUY010007423.1, from coordinate 216,553 downwards.
AAAAAAAGGTTTTGTCTTGTTATCATGGAGTAAGGCATTGGAGCTTTCTATGTAGTTCTACTGTTGTCCAGAGAGTAAACTTGAGAGGAAGCCATTAGAAAACTATTTTGATATAAGGTTTGATAAACTTCTAATGTTTGTGCTCAATTTAAACTGGGTAAAAATATTGGTCTGAAAGGAATACAGGAGGGAATGCAGGACGTTTTGGGGTGCAGTGGCAGCTTTATGAGAGTATGAAAATACAATATCATACAATTATGGATTTTCAGCAATTGTTCACTTGATGTTTTTCTTTTGCTTTAGATTTGACAGAAGACAGGACTGGTCGGTCTACTAAAGCCTACCAAAGTTCTTCTAGAGTGAAGGCTACGGTCAAGAAGAATTTTAAAAGTACAAGAAAGGGTCATTTGGGTAAGACGATTTTGGCAACTTGATGCTCTTCTGTGTTCTGAGTGGTGTCGGGAAATTCTGTCTTCTGTTCTGATTCTTTCTGTCATTTTTAAACAACAGTTAATTTATACTATTCTGTAATATATGCAATTATTTTTGTAACAATTAGCTATAACCCAACTACTATAAAAACATGATTCATAGAAGCACTTTTTTAACATTCTTATAATAGTTACAAAGTAATAAAATAGAACACCTAAAATGTAATAGAGAATGATTATTTGGCATGATAACCACAAGCCATTTCAAAACAGTAGCCATGCCCTTACTTAAGCCAGTATAAAGATTCAGTAAGTTCCTCTGGCTTTTTGTTTTAGAATTCTAATTGTGAGAATTCTTGACATTCAGAATAACATTTGCACTTTGTACTGAATTGTTAAGTTTTGAGTTTTGAGTTTTACAACCACAACATGATATAGCAGGCCCAGCTTGTGGATGTCCTGAACTGTCAGAGTAATTATAGTGCCTTGGACTAATCACTACTGGTGGTTACTGTGACCTTAGATTGCAGAGAATGCAATGCTTTGGCTCTGGAAATATGTAATTTCTCAGTGACATATTGTTAACCCATCTGCCATAAAACCAGGCTATCAACGGCAATGCTTGTTAAAGGGTCTTCAGCAAGATCTAAACCAATGGTTTTGTTTTACTATTAGGTTTTTACACTCTTCAGAATAAGTTATGTATTGACCCGAAAGAAGCAAGCTGAAAAGCAATGCATTTTAAAGTAGCTAGATGTTCATAGTGCATCAATAAGATTTTTGAGGGGAAATCTTGCTTGACCAGCAATGTATTGGGCACTACATTCTCTTAGTAGACATTATTACATTGGAGTGAAAAGGTAACCAACATACTTATTGAAGTTGTTTATGTATTTCTTGATATGACCTTTGCCTTTCCCTTGTACAGTAATTATTGTCTACAAATAGATATTTTTCCTTTTTCTTTTTCATTTGGTTGTGGGTGTTTTGGCATGTCTTTCATTTTTCTCTTTCTCTTTCTTTTGCTCATCCCATGTTGGCTTGCTGTGTTGTGTGGCTTTGTGTGCTCCTGGGCCATTCTTCGCCGTGTCATTCTGTGCCGTGCAAAACCACACACACAAACCCACCCTCTCCCAGAGGCAAGCCAGGCCTACAGGGAGGTTCTGGATGTGCAGAAGGAGATGGTGAAGGCTCTTACTGAGCAAAATCAGGGACTGGCTGCTGAGCGCAGGTGCCTGGAAGAGAGGTGCACTCATCAGAGCCTGCAGCTCCAGAGAAGCCATGAGAGGTTGCAACAGATGGAGCAGGAGCTCACCAAGGCCTCCACCACCAGGCGGCCCGCTGCAGGTGGGGAGGGAGGAAGGAGAAAGAGGACCAAGGGTGGTTTACCCTCTCAAATGAGGACCAGAATCAGCTTTAAGCACTTTGCATGACAATACGTATTTTTTTTCTAGGAGCATAACTCCACATTGCAAAATGAACATTTGAAAGTCAAAGCACTGGTTAGCATTCACAGACATGTTTCCTTTTTTTCCTTTCCTGTGAAGGCAATGTACTGTACTTTCTCAACCAATGTACAACGTAATCGGTCAATATCTGGTTGGTTGGTTGTCAAGCTAACTGGTTCATTTTGGCTGTGCTGCACCTTGCAGGTGAACAGGCAGAGCTGGTGAGTCTGAGGCAACAGGCCCAGGAGCTGGTGGATGAGAACGACAGTCTGAAGATGACGGTGCACCGGCTCAGTGTGGAGCTCAGTCGCTACCAGACCCAGTTCAGACCCCTCTCCAGGGTGGAGGTAAGCAACTGAATGGTAGGTGAGCTTTGATGTATTGCTATCAGTGTCCCCTTCTCCCGTCTTAAGGGTTAGGGTTACACAGCCCCAAACATAGAAAGTTAGATAAAAGAAAAAAAGATTAGTTGAACTCAGGCTGGCATATTGCCGAAAAAGAAGATGGGACTGGATGACAGGAATGCATTTGGGGCATATAAACATGGTAATGGTAATAGTGTGTTGTGGTGAAGGAGTTAATAAATAAAATGTGGTCAAATTTACTATTCAAAGCAAATACTGTTTATTGGTCATTAATGATATTACAGTACATACCCTGAAGTTGCGTCTTAGAATACATGTATCGATTTAATTTGTTTTCTTGAGAGATCAGAGTGTTCCGAACTACTCCTAACATATTTTAAATAAAAATTTGGAGGACATTTGATAGCTGTTTGTAATTCAGTCCAGTCTATAGAGTTGCTTGGACATTATCAGACACAGAGAGAATTTGGTTGAAATATCAGGGAATAGGATAAACCTGCAGGATATTCTGAAAGGAGCTGATACAGCCTCAACATCTTCCACTGCCTCCAAAAATGGTCTACGTCGCCTAATGATTTGGAGATGCTTGGTAGTAGATAGTAGAATGTAATTACCATCCGGGCCCAAGTAAATGATCCAGCCTGAGATGGGGGAATATGAAGTTAATTTGCTGTAATGGGGTATCAAGATGGTGCCTCGTCTAGTCCGCTGCAGTGAAGAGTGTACTACACATCACAATATAATGAATACCCTTGCTTACATCTTGCTTTGTCGGAAATGTGAAAATAATTGTTTTTTACAATGTATTTAGCTTTGTTTTAGCTTTTGTTCAAACTACTTAGTTTCTCAAGGAGAACCCCAAAGTCTTTTCGGCAATCACAGTAAGAAGATGAACTTCATGCTGCATGAGTTATGTTTACGAACTGAATTGAGACAAACTCCTTTAGACACACAACTGACAAAGAATGCCACAGGCAGCTATATCAGGATCAAAGCATATGCATACAGTACCTGAATGTGTACAGTATTTTGCAGCTTATTTTTAGTAGCTGCTAAAGAGTCCTAGCATCCTACCTAAGGATATGTATTAGCCTAGTTTTACTTTCATTTTAAATCTGTTTCTTTTAACCTTTTTTTAAAGTAGTCCAAGCAGGTCTGGGCTTCTTAGTTGTCTTTGTCATACCTAAAAGGGTGTTTTCGTCTCTTGAACCTGAGCCCTGCTGTGCAGATTCTTAGGGAAAGGTATTTCTCTGGTTGCATGCTGTGCTCCACTGCAGTTCGAAGATGAAGCCACAGTTTAAGAGGAACCAGCAAATGTTTTCCATGTGCATGCAGTGATGAATGGCAGTGGTGGCTGTGATGAATAGTTTATGTCCATTCATAAGTTCATGCTATTAAAACATTACGGTGTGTGTGGTTCCTAGTGAAAGAGCTTTAACATTCATAACCATACAGAAAAGAATATGGTCCCAAACATTTAGAAATTCCACTTTGACACGGTTCACAGATTCACAGATTCTTCAGGGAGCTGATTAGTTCCCCAAATGAGCTGGTTTGTTCTTACAAAGCGGTGTATAAGCCCTCTTCCGCTCTGCGTTTGATATTTCACTACTGACAGATCAAGAAAACGCCTAGAGTCTCATCATGGACACATCATGCTGGGTCCACGCAACAGGAGCTATGCTTTTCTCTCACCTCCAATGTATGTCGTTATATCTGCTTCCCTTCTACTCCTCGTTATAGCCCATGTCAGAGAAGATTGCAATGGGGAAGTCAGAAAATAATGTGGGTGGAGTGTGTGTGCTAAAAACTGACCTGTGTCTCCTATTACTAATAACTAGTTGGTAGTTTGACATTTTATTCGGAGTTCCTGGTATTATTATTATTGTTGTTGTTGTTGTTATTACTATTATTAGGTGGCCGGCTGTAGCAGCTTGTAATTGTACGTATTATTATTGTTATTCCGCCACATTTTTTAAAATCTCTACTTTCCCATGCTTAAAAATGCACCACATTTGGCACACATGTCCAAATCCACTCAAAAACACACCCAATGCGTTGCCGCCTCATTATACCTGTTGGTGGCGCTATAGCAACAGTTTTGAAAGTATTCAACAAATCATTAAAGGGGCCCTATTATGCCTTTTGGTTTTTCCGTTTGCTTAAGTATGTTGTATAGCTTTTTGTGCATGTAAAAGGTCTGAAAAGTTACAAAGCCCATAGTCCATGCCAAAAGGAGCTACTCTCTCACAGAAAACACTGCTCCTGAACTGCCTGAAACGCCTCGTTTGTAGTCCGGCGTTTTCTTCCATAACTTATCTACGTCACTAAGTCACACATTTGAATTAATGTTTGGCACGCCCTCAACCAGAGCCAGTCAGAGCGGAGGCCGGATGGTTTCGCCATGACGAAAAAACGCTGTTTTCGTCAGCGTGGAGGCAAATTCCCTTTGTTTGGCCAGCTGACCAATCAGAGCAGACTGGGCTCGTCGGAAGGGGGGCGTTAAAGAGACGAGCTAAAACTGAGCGTTTCAAACAGAGGGTGAATAGAGGTGCTGCAGACCCAGGCTGTTTGGAAAAAATAAATTGTTTATTGAACGATGAAACGCGTAAACCTATTCTAGTAGGACTCCTAAATAAAGGTATGAACCTACAAATTAGCGTAATAGGGCCCCTTTAAAAATAGGCCAGTAGATCTACAGGTGTAAAACTTTCAGGACTTGTCCATGGTAGTGAGATGAAACTTTGATACACTGACAGCAATGACAAATTATGAAGTCCATCACTGTTTTTTTTCAAAAACTGGTGGTCTACCCAAAGTGTCCAAGTCCCAAACCATACGTCCAAATCATACCAACATTTCTGGATATCATCCTCAGACTCTCAACATAAACTTTCGAAGATATCTTGTTGATCTCCTGAAATGAGCCCACAGCACATCAAAATGTATTTCTGTAAACACTACTGTAAATGGACTTTGTCATATCTCACTGGTTCATGAAACAATCCGTGTTAAAAAATGACACAACTATTTGAAACAACTCCTCCGAGACCATTAGACCAAATTACACCAAAATCGCTGTATATCATCCTCAGATGGTCTACTTGAAAAAGAAATACTAAGCTTGTCGATCCATTAATAATTGAGCTCACAGTGCATCAAAATGTATTACTGTCAACAGTACTATACATTTCTATTTTTAACCGCTTCAATATTTGACAAATTTTAAATCATACTTTTATTCATACTCAACTGAAAATATTTGTCTTGTTATTCCCATCACGTTTTTAAGTTTTAAGTTAAAAAAAATATATACCTTAAACACAGTTTTTTTTTTTTTAAATGTTCAAAGTTTACAATTCTAAGTTTTAAGCAAATTTTATCGGCCAGCAGGGGGCGGTTTTCTTTTTAACTTGGCACATCATCTTTAGATTACTGATGATGTACATCCTGCTCCATTCACTGATGGTGCTATGATCATTCCACCCTAATTTGTCTCCTTCTGTATTCTTTGTTTTCTTTTTTTTTATATAACATTTTTTTCTTAATTTGTACCTACATTTTAATTATTTTCTGTTGACCCCTAAGTCTTTTTACATTGCCGGCCACCACAATATCTGCTTGCAGTTATAATTATTATTATTATTATTATTTACTATTCCACTAAAGTAGAAGTAAATAACTATTCTGCTTCTTCTTTCGTTCTTTTACCTCCTAGAGCTCCAGGATAAGTGGATTGCCACCTAAAGGATCTGCTCCACCATGGCTTGTGAGTGTATAGTACATACCATGTATAGTATCCTCTTATCAAACCTTGGGTAGACTCATACTTATTGACAAGGGGGGCAATTGCTTGGCCCAGTGGCTGTTTTGCTTGGGGGTGCAGGGCAAATGGAGGACAGTCTAACACCTGACTGCTCTCTGACAGGGTGTGGATAAGTTGGGAGGAAAGTGAGTAAATGCAGATGACGGGCTGTCAGTATGCTGGATCACTGGGGTATGATGAATCCCTATCCGCTGCTTAACTCCTCAGAGAGAAGGCCTAAGACTCCAAACTCAAGATAATCCCTGTACTAAAAGTTGCCTTTTGTTGCCTTTGACTTCTCAATCCTGCCATGCTTGTCACTTCAACCAAATTGAGTAAAAAATAAAAGTTAACCACTGCTGAATATTGTGCAGTTGTACTTTGCCTTTCTTAGAAAAAATACAAAGAAGACACAAAAGCTAGTCAGAGAATTCAGGAGACTGGAAATAGTTAGCAATGTGTTGTCATATAACGAGTATGGTGCTATTGTACTACACACATACTTAATTTGATCAAAGTCTGAAATGAAAACGAACAAATATTTCAGACATTTGCTTTGACTGCATTAATTAAATTTATTAGTTTGATCCAAGTTCTGATTTATTAATATGACTAAATTTGTATATACCTCTGCCCTTATTCAGCTGGACATTAAATATCTATCCCCTCTGTTGCTGGCCTATGAAGACAGGTTAAATGATAAGGATGCACTTTTACAGTTGGCTGAGGTAAGTGTGCGTGTGTGTGTGTGTGTGTGTGTGTGTGTGTGTGTGTGTGTGTGTGTGTGTGTGTGTGTGTGTGTGTGTGTGTGTGTGTCATGCATTCAATCATTCTTTAAAACGTTTTGCATGCTAAGATAAAGCACAAAACAAATGTGTGTATTTAATGTGAAAAACATTTTGTTAGTCATATTTGTTTTGTCTTGAAGTGCTACGTAGGAAGATTTGGCTCCCTGCACTACAGTAGTATGTGTAAACTATATCGTACTTCATACTCTCCTATTTGAGCTTTTAGATTACCCTGCTAAGAAGCAGGCATTTGTCATTGAATAGAGAAAAATGAGTTTCCTAAACATCAAAACCATGTGGGACCTTCATCATTTAAAATGATAGAGTAAGGTTTGTTAAAAGGAAGCATAAAACTGGAGAGCTGTCATAAGAACCTTTTTGCTGCTTTGCACAAAGGAAAACCAGAAGAAATATGACTCACATGGGCCCTGTGTGAAGGATACTAGTAAGCTTCGTATTTCAAATAAACAACTTGCATGACAATTACTCTTTTTAGTATTAATATTAGTGTTATTAGGAACCATTGATTTATCTTATTAGTATTGTTTGCTACACTGTATCTTGGAAAGTTGAGGGAACGCACTTGAAAGAACTGTCATCTCAGAGTAACATTTTCAAATGGATAAGTATACTGTGTTCAATTACAAATTCTCTTTGTATGAGTAATTATCTATCTTCTTTCTGTATGTTTAAGTCCAACTGTTTTCTACATCAAAGCTTGTCCCAGAGCTTACACGCTCCCATTGTGGTCACTGCAGAAAGGCTCATTCTCGATCTTTTCTTATGAGTCATACACCTTGTTCCAAATACACACACACACACACACACACACACACACACACACACGCACACACACCACATGCAAGAGTACACAAGCAAATAAGCAGACACAGTACCAACATACACACACAACTCCTATACAAGGAAGCCAAGCTAAAAGATGCTACAATATCATGCTGACCGAATTTATCACCCAATTCATTAACTATTTAATAATCTCTGCATCCTTGACCTAATAAAGTTAATAGTTGTTAATGTGCACGTTGTACAATGAATATTAAGCCAGTTTGCTGCCACATTCACTGCACTGCGTTTTCTCCCCCTTTCCTCTCTGCTGGGGGAGAGCCAGAGCAGTTACAGTAGGCCAATAATCTCAGCTTTATTATATTCATCCCCCTCTGACAGAAAAAGTATATAAAAATATCAGTCAAAAATGGGCTTCAAGACAGATATGTACTGCTTTATCTCTGACACATCAATACCTTATTTGAAGTTATATGGTACTTGTCGTTTAGAACTTTCCCTCAAGTCATATTTGTTACAATATATGTTTTAATTAGAATTAGGCTATACCGTAAAAAAATATTTATAGTATGGTTGAAGTGAACATAAAATGTAATCTACTCATTAGAAAACCAACATAAAATGTTGTCTACTCGTTAGAAAACCAACATAAAATGTAGTCTACTCGTTAGAAATTAATCGAATGCACTCCTCTTAGCCTTCTGCTCTACAGTGAATTGGGACAATTTTGTTTCTGAATGAAATGGTGTGCACAATGAGATGTCACCCCTCAGGTAGGGAATCTAGGAAATTATTATAATTGGAGTGCTCTTAAATTACATACTAGTGGTTGGTCTGATGGCGTTTGATTTCTATAGGAGAGACTACGAAAGTTTCGGGAGCATGTGGAAGAGGTTGTCCACGAGAATGAAAAGCTTCACGAGGAGCTAAAAAGAAGACCAGGCCGGGATCCTCCTCGACTATAAAGACCCTGGAGTGGTGAGTGTGAGTGCCTCTGTAGTTGGCACACACTCTCCGGTCCCCCTTTTTGAACAGGGGAACCACCACCCCCGGTGTATGTTCCCCCGAGCAATGGGTTTTGGAGGGAGGACATTGAACTTTGTTTTCTTTTTTGCATTAAAATGTACATCATCATTAAAGCTAGAAGGTATGAATTTGTCAGACTTATTTAAATGAAATGATAAAAAATCTAGCTATAACCGCTAATCACCCATGTTGATGTTCTTTTTAAGGCACCACTTAGTCTTATCTAGCTAGCACCACCACTCTTTCTGCATCCAAATGAATTGCAAGCCATTTACTTTTGTCAGTCATCCTCACTCAAAGTGGTATATGCAGAGAGTATTCTTAAGTCTGGTTACTTTAAACACTGAAGTAAATGTTATTAACCTTTATTTAATTAGCTCAAGACCTGTGAAAATTACACGATTAACTGTTTGAATAGTATTTCAACAATTTGCAAGATTTAACAAACTTTTCAAATATTGGAAAGCATTAAGTATTTATCCCCTTCCAGTATTTTAAGGACTTTTCGCAGGTCTTCGGGGCACAGACACATTTAGTACACAACCCACACACGGCTATGGAGCAATGGACACAGCCTGCCTGCTACCATAATAGCATTAGTATAGAGTTGCCTGAGCTCATTTATAACATGCAATCAGAAACAGCTTTTAGGAAATGGGAATTCCCTACTGACTGTCCTTGCCCTTTGTCCCAGGAAACAGCTGCAAGAGCAGGCTGCCCTGGTGTTGCAGGAGAACCAGGTGTTGATAGAACAGCTAGAGGTGCAGCATGCCAAGGCCAAGGACAGCTATTGTCGCCACCACACTGAAGGTACTGTAACTAGCATCAGAAGGGGGATAAGCACACACACACACAGAGCATGATCAACTCGCATTTTTGGACCCTCAACATTTATCTTTATAATATGTTGCTGGACTAAGGAGGGTTGGCATGGGGGTATGGCCTAACACTGTTCTCTGAGCCTTTTTGGTATTTCTTAAGTTCTCATTTGAATCACTATGTTTTGTCTAATACAAAAAAATAGGTGCACAGGACCAGGAAGACAATGAAGTTTATGTCAACATTGCAAGGATCAGAGCTGCATCTTAGTAGTTTGCAACAACCAGTCAGAAGACAGAGTTGTCTACCATTACCTACAATATACATCCACATGAGCTATGGCTTTTAGCATTCTGAAAGAGTCCAAGGTGCCAGACTCCAAAAAGCTTGAAACATTGTAGGCCAGGACAAGGTCAGACCATGGAAGGCAACAGTACTGTACTGTTAACTAGCACAGACATACTGAAACTCAAATACGGTTGGTGGTGATCTTTTAGAATACATGTGTTACGACCCCCTACTGCTAGTCTAGGGACGTAGGGAGGCAACAAACAACCAGCTTACAATTTAACGGTCACGTGAGGGGATAATACTCACGATCAATACAATAAACACAATAGAAAATAGGCAAAATGGCGGCTAACTGCATGGACATATGCAGTGAGAAAACAAGGAAGAAAAGAGGACATGAAGTGGTGCTAAATCAAACAACTTAATAAACAAAACTTCCTAAAATTCAATCCCAACTTCCTAAAATCCCATCTTCTCTTTCTTCCTGTGACTCTTTCCCCTGCTTTCCCTCCTTGAAGTCTCAAAGGTGTCCAAGCAGCTGATGTTGCTGGAGGCAGAGAAGCAGAAGCTGGAGGGGGAGCTGGAGGCGACTCAGAGGAAGTTCAACGTGCTTCAGGCCCAGCACCTGCAAACCTGCTCCAACATGGAGAACACTGTCAGCTGGGATGAGCACTGCACTATTGCCTCCAAACTGAAACGGTACAGGCAAAGGGTTCAGTCTGGTAGAAGGATACGTAATGAGGCACAATCACAGCCACCTATTTAGCTTGAAGTGTTGACTTATGATGTTGATGAATGATGTAAGCCTTTCTCTACTTTTGGTTCTGGTTTGGTTTATTAACTCCTTTGTTGATGGAAATCTCTTCTCTTTTTTTCTTTCAATGAAGTTGCACCGATAAGGTGGTTTGAAAGAATTTTTCAGTAATAAGCACAACTGTTTTTAAAGAATTCAATCAGAATTCATGCAGTAATATGAGTCATACCACTGTCTGTAAGCTTGGAATTAGAATTGCCTTTGGCTCAATGACTGTTAGTAAACACATTTCTCAGGCTCAGGCTACAATTTACTTTAAAAATTAATGTTGCACAAACAAAAACAAAGTAGCAATTATATTTAATATAACTAATTTATGAAGACTAAGGTTTAAACTTGAAAGGAACATTGTTAATACTACTAAGTATGTTTATAGTTGACGTTTTGTCACTATGTTTTAATACAAAATGTGTTTATTATAAACAATTAATACCAATTGAAATCTGAGCATTATTATGAAGAGGATCCTCAAGGCTCTTTAGCTTTAGTCTATTTTTTGAGTGTGTGCATAGTAAGTTTCTCTTTTTGTACTTTATTTTAGAAAACATTCTTAAGATATGGACGTGTCTTTTTCAGTAAATTTTCCTTTCAGATACACAATAAAAAATATACTGTATTCGTTCTCTCTGAAATGACAAACATCAATGTTATAAAGGGTTATCCGCATCTTTTCTCACAGCCAACTGGAGTATGAAAAGGGCAAAAAGAACTGTGAGGTGGCCGAGCTGCTGGAAAGAGTGTCCAGTCTGCAGACAGAGAAAAATAACCTTGTTTTGGAAAAGACCAACCTGACCGCTGACATTAGGAGCATGGAGGCTGATCTGGAGCTTTCCAGGCAGGCCAGCAGGTAATCGGCTGCAGGAGCACACTCCATGCCGGGCCCCGGACTCCCTTAAACCCTCATATTGTGACTGTCAAAATACAAATTAGTGCTGCACTGATATGAGGGATCTGACTATATATACAGTACTTTGGAGGTTGTTGAAATGCATAAACCGTAAAAGACTGAATGTTTGATGATTGGATTTTAGAGCTAATGGTACAGTTTAGAATGTATGTAAATTATACATGTTGGCTATAATACTTCTACCAGAAGGAAAATAGCTGCGATTGTCCATATTTATGTAAATCTCTATAATGGAAGCCTACACTTCGAAAGTAGAGATATTCTAGGTGTGCTTTTGGAGTAAAAGAAAATCCCTTTCTCAATTTATCAGGAAGACCAAGAAAAAGATAAGTGTGCTGAAGCAGCAGATGGAGGATTCTATGGAGAAGGAGATGGCTGCCCATCACTACCTAGCCAGCATCGTGGCCCTAGCTGAAAAGACCACTCTGGAGAGAGACCAGCTCATGTGCATGGTACAGAAAGATCAGGTTTAGAAAACCTATTTTATATTATATTCATATTTAATCTAATTTCAGATAGCATAGAAAACACATTTGAGTTCGCAATTTTTGTTATGACTGACTAAGCTCCAAAAAAAGCCAACGATTTTGAAATCTAACCTACACAAGGAAACAAAGTGCACAAACCTATTTGCCCAAAATTTTCAAACAGATCACATTTATATTTATGGCCTGATTTACACTTATTGCACACACTGTCACAATTGATAAATAGTTGGTGGCAGCCAATAGAAACATTCATGTCGTGCATTGAAATTCACATTAGAGACACGTCCCTGACAAAGTATGAAGAATGCAAACAATTACTAGACTCACAACAGAGACCCCCGATAAAGATGACCATTACCAGTTGTGCTAATCTTCTGACAGCAAAATAGATGAAAAGCGTCCAATCCGTCCATAATGTATTGTCACTGTCAACCCACAAAGCCATGCTCGTTTTCTTCCTTGCTCAATGTTTGTGCACCCCTGTCATGATTGACAGGTATTTGGTGAGCACTGCATAGGAACATCATTTGTATTCTAATAACTGTCTTGCGTCATTGTTACAGCTCTGCTTTGTGGCAGAGGTACACGTAACTGCCCTTTATTTCTCTGAAATATCGCCTAGTCCACCTCACCTTGTCCAGAAAGGCATGGAAACATGTTAAGGCATAATTCATAGGCCATGCTAAGACTGTTTTATTCAGAGATGAGATCTAGTTACAGAGCACACTGTATTGTTACATTGCAAAGAATAATCCTAGTGTACTTTGACTTGACAAGTCAGGCAGAATACACAAACAGCACTAATTTCTTGGATAGCTAATCATTTACATGCATGTGATAACTTATAACACATTTTTGTAGAGGATTAGTCACTAGTTTTTCTGGATTTTACTAAATTATAAACAAACAATTGATGAATAAGTCATAAATTATTACAGCTCATTGCTTTGTTACTCTTTAATCTGTTCATAATATGAGCTATGCTGTGGATCAGCCTACAGTAACAAAGCTCCCGCTACGGGGCTCTTTCACAAGCCATTCATGCTTTTTATCACAACCGCTACTGCAGTTCCTCTTTATGATTCCGCCTGAGATGTGGAGTGATGGATAGCGTGTTAGAAAAAAAGAATATACATCTAAGCTTGGTTGCTGGTTTATGAGCTTGTACGTGTTGTGAGTGTGTCTGCGTAAAGAATCAAACACAATTTGATCTCCATCTCCATTGATATCCATCTCTGCGTCCATTACAGAGTCTTGAACAACTTGTCCCATCTAACCACTTCAAGGCAGAAGCTTTCCAGGCCACAGGAATAACTACAGCTCCACGAGGGTCCTCCAATCACTCTAGTCCACACTCTTGTCACGTCCAATCAATTCTCATCAGCCCCCTATTTCTTTCTGCACTGAACTGGTGTCAGAGTAACCTCATAAATAGCATGGCCGCAGGAGCCTGTCATCGGCTTACTGGCCATATTGTTACCTTTCCCCAGCCGTAGAAACAATGGGAACAGTTACTAACATATCCCTATTTTATTATCCCACTATCATTCTCAGAAACAGGAAAACAGTGTGTCCCGGCACTATTTGATCCAGTTTCCTTCCTACACAAACGTTTACTTTATTGTTGGAAAGGAATAACCTAATTGTCCCCAGGTTGTGTGAGTCAGACATTCTAATCTCACAGCGCTTTAGCTAAGTAAAGAGAACCTGTCCGCATGTCATTGTCTCTTTAGAGATGTCTGCTTTCTGCAATGGTTAGTCTGCCTCTCTCTTCTTCGCTCTCTGTATCTTTTGTTGGAATAAATTACATTATTAAATGAAAGTCTGCTCTCTGCGTGTAGTGCACACTGTATCTTTAATCTTTCCGAGCCTGAGACGCAAAGACTATCTGTAAAACCCATATGTCGTTCGCAGGCTTTTTTTAGTTTCAAGTCAACATTTGCAAAGGTTCATTGCTAATTTATTCCCATAGAATTAGGAATTATTTCCATAAATCTCTAGCTGAAGTTCCTATGGTAATTTGTCCGACACTTCAGGGTATCTTTCTCCAAAACTTTATACACTTTCCAACCCTAGGTCCAATTAACAGCAGCACGTCTGTTAATGTGAGAAAGTGTGTGTGTATATCTGTTTGCAGACTATTGATTATTTGACTGGCATACTTCAAGGAGGAAAACAGAATTAGGATGCAGGGAGAGTACTACTCCCGAACTAACCTCCATTTTTATCTGGGAAGTTAAATCTGAGGATCTCCTTGGTATTGAACTTACGTGGTTTATTTATTAAATTCTCACTCATCAAAGCTGTTAAAAGTATTAGTAAATCAGCAAACACCTAATTATTCTTGTCAAATCAACGTATTGTTTATTATCAAGATGGACGCAATAATGTCTCAATCATTAGCACACGAAGCAGATACACTCAATCTCCTGTGACACTATCCTCCTCCCATCCTAGTTTTGCTTTTCTAACATAATGACATTTTCTCCCTTTTCCCCTCCCTCATTTTCCTCCTCCTCTTTTACCCATCTTCTCATCCAACCATCCATCCTTGTCATTGTGTCTACCCTGCTTCGTTGCTCTACCCTCCGTGCTCCTCTCCCAGATCCGTAACCCTTCCTGTGCCCTCTCTTCTACTGCAGGCGTCCGCTTTGGAGCAGGACAAGAAAGGGGTTCTCAACAGGGTCGTGGAGGGCACCTTGTGTCTCGGAAAGCTCCAAGAAAAGGTCAAGGTAAGCCATCACCTTGCCTCCTGGAATTAATTACCTCCCCCCCACACACACACACCCCACTGATCTGTGGGCACGTGTGCGTGTGTTTGCGCACACGTGTTGCTTGTGGGTTCTACATTTGGGCATTAGCGGGCGCACATACCCATTGTATTTGACAGGCCTGTCAGGAATCAGTGGGGAGCTCCGAGGCCTCCAGCACAAGTCTGGTTACTATTGATCGGCCAGCTACAATATAACATTTACCATAGGCCAATGCTGACACACTGAAAACATAATTCAATGAAATACATTGGCAGCTCAGAGGCTGGCATTTCACAAGCAGAGGTCAATTTAGTTTGTTATGCTTCTTCCAATGTCTCCTCTAGGGCCCTACCACTTTTTTATTTTTGATCCATGTAGTCTTTCTTTTAGAAAGTAATATTTAGTGTCAATGAATGTCTCATTGGCTTTGGTCATACTTGCATACATGCTATGTTTGTGTGTGTGTCTGTGTTGTGTGCACTGCATGCGCTGATAAAACAAAAAGCACATGCTTGTGGGAACCAAACCATAATGCAAGTGTTTTTCTCTAGGCTTTGGGTGTTTTTAAAACATATCCAACTAAAACATGTTTACCATCTCATTAATACTTTTGTTTGGCGACTTAATACTGCCGTTCTTTTTTTGTTTTAGCTACTAGTCCAAGCTATTAGTCCTATTAATAATGTAGGCTATATATCTTATGGCAACTAGGCTCTATGAGTTTTAATTTAAGTGAAACCAGGGATCATCTTTGGCCTGTTGGCTGATGATGTATGGATAACCCACCCATCAGTGAACTGACAGTCTGAGAGTTTCATTCAGTCTGATTGAATGAACCTGCTCTGCCAATATGTGCCCATGATACTCTAGGCATATTCAAGCAAACACTCAAATTAATGTACTTTAAAAGCTTCCAGCTAATTTAACGGATGCTTTTACATAAATCAACTCACAGATGTGGCATTCATGCGGAGTAGGAAAAAATACCACAAATTACTTATTCAAACAAGTGTATCCCAGTGGTAGTCACCCAACTATGAACATAATAGTCCTATTGCTCCCATTTTTATAGAACCAGACCTGTTAGGTTAGAATACCCGCCCAGATCAGAAATCTTGTACAAGTTTCTTTCATGAATATTTATTTGAGATATTTTACATCCTCAGTAAGATTCTATCACTATGGCAACAAAAATTTTTTTTTCAAAGGCTTTATACCGATTTCTACAGATGTATTGGCAGCACAAAAACACGATAACCAAGATATCATTCGTTTGGGAGATGTCAGCTCTATGTTTCTATTACTATGTAGGTTTGCCCTTTAACAATAATATTTGGATTGAGTGTGGCATCCATAAGGGGCTTTAATAATGACTGAAGGTCTAAGTAAAAAGTACAAAAGATGATGACATGATGACTGAATTGTCGTTCATGGCAAACGGTAGACCTGAAGAAACAAAGAATGAACTGGGTGACATCACTTTGCTAAACAATAATAATAAAGAACAATCATACCTGCTTCATTATTTTCCGTTTGCCTTTGTTCTAGAGTTAATCCAAGATACTTTCCAACTCAGGTTAAATTGTGAATTCTAAAACTCATTGTGCTGTGGATGCTTTTTTTATTTTTTTTTCAACCATCTCAGTGTGCTGACTGTCATCTAGAGCAGCAGTGTTTGTGCGCCACATAGCCTGTCGCTGCAGTAAAGGAGACGGCTGCACGATGGCACCTTTGGGCCTTGTACTGTCAGCTGCTGCCAGGACCTAGCCACACACTGCCTCTCACCAGTCATTGTTTCCCTCTAACTCCTCCCCACACTCTTGGGTTGACACTTGGCTGATAGTGTGACTTTATTCTCTCAGTGCTGTGGCCTAATTCTGAGTAAGTTGAAGCATTGCTCAGGGATGCGTGAAGGTACATTCCTGTGTCCTTTGTCGGTTGTTCGGGAGATGTAGCCAGTTCAGTTTATGTGTTTTCTGTTGTAAGGTGGAGAGCAATGGCTTTGGTTGGCTTTTAGTGATGAGGTATTTATTAGGCTGCTGGCAGGTGACCCCTTTTCATCCAACCAGCAAGCCTGACAGCCGGAAAACGTTTGCCAAAAAACGTTTTATTTTCCTGCCAACAATAAAGTGTAAAGGCTTCCCTGCTCCGCTGCTGCCATAGTCCTACAGCCATCGAAAAGAGAGAGCCATTCTCACACCTTAGAGTAATTAAATCCTGGATCCTGTCCCCAGAGAAAGGCCAGCTCAGAATGTAATTAGCTTTGACCTTCTGTGTGACAGAGCCTGTAGTAGTGCTGTGAGAATCAGAGTATTTCCATGGTCTACGTATGGTAAACCAACTAGTCTTAGAGACTTCTAATAACAAATAATATATAGTATATTACAGTGATATTAAATGGCCTGAGCCTCTATGTATATTTTAATAATAGAGGAAATCCCATATCCCCTTGTGGTTTAGGCTTAGAGATGTTACTATTAATAAGTAAACTTGGGCATGTGGCTTCTGGAATAACTCACTTGGAACACAGTTTTCTGTTGAGCTTTAAGCAGTTGTGCAATTGCTAGGGATTGAGATTGAAATGTTCTGATAAATGCATCGCCAACCAACTCAAGGATCCCTTAAAACATTGAATATCTCCACCATAAACTATTGTCAAAAGTAGAGAATGAGTGTAACACTTTTGGAGTGTTACCTTGAAACACTTTAGGGAAGTGTGAAATAGTAGAAAACAATGTGGTGGTGTGAAAACCCAGCATCTCATTGCTCGGTTTAGGCCTTTCAGGTCAGCCATGATGCAATGTTATTCTACTGTTAATCATTACTCACTATTTCTGGGTTACCGTGTGTAATTTTATAATTTATTTAGTAAACAATTAGCTTATTACTGTATTAATTAAAATAAATGTCCCAATGAATGTTATGTAAAATGGGCAAAAGAGCACTTTTTTTTTCATTTTGGAAGCAATATCACTGAAGATACCAAAATGTGAAAATGTCACACTTTGATCTCTATATAATTCAGCAAACAATAATATTGTATTTAAGTAAAATTGCGCTTTTGAAATTCAGCTTCTGTGTGGAGCCCGGATACGTCCCCTGGTGTCTTTGTCTAGACAGTGCTTGTAGCAGTCCTTGGTGACTCCATGGACATTGCCACTGATTACTGAATTTACTTGAAGTGGCAATTCCTGGACCCACTTGACGGAAAGGAAGAATAAACTGTTTGCCTGTCTTCGGTGGTGAAATGATACCTGCGATGACAGTCCCTCATCTGTCTTTGTCCTATGCCTAAACCACCATTATCATGTTAGCATCAGAGCACATGTATGGATTTTTCAGGAATTTATAGGAAGGGGTTATATATTTTTCTACCACAGCACACGCTTCCTCACTTTCAAGCTAATAATATGCAGTTTGGTCAAATAAAGAAAGAAAATAGTTGGCTTTAATCTAGAGTATTCTAAGTATTGTGGCAAGTTTCATTGCATTGTGAAAGCATTGTGTTTTAGCTACACTTTTTTAAAAGTTCATAAAAAAATGTGCGCTAATGGTTACACCTACGGTTTTACTTTATTAATTTCGTATGCTTCCACATACTGAGAAGCATACATTTTCAGAGAAATTGTAGAGGGAAACAGTACCTTGTACTTTTTAGAGAAGAGTTATGATTTCCCTGAGACGAGGCTGTTGGAGTCTCCCTGGAGCAGGTCCCAAAGACATACTCAAAGGCAGTTATGAAAGCTGCTTAACACTGTCTTTTAAATAGTCATGGGTAGGGATATAAACCCTGCTGAGCTTCTTTTATAGTGAAATTATTGCATAGTCTTACATTATAGTAATACAAGTAAAAGTCTAATATGGCTGAGGAGGCTACTAGGTATAGTATGTCTGGTTTGAGGTTTAATCTAAGACATAAGACATTGATAAGACTGAACTTCATATGAATAGATTATCAGATTAGAATGCTCACTGATAGAAGTTACAGGGGCAAGTTCCTTGTTATTTCATACAATGTGGCAATTCTTTCTTTCTCCTTTTTTTTTTTACGTATTTCTGCGCTTGCATGAAGCTGGTCAAGGCCGTCAGTAATTTAATCAATGCCACATTTTCAGACAACCAGTTGATTTTCTTTCTCTTTTACCCAATACTAGGTGTTGAGGGAGTTGTTACCATGTATATCAGTGTAGTAGCTTAAGATCTCCCACAAACGTTTTGATATGACTAGTAACTTCTACCTCTCATGTGGAGGATTGTTTTCTGTTGACTTGCTACAGTACATACAAAACTTGAAACGTCCTCTTTCGTTTATCGTTCTAGTTTCACCAGAGGCATCATGCACCAAATTATTTTTGAGGGGGCACAGTAGTTTCACAACTCTGTTTACTATATGCCACGCTAGCGTATATATACATAATACTACGGATTTCATTTCAAACCATTGTCTCAAACAACCGAGGGGGCACTATGTGTACTGTGTGTGTATGTCATGCTCGAGACATATGAAGCGAAAGTAATTACGGGAGAAGTCCCTATGTGTTATGGTGCACAATGCATTAGACTACCTCAGCTGTACATTGTCTATTAACTTATAATTGTAAATTACTATGACATAATTTGTTTCATAAACAGTTTACAGGTATTTGTTTTAAGTGGCACTGCATACTTATATTAAACCTCCCTTTTTGAACTTTATTAAGATATTATTGGATTTGTTATGTAGAATATAGCTTCTTTGTATGTGGGTGAGGCAGTTGTAAGTACTTAGATTTATTTAAATAGACACTTTGAATTCCAGCAATTGCATCTTTAATTGTAACATTCCCACAGTGACTACAATAGTATTTGTCACCAAATTGTCCTCACAGTCAAACAGCAAACTTGTGAAGTGGAAATTGAGGAAAATTTGTGTCTATTTTAGTGTGCTCAATCTCCTCATCACCCTCCTTTCCTCATGTCCACAGATGAAGTTTATGTGTTATCTACGACATAAGCCAACTCAACCACTGATTCTAAAACCAGAAAATGTGCCATTTTGTATTGTATTAAATTCACTTGTCATGACAATTCTATTAGTGTCTCTATAGCAACAGAGGAAGGCAGGGAGGGAGATGCGCTCTTGCTGAGTCTCCTGCGGCTCATCAGGCACAGAAAAACAATGCATTTCCCTGCATGATAGACCTCAAGCACTTCCTTTCTCATTCAAATAAACAGGAACGTTTACTATCAATTCTTTATATTTTATCTGTGCTTGATCCATTGATATTGAGTCAGTTTGTTGGTCTAGCAAGCGTGACTAAAATATATAAGAAGACAGGACAAAATTTACATTTCTTTGTTTTAAGCAACTATAGGCAACTTTTTTATATTATAGTGTTAGTAATACACTTCTTCTGATAGCACATTGTAACACTAATTTTGTTGCCATCTCCCACGAAACTTTGACGAATTGCTTTATGGCACAAGGAAGTGCGTCACTAAATCAGGAAGCGATGCCCATACAGTATTGTGGTTGATCGTGCTAGCAATATGCAGTGACTTGATGGTTAGGGAAAATAATTACACCAAGCAAATAGTAGGGGTCGCCAAAATCACCTCCTACATATTGCTGCCTATGGCAACTTTTAATAGTTTTAGAAATAAAACATGTGATGCTTATTTACCTGTTTGCTCCTTGTCCAATAGACAGTGGGCCATAAAGAAATTCTCACCAAGAAACAATTTAAATGAGGTGATAGTAAACATCGGTTTTGCAACACACTTGCAAACGTTCTGCCAGTGTATTCCTCCCTTCTTTCCCCTTTGTATTCCCCATGCTGTTGGGTTCAAATGCAGTGCAATACACGTCCATGGTCTGTGATGCATTGAGGAGATGCGACAGATTGCATGAGATGGATTGCATGACCTTTCAAAGAAAATAAAGAGGGCTTAATGCATGGCTGGTGAAAAAGAAAGAAAATGCATTTGTAAAGTCAGTGTCTGTAATAGAGGTGCAGAAGGTGGGGTATACAAATATTCAAAGAGATGGTGTTTTCATCCTCTTTAGGTAGATGATACACACGTATCCAGGTACAATATATACTGTGTACAACTCTTTAAAAACTCCATAGCAACGTCTCAGTGGAGCCCTCGCATTGCAGTGACATGGCAGGATTAAAATGTGAAACGGGCCCACACATTCAGGTATTAGGAGAGAATGCAAACAACCTGTTCACCATGCTGTAGCCAGCAGCTTTATAGCCACAGGCTAGGATCAACAACTCCTCACATATCATAGCTCTCAACTGTAAAAGGAACTGTAGCTAGCCTCTCTTGGGAAAATGACACAAACTCAGCTCTAGTGAATGACCTCAGTCCGCCCTCCATTTAGCACTCCCACAATACCCTGCTTTGAGTGACTGTCCTGCCATACAGCAGGCCACATGCCAACCGGAAAGCCATTGGCAACCCTAATTAAGATTTTAGGCGCCATAGCATAGCGCATAGGGACCTTGGGATTACAGCAGGGAAACTGGCAACAACAGATTCATTAATAGAGTGGTTTCCTCCATCCCCAGCTGTATCATTATTTTAGTATGTCTGTGTGTGCGTGTGCGTGTGCGTGTGCGTGTGCGTGTGCGTGCGTAGGAGGAGGATCAGAGATTCTGCAGCTTTCCAGCATCCACTTTGCTGTTTTTAAGGAAATCTATGAAAATGAATTTAAAGGTAGGGAAAATAGGTGGAAAATCAGACAGGCAGCAGGACATGAAGAGTAAGTACCCACTGAGAAAGTAAAAATAAAAATGGGAAGTAAGATTGGGACTAAATTATTCATGTGCTATTAATATGTATGATGCATATTTGCCTGAAATGCTGAAAAAAAGATGTTGAATATTTGATTGTGCGCTATAAATAAAGATAGGTATGAGATTTTCCTAATTGTGTACTTATTTTGAAATGTGTGTTCTTGCGACCATTTCCCTTGACAAAATACCTGGGTGAAAATATTTTTACTATAATCCCCTGCAATGCGAACATAAATTTAATGTAATCCCATTAGTTGATCATCTTGTGTTAAATTAAAGTTTTTTTCAATCAGGATTTTTTTGGTTTAGAATTAGGCCCACAAAACCATAAATAGTGTCTATAACATTATAAATTGTACATTGCATTGACATACACTTATTAATTTATATTTTCTCACAATTCATACAGATCACATACCACAAAACAACTCTTATCTTGAACTTGATTGCATTACTTTTCATTGGTGACAGTTAAACTATTGACAGTTTGTCTGTTGATGTAACATTGACTAATCAAATCTTGCTCTCTTCATTGCTACAAAAGCTAAATATAATTGTCACAAAACTCTCAAATGTTCCCAAACTTTGTATCTGTTAAAGATAAACCCATCATAGTCTCAGAATGGCATTAGCTTTGATGAGCTGTGATAGGCTGGTGTTCTTTCTGTGAAGCTCACAAGCTAACACAAAAATAAATTTTATTAGGGGTCTAGATACAACATTACATTAGAAATAAAGCAATATCAGTCTCCAGAGTGATTAATTGCATTTCATACATTACATATAGAAAGGTGGCATTTCAGAGTTATCCTATGAGCTTCTATTCTGATCACTCAGGTGAAAAACCTTTGATGCATTCCTGAGTTTCATTCAAAATGTAAGCTCATCGGTTTGGCCTGCAGATCCTTGACCTAGCGGGATGCCAATGCTTCTCATTTCAGTCCCCTTAATATTCAAGCAGAGTCTACCGGACACATGCTGAACACTAATGACCCAGCATTAGGCCCCCTGAAGTTGGTACAATATTAGTCACTAGATGAAAGCAGTTTTATTTGCTTCGATTTTCTCTCTTTATTTCTCTCACTATTTGTGCTTCTAGGTTCACAGACTGCAATGCATTTACCCCTTCATTCTCATCCAATACATGAAGTGACCTGATCATGCGTTATGATAATTAAAGTATGATTAATTAAAAAAAATGTTTGTGTGTTTATAAAACGCAATCCTTTTCATTAGCTTCACTTACTGTGAATTGCTTTGGTAAGTGTAAAGATTGACAGGTAGTTGAATCGTTATCATGGTAGAATATGGAAACCTCAAAAGCATTAATTTTAGTAATGCCTAGACTTTGTGGAACTGAAAAGTAAAACATTTGTTGTGAAAAATAAAAACATAATGGATAGTTTATTGTTTTTGGGGGATTGGGGAGTTTATGTCCTTTGTTCACGAACATTTTTAATCTAGTCAATCACATTTCACGAAGACAGGGTGGTTACAGTTGTAAACATTGTAGGTAGAATTTTAAGTTCGAAAAAAAGAATAAGGGAGGAAAACAAAGAAAACTAACTGCATGGAAACGACTGAAGGTGAAAAATAAGGAAGACAAAAGATGTAATGAAACAAGAAAGGGGACAAAACAGACCTTTTACGACAATGGGGCCCTGTTCATCCTCTCCATATACATGTCAACACACAAAAAAGAATGACTACCACTAAAATACATCTTAACCTTGGTAGGTTTCTGTAAAAGACCGCTCTGTGATTAATCCTAATGCAACTGCACATTTGGAAGTCCATTTTCAAACAACGGGTAAAGCATAAAGTCCGCAGTCAAGTCTAGGAGGGAATAATATTAGTTTCAACTTGTCCACAGTATTGTCCTGTAAGGCGGAAATGCTTGTTTATGACTCCTCCCATGACATTCATAGTTGTCAGCCCCTGGAGGAACAGTCACATATGCCCTGGCACAGACACTGGCAGAAGCCGTACACCAGGCACACAGTCAGGCTAGAGGGCACCAGGCTCACACACACAATGCCCAATGTCACCCTCTGGATTACCAGCAGGTAGATGCCCAGGGGAAGGGAGCCAAAGTAAAAGAAGCCCAGCAACCATACCAATATACGAGGCACATGGTTGCAGAACTTAGACAGGGCGTCCTGGTCGGCAGTCCCATTGGAGGCGACCGACACAGAGTCCAGGCTCTGCTCTGCATAGTAGTCAGAGCTGCCGTTCCGACTTGGCGAGCGCTGCAAGTCCCGCTGCACCTCCATGATGGTTATGACCAGACAGTTGGAGGAGTCATGCGATGGGCTCGAAGATGAAAGACTCTTTGGCGTCAGGACCACCTCCTTGCTGTTGTTGTCAGAGCTCCAGGACTTGTCGCGGGTGGACAAACGCGACATAATGTTGGAGTCATCGGGAAGGCCCGATACCTCGTACTCGGTCACCTCGGTTTCGTGCCGGCAGAAGGGGCAAGAGATTGAGCCAGAGCCATCGCCTATATCTAGAATCTTGTTGAGGCATCGAGCACAGACTCTGTGCAGGCAGTCTAGGATCTTGGGCTTTCGGTTGTGGGCATTGTAGCGCTGGTAGCAGATCTTACACTCCAGCTCATCAGGGGGAGGTGGGGGCTTCTCCTCCAGTGGGTCAGGTTGAGGGTAGCTCATTTCAGACTCATGATCTGTAGAAGAAAACGTGAGAGTGAGAGATTAGGATTTGTTTTTACAACTATTACTTTCTATCATTTTTATTCATACCCGCATATATACTTTTATCAATGAAATGTGTGGCTGCGTCAATGCAAATATTACAAATTTGCATTTAAACTTTAAATGCACAGTAGAGTTATAAACTTTGCAGGGTAAAAAATTGACACTATAGAATGTGTAGCATAGTAGCAGCACAAACCAACTAGTTTGATCTCCGGGATATTCAGATGTCTGTTGTATCATTAACATAAGAAAATCTAGGCATAATATGTCATTTTAAAACCTATATTAGGATGAATGGAAGTGCGGGGCACACAAGAACTGACGGTTAAAGGTCATACTCTTTTCATCTGCCTTCAGTCGGGTACTGCCTTTGATGAATGATTTAAGCCGGGCTATTTGTATTCTGGCATCAGCAAAAATATTCCTGGCCAAAAGAGAACTGCATTTATGTATGCAATAAGTGTAGTCTAAGTTGGCTGTATATAACCTTAGTAACAGCCAAATGTGATGTATTTGGTCTCTGCTGGTATTCTAGCAGCTGGATTAATGGTTGTTCTATGCATTGGTAATTTACTGCTGCTCTATTTATCAACATGGCATTTTCATCAACAATCATTTTGTCTACTAATCTAAATGAAATCATATTGTTAATCTCTTATTGAGGAACTTAACTGCTGGAAATTAATCAAGCATTATATAACTTGATTGTAATTGCATTTCCCATCTTGTCTGTGTTTTTGTTTTGGAGAGTAACATGATTTTTATAGCATTAATATTTTGTTATGCTAGTAAGTCCTTTAATCCGTCCAATACATTTTGTTCCACAGCCATTTTGCTTTCATGAGTTTGGCCATAAGAGTTTTAGTGAAATAGTGAATAGTTTTAGTGAGGTTAAGTAAGAGAAACGGTCCACATGGATGTCAGTTAGAATCCTTTCTAATAAAACATATATTGAACTACCATTTTATTAAACTAGCTTTGCTAATAATGCCAATTAAAGACAATTATTTCAGAAAAAACTAATAAATAATAGCTATGAAAGTTATAAATTAATTTGATAAAACCAGAATGTATTACAGAGCATTAATGATTTAATAGCAGTATTAAATATTAATGAAGTATTTAGTATTTTGTGCAAATATAGTATTGAAAAGTTAAAAACCATTATATTACTATGGGTCTGTAATAATTGTAGGTCTTTCTGTAACAAAAGGCTTTGTAGAACGAGAAAGGCTGTTGGTTGTTAGATATGGTCCAGCTAACAATATAGACTTCTAAAGAAATATACTGTAAAACAAGGCTATGGTTTACATCCACTGAGTGAGTGACTTGGAACCTTTACTGGCTAAATTGAATTGTTTTCTTTTTAAACCTGCCACAAGGCTCTTGTACCCAGTTCATCAGTGTATACCCTCTCACATTTATTCATTCTTTGCTCTTCTGAGCATTTGGTGTGCATTTCTGTGGAACTGCAGCTGCAACTAAGACCAGCAAAGGTTTGAAAGATGGTGGTGCATGGGTGAGAGAAGATGTGATGTATTGGGCACAATTATCTTAACTGTGTCAACTTAGCTTCTCTAACAGGTTCTCACTTGTAGAGGAGGAGCATACTTAATTACTCTCTGCAAATTGGCCCAGCAATTCCTTTTCTGCTCTTTTAACAGAGGATGGGAATTTATGTCTTGTTGTGTTTTTCACCCTGTGAATTGGGAAATGGTTTGTCCAATTTTAAAAAGTTTGCAAAGGCTCTGGAATGTACCTCAATGATTTATGGCAGATTACCCTAGTATCCGATGTTCTGTCGCCCCCATACATTTTTGTGATTGAGATGTTTTGATGTTTTTTGCGTCTTCTTTCTCTCGTCCAGTCACGATGTCCAGACACAATTCTATTTTCATAATACAACTGACAAGTTGGCTAACATAATTTGATAAATTGTGCATGACAGTTCTTTAGGTTGTGCCTTATACAGTATATGCCATAAATAGCGGAGAGTGACATAGTTGAAATTGAAAATAAGTGACAGGACTCACTTGAGATTTGGCTCAATAGTTTTAAGTGACATCCTTACCTTGCCCAAGTTGTCTCTTCCTAATGTGGGATCTTTATCTGCACAATATAAGCCTTGTTAAAGGATAAGGATGTGGTTGCTAGTTACCCTACAAAATATTTACTTTATTACCACTACTTCTGTAAGTCAAGGACTCAAAGCGTTCAAAAAGGCTGGCTGTATAGGACTTCTGTCACATTTTATTTCTGTCATTACTTAGCTCTGTACATTTTTTATAGTCTATGGCCGCTGCTCCCAGGTTACAGAACAGGTCATGAAATGTCCTTTCAATGTCACAGGGTGATACAGTACACGTCAAGGGGATTATTCAAATGAAGCTCTGTATCGCCAAGGAGTAAAACGATCAATTTCTCTCATGGGAAACAGTGTGAAATTGCCATTCATAGTTAATAAGGTCAGATGATTCTCTGCTTCGATTGAGCGCTGCATGAATTTGGCATTAGCTTTTCAGGCTAGCCTTCATTTGTGTACACTGGCATTTATACCAAGTTGGTAATCTGTGGATTCATTAGTATATTCCTTGTTTTTTTTCTGATTACATTGTTGGGCACAATTGTTTGTTTCCCTAACTTTGTAAGACCTTGTATTATTGTTGTCATGGTATGGGCTATTTTCACAGAAGCTAGTCCACATTTAATGCAAAGTTTTTGGTTCTAATTGATTTGAAAACCAAGTTAGGGTCTACAGGAAATCTGTAAATAGGATTGTGTTTTACGAAATAGCAAGGGGGAAAGATATTTTAAATATTTTTTATATATGTTATATAGTTTGGCCCCTCTGGTTTACCAAAGCCCATCAATAAATGAATTGGGATGGGGTTGTCAATCCTGCTCAGTACTCCCACATATAGATCCCCCTGGCCTGGTCCATGTCAGAGAGGAGAGAGCTTGGCCTCTCCCTGCCAGGTGAACCTGACAGGCAGGATGCTTCTCTGTTTGTCTCTACCAACCACTGCACCAGCTGTGATTCATCAATCACTGTTTCTCTTACCCCACACTCATAGTAGCAAAATTGTCACTGACGCGTCCACTTATTCAATGCACACATACTATGCACGCACGCACGCACACACACATACAAAAACACACTGTTTTTGGAGGCATGTCACTGATTCTCACTGCACCAAAGACACTAATAGCATAATTGCATACTCCCAAAATAGAGAGAAATCAAATTCTAAGGTAACAGGATCACTGTTTTAGCAGGGATCAGTAGCAGAACAAGTTCCCCAGAATTAAATGCTGTGAAAGTCTTTTAAGCAACTTTGTGCTGAAACAAGTCGTTAAATACGAAAAGGAAATACTTTTTATTGTGAATGCTCAGCACAGTGAGAAGACCTGGAATTTATTTAAATCATAGATACGTATGTGCTGTATAAAGAAAATCATTTTGTTAATTCATGACCATAAAAAATAGACACAGTGAATGGATGGCCTTCCGGTGGGAGGTAGCCAACAGTCCTCTCTTTGGTTATAGTTGGCTGTCATTCTGCCTGATAAATATTTAATTTTCAGTCTGTTGCAAAAACCCTTTGGAATGTGTCTAAATTGATCCACTCTTGAAAGATGTGACTAAATAGACATATACAGTATATGTACAGTATATTAAATTGTATAACCATTTTATTTTAGTAAAGGGTCACAGAATGTCTTGTGAAGAAAGTAAAAAAAATTTACATTAAAATACAAACACCATACTGTAGTATGTTACTCACACTACCAACCGAATATTACTTGGCAGAAATCATGTTTTAGTTTGGACTTCTGTATAAAATTCACTTGGGACTAATTTGGTGTCTATGAAAAGCTTGCTTTGCAATCCGGTCAAATAATGCAAATGTCAAGGAGACTAACCCAAGGGATGGTGATTCTCACCTAACCGAACAGTGGTTCACAATTTATCGATGGTACTGTACTGGCTTCAGAAGGTCAGGATTATGTCACTGGTGTGAAAAGAGTTTGACCCTCCCCTCTTCAACATCTCCCATGGTATTTTTAGATCATGTTGAACCCTTTACAGTATTTATTTTTCCCTCTGTTTATAAATAGTATGTACAGTAATATTGAAGAACAATTGTACTGTAGTTGGGAGGGAATGTTATATCTGCTATACCGCTTTTCTTAACCAAAGCAATTATATACCATTCTCCTGAGCAGTACTACATTTCACACTACCAATAATTTATCCACATTCCCAAGCCTTATCAACCATCCTGTCTCCATTCTGTAAAAAATGGTAAAATAAGAAAAAAAAGAGAGAGAGAGAAAAAAAATGTTATTATTGAAGGTTGTGGGCAACAAGTAAGGTAAGGTTAACAATATGATAGAAGCTTTCTATAATGGAGGTGTTCTCTGTTGCAGCCTGCCGGTTGAATGCCTCCTGTCTCATGTTGTAAGGCGTTTTTCTTTGGTTCTCTATCCTGGTCCAGCGTGGGTTCTATTGTAGACACACTGAGCCGAGTCTGTCTCAGCAAAAAAAGTTTAACAAAAGAAAATCTGTGGTATACATTTTATTTATGATTGCCAAACTGCAATTGAAGACCAATAACAACGGCTACAAATGAAAGGTAGATGTAGTTGCAATAAAACGGTAACCAGTAAAACAATATACTCATTTGTAAAAGTGAGAGTAAAATAATTGAGTTGCAAAAGGATTTCAAGTGGGAAGGTTTCCATGAATTAATTTACTCACTTTCTTTTCACAATTAATTTTTATTTTACTTACTGCTATTACCTGTTTAGTGTTTGATTTACTGTACCAAATAGAAATAGCATGAGTTAGACACCCCTATTCACATGACATTTTGGTGAGATTTAATTAGCATTGACTTAACCTATCAATATAAAGCTTATAGAAAGAGCAAGCCCATGTGGTTTGTTAGTGAGTGTTAGATTGTCTTAAATTTCGCATCTAAAACGCCATATAGCATGAGTGCCATCTTTGCCATATTTTCTCTTTGAATGCTTTCAAAAGACCACATGGCTTTTTGACGAGTTTGAAGACTTCCACCTGATAATAGCAAGATTAGTCGGATGGCCTTTTATACATCTTGTCTCTCCGCTGTCTTTTTTTCTTCTATCTTTTGGAGTACATTTCCTTCATAACCGATTCCCCTCATGCTGTTGTTCTTCCTTCTCGTCCCCCCTATGTCCCCACCACCTGTCACATGACAGCCTTCTGTGACACCCTGGCTGCTAGTCAGTCCGCTTTCCCCAAGGTAAACATGTGTTCCTGCTCATCAGCTCCTGGCTGAAAGGTTAATTGTTGATTTGCACAGCAGCCATGCAGCTCTGCTAGGGGGGGGGGGGGGGGGGGGGGGGGGTGCCACACTGGGGATTGGTTGAAGTAAGAATGCCACTGTAAATCTTGACATTTAGGAGAGCCATGGAACCAGTGGACAAACGGAAGGAGAGATAAAAACTGAAAATAATAGGAGGGAGTAGAATCATCTAGATGAAATATATGTCCACCATTTTGTAGACTGGCTTCAGACTAGACGTTATGCACTGCCTGGACTGGCTGGCTAAAGCCCATCAAATGCTGTAACCCTAGCGAGAATTTTAAATGCATGCCTTAATGATTTGTTTGTGAGACCCTTACAGCCATGTTCTGCTTATAACATACACCCTATATTGTACATTCCTTGTGAGTGAAAACTCAAGAAAAGGTAACAACAATGAGGTGTATTGTGATGTAAGCTTGGGTGTGCCCAAGCATGTACAATGTGTATCTCTGTTTTCTTGTTCAATTGCTTTTGCCATGTCGTATCCTTTTGAGGCCTCTGGCTTTGTAGAAGATAACCTGTAGCATACTGCTTGCCTGAGGATTTTATTCTTAACCCTTGTGTTAAGGGTAAAAAATTACCCGTCACTATGTTTAACAGCAGAAAAACCCCTGAATTATATTTTTTCAGCTTGACATTGTATGACATTTCCTAAAGTGACCCCAACATTATTGCTTTGTTTAGCTAAAGCTTTATTGTCCATGGGCAGCATCTCCCCTCCCAAGACCCCATGACTCAAGTTAACAAGCAAAAAGGCAGGTGTGTGTCCACTGATTAAATGCAGTCTTAAATGCTGCACTGTGAAGAGGGAAAACCCAGATTTTCGCAACGTTTGTGATGAATGACAATGAATGGCTGTTTCTTCATGCAATATAGATTTGCAGTTTAGAATGTAATTAAGATTCTATGTTTTAGGGGTTTAGTGAAGGCGAGTAATTTTTTACCCATAGGACAAGGGCAGTATACAGAATGCTAAGACTACACAAGGGTTAATTAGGAGCACCCCTCTTCTGTCACTGCTGGATGCTTTTCTTTGTCCCTCAGTTCTTTTTGCTCCCTAACGTCTTGTCTTTTGCACTCGTCCCCATCCTACATCCAATACCTTCCTTCTCACTTTCAAAGACGTAGGTAATGGGTTTGACTTGCAGTGTCAGAACGCAGTCCTGCGGCGTTGCCACTGTGAAGCTTCTCTCCGTTATCCCAATGCCTCTCCTATTGACCAATGCCTCTAATGATTGTGTTGCTGTTCCCGTGTACACCCATCGAAAGATTAACTTCCGCAGTTATTATAGTTTGTTTTTTCAACGCGGTAACTCACTGGGAGAATTGGTTAAATTCAGGTCAAGTACAATGTCTTCTATGTCGTCTATGTCAAAGTTGGGAGTGTTGTTTGAAAAGTAGGAAGGTGGGAGGGATTGAAGCATTCCCCTGTACTGTACAAGGGTTCAAAAGTGTGATCAGGTTTTATATTATGGCCTCTTCAGATAATTTAGATTTTAAAAGTGATTAAAACCCTATGCGCCACACAAAGGATTATGTAATATTAATCTTCCTTGCCGCCTCACCTTTACTGTTAAAATATGTATCAGAACTATACTATTTTCATGTAATTTGCATTAGCATGAGTCAATGCTCATTGAAATAGAACTAGTACTAATAAATTACATAATGCAGCTGATCCCCTGCCGTGTTACCCCGACAATATAAGCTCATTAATCATTAAAACACACAATCACAAGCCTTAGAATTATGCTACTGCTATGTCTTTATTATAGTTTTTCTACTCAGTGGATACTGCACCTCTACAGTTGAAACTCCTTGGGCAAAAGCATCGCTTCATTCTCCTCTTGCTACCTCAGCCTTACAGGAATGCATACTCTTAAGTCTAAGACATTAAGATCAGAGAAATAGGTTTGAGAAAATCAACTCAATGGAACTTGGTACTCATTGGTAGCCTCAAATGAATGGTCATATGAATTGGTTGTTGTGTAAGGGTTAGAACCATCCAACTTCCACAGAATACACTTACACATAGAGTACTTTTTTTCAACCTTACTTCAATCAGCTAGCTGTGCCACTAAAACCCAGACACAATTTTTTGTTTTGCAATTTCAATAGCCAGGCTTTGAGTGATTGTATCCAAATATGGAATATGTTTTGAATAATAGTTTTCACACAGCAATCACCCTTAACTAGCAAATAGGAACCTGTGTTTTTACAGTTTCTATCTTTTAACACCTTCGTCTACATTGTTTTTGTAAACTCTTTTGCTTGCTTGTTTTTGCATTGTTTATCATAAAACATTAATCTTTGAAATAAGATGTTTAATCAAACCGATTTAACTATTTATCTGCTAGAGGCGTAACATCAGTGTTTCTTTACTAGCTACTTTTTGCAAACTAGCTTTTACTTGCTTGTTTTTGCAAACTTGCTTTAGCTTGCCTGTTTTTGCATTGTTTATTATTAAAAATGTATCTTTGAAAGTTGTTTAATCAAACTGATTAACTATTTATCTGCTAGAGGCATTGCATCATTGTTTATTTACAGCTTGTTTCTCATCTTTACAGAACAATGGCATGTGCATTTTCTGTGTGGAGACATTTTAACCCAGCCATAGCTTGTGCAAATAACAGTTATTTCCATTTAAATTCCTAATCCCAATGTATTCCTGGTAACTCCTATTTGTTCCTGTTAATTCCTGTGGATAGTTTCCACCTTTAAATATTCCCAATATGTTGCAACCCTAATCTGGTATTAAGCGATAACTTGTGCACTTTTAATGTGATACAGAATCAAACGTATCATGCATGTCTGGTTAATCATGCCTTTACCGGAATGCCACCAGTCATTGGATAGAGGAACTACTGGACCAGGACCTACATTACAGCCAATCATTTTAACTATGGGACTAGAGTATTGGTGTCCAAGGGAAGCCATTATCTTTTACTTATTTTCTTTTTCCTTCTTCTACTGTGAAGAAGAAATGTAAGTTATCAGCCTGTGCACAAAATAAGATCCAAATCGAAAATGAAAAAGCCCAGGAGATCAATTGACTCTTGCAGAGAATGTAGATAATGAAATAGCAGTCTCTTTCGTCTATATCTGCTCCCTTTCATTCTTTTCACTTCAAGTGCATATTACAACTACTTGATTGAATGGTTTTGAATTTGATTGATATAATTTAGATATAGGGATTTGTTGATTACACATGCCTGACGATTGCGGTGGTGTGAAGGAACATATGGAGAGTGTTGTAGCAGTCGTATTGATTGATTAAGCACAATTCTATGGGGAAAAAAGTGGGGGGGGGAGTAGTGGGGGAAAAAAAGATTAAAAGGCACATGGTATTCCAGTATGCTGCCGGGAATAAGGGTTCTGTGTGTGTGTGTGTGTGTGTGTGTGTGTGTGTGTGTGTGTGTGTGTGTGTGTGTGTGTGTGTGTGTGTGTGTGTGTGTGTGTGTGTGTGTGTGTGTGTGTGTGTGTGTGTGTGTGTGTGTGTGTGTGTGTGTGTGTGTGTGTGTGTGCGTGCGTGTGCGTGTGCGTGTGTGTGCGTGTGTGCACGCAAGTTTTCACTACTAGGTCTTAAGGCAACTTCTTGTCAAAAGTGCAAGTGGCTATATGGTTCATACACTACAATGATTTTGAGTGTGTACTTTGATGCTGTACCTCCATAGTGACATGTATTGGTCTTTGCAAAGGTAAGTCAAAAGGCTGTTGTTTCTCCAAAAACTCAAAGGAATGTTTTATGTCTCACAATTCTCTTATTGTCTGACTGAATTCAGTAGTTTATTTTCACTTTTGCCTCACTAATCTTGATCTAAAACAACTTAAGCTGACGCTTAACAACATGAGCACAATGTGTGTTCTCGAGCCATCCCTCTTTCTCTTTCCATCTCCCTCTTCTTTTAAATATGTACTCTCACTGCCTGGTACACTCTCACAATGATCTTGTATCTCTGTGTTCTTTCTGCACTGTATATCTAGGCAGACATCCCAATATTCCTTTAACTAGCCAAGGCTTGCGGCTCGTTCAAAAAGATGGCAGTACTACTGCCTATAGTATGCTTACTATGTAAATGGCCATGACGAATGCTGCTATATAGCACAGAGCAGTTCCTTGTACTGATTCCAGAACAGCATAGACTTTTGTGCAGTGACTATCCATCGGCTAAGTACTGAGCTGAAAGCAACCTGCGTATTTTCATTGAATTTATCCCTTGGTTGTCAGATTACCCCCACAGCGGTTTCAATGCAGCCATCTGAACACCCCCCCCCCCCCCCCCACACACACACACACACACACACACACACACACACTCTCTCTCTCTCTCTCTCTCTCTCTCTCTCTCTCATCTCTCGGTTTCTTCTCTGACCCCCTGTAGACGGAGACATCTCACCATTCAATCCTCACTAAAGTTTAAAGTTCACAAGCTGGTTTTATACGACGTCATGCCTGAGTCAAAGTCATCATGTCCCTCTGCAGGGCATTTGTTTTGCCTGGCTATTATTGGTTACCAAGACACTCAGCTTCTTTGGATTTCAATTGTATTTAAGAGCCTCTGGTGGTTGACGTTATTCGTTTGCACACATTTGTGTCTCTCTCTCTTCCCTGCCATTAGATTATTCCTCAATTTTCTCCCTCATCAGAAACGGCAGGATGCCCTTGTATCTCGACACCACCCGCCTTAAGAAGCCAGACGGATTTCCTTCTTAGAATTTGTTTGGCCCTGATACCAGACAGCTCGATTTCAGAGACAATATAAGTGGTCAAACGGAATATGGTTTGTCATATACCAATGGATTATGTATTTTAAACTAGGGTTTTAATTCCCTATTTAGATTTGTCGTAGATACAACAAAATATTAGTAGATAAAGTAGTTATATTACCTTAAACAGTTAAACATACATTACATTCAAAGTACATTATTGGAGTGCATACAGCTACCTGACTTGTTTTCAACGCTTTTGAAGTGTCAAGCATCTACTAGCTTTAAGACTTGTTATAGTGTATCTTCACACTGCAACTTTTCTGATAATCTTTTGTTACTGAAGGTTGCTTTGACTCCTGTGCTAAACAGTGTAGTGATAGCCAGGACATATTGACTTCATTCATTATTCAGTAGCACTTCCTTGTAGTGCCTTTGTTGCACTCTTTGAAACAACGTAAGTTTGTGTAAATTGGGTTTTCTGGTGACTGGTTTAGTGATTCACTTTTTTATATATAGGCCAACATGATGGTCCTGCATTGCAATGCTGGCAATTAACTTCAATTAGAGATGGGATGATACTTGCCGAAAACACTGCATCCATCATCAGTGATATAGAGTGCTATTGCAAGCAATCCAAATTAACAAACAAACAAAAATAAAATACCATATGTGCTTGAGCCAATCAAAGCAATGTGTATATCTCCACACAGAGGCCGCCAATAAAACAAAAATCCTATCTGTTGTATATCTTATTGTTATTAAAAATTGTTTTGGAATTTTCTTGTTATTAGCTTGTTGTATCCGGCCATTCATGTTATACATTGTCTATTTTATTGGGAGTGGATTGTCAATAGATGTTCTGAAGGTGCACAATATTCACACACTTGAATGCACTCACCATGCATTCACACACAGTGTCAGCTCCAACAAGCCTTGTATACTGTACATACACACATAACTTCGAGACTAGGACATTTGTATCTTAAGCCTATTATCCATAAGCCCGTTGTTGACTGGCTTAACTCTAAAGCAAAGTATGAACATATAATAGTATACCGTCAGTCACCACTCACCACCACTAACAAGTTGCTGACAACCAAATGTACAAGTCATTAAATCTGTTGATATTATCAAATGCACTTGTTGTCCTTGTAAGTGCATATCATATGAACGACCGCACTAAAACATTAATAACATAATAAACCAACAAAGCATTGCTCCGTTTTTCTGCACACTGCTTCTTAAATGATAAGCTATTGCATGCGGCACAGTCCTTCATCAGACGATTCTGCAATCATCCAGCGCACAATAGACCATTCGCTCTGCTTCTCTACTTTTGTATGAAAATAAAAAACGGATTAACTAATAAATCGTTATTGACTTTGCCACAGCTTTAAAACTAACTATTGTAACAAGTCTTAACCGTCTACTTAGCCGTTCTTTGCATCGGATAATAAACACAGGTTTAGCGCGGTTGCACAAAGCGTCCACCACATGGCTAAATAACTGCTTGCATGCCTGGTATAAAGATTCCTGACGCAACAGTGGTTTGGTAGTGGGGTATCGCTGTGCGGAAGCCTGGTAACATATCTTGACCCTGTCTAGGCTGTCATAAGAGGCTGAATTGCGGAAATCAAACAGACTGATTTATTATGCCAAACAATTTGTTCGATATGGTCGCAATTTTGCCGCAAATTGTTGGTTGTTTTGTGAAGCTTGCCACAAATGAATCGCCTTAATAACGGTTAGAGTTGAAAGTTGTATTATAATCTATATTACATTATTATTGTATAGGCTAGGCTAGTGATAACTTGTTGGCACCAATAAACTGTTGTCATTAACTGTGCCGTACAATAATGACCCCATAAATACTATTAGTACGTGTCTGCGAAAGACTGTTTATGTTTTGTGTTTGTATGTGTGAATGTTTGTCTCATCGGTTTATCCACATAGTTTTCCAGCCACACTCATTGATTCGCATATGTCCTTATGCCATACTTACTAAATTCACTGAAAAGGCTAAACATGCAATGAAAAGTTGAGGTACATTTCCAGAAGTGCTTGTAAAGCAAACAAGTTTTAATTTTATACATTTAATCCCATTTGTAGAGGCGTAATGTTGCAATGAATGCCCTGCTTGGCTTTGACACACCTGTCTTAACGATTTTGATTTGGCTAATCCTAAAGGCTATAGGTCTTAATGAACATAATATTTTAACAATTAATAATTTTTAGTTCTAGTACTATTAGTGGACATATGAAAGCTTTTGTAACTTCTAATTCAACCCGGAACAAAGATTTGACTCCCTCCACCAAATACCTGAATTCCTAATTTAACACAAATACTTATATGTCTTCATGATCATATATGATCATAAGTATAATGCAGGACACAAATGAACAGAGTATGGGGCGTGAACCAAAGCTCATCCTTGTAAATAATTGTGCACCTGAATACACAGATGTGTGTTCAGTAACACACCGACACAACCACACACACACACTTATAAACAGGTTACCAGAACTTAAAACGTTTTGCACCCAAACCACACATCTGTTGCCCTCCTCCAATGCTCAGTGAAAACACAGAACACAGAAAACACATTAAGCGCACATCACTAAATTTCCCTTTAGAAGTTGGTAGCATCTTTCTCACATAATATTGCTTACCTAGTCTTGCTGTTTCTGACCCCTGGTACTCCAGTATTGTTGCCTCTGCACTGTTCATGTAAATCCCTCTTCAGTAGTTGCCTCAGTGCAGTGCTGCCGGTGTCGTTGCCGGTAGGATTACAGGTGGTACACATCCATGTACTAAGGAAAACATCCTGGTTTCTGTGTTTTTTGGTGTGTGTGTGTGTGTGTATGTGTGTGTGTGTGTGTCCTCCCCCAGGTTTACAAGAAGAAGGCAGCGACCGACCTCGGGGTCCTGGGCCGGCGGCTGCAGGAGCAGGAGGAGGACTTTGCAGGGAAAGCAGCGTCCTACCAGCGCGAGATCCACCACCTCCAGAGGCTGCTGCAAGACAAGCAAGAGGCTCTGGACCGAGTGCTGCTGCATAAAAGGTAACAGCGCAGGGAGGGTGGGTGGGGGGGGGGGAGTGGTGGAGTGTATGTGAGATAGAGGAGAGTGTGTGTCAGAGAGCGAGTTAGAGGGAGTAAAAGCAAGTAAGCGAGACAGAGGTAAAGTATGTGTGTGACAGAGGCTGCTCGAAAACCTGGCAGGCAGAGCCAGTCACACAGGCAATGCAAACCAATTACAGGCCACCGGAAGGAGAACAGGAGGGGAGGAGAAAGAAGCTTAAACTGACTGTATATGTAGCAAGGAATAGCTGGAGGCCGTTTCCCCCTCCTCTCTCTTTCTCGCTTGCAGTCTCTTACACATGCTCACTCTCTAATATACTGTAAAAGCTCTCTTTTTTCGCCTGTCCTCTTGTTCTGTTGCACTTCTTTGTTTTCTTTCAGTTCCCTCCCTCGCTGTCAATTCTTACTTCATACCATCCTTTAAATTCACGCAGTGGGTCTAGGTAAACCACCTCTGTCTCGCTTTACCTCTGTGGTTTACTTAGCCTATTTATTTTTATTACAATAAATTTTTTTGATCATTTGATGTATATGTATATGTATATATGTATATGTACAGTTCCAGTCAAAAGTTTGGACACACCTCCCCATATACAACCCCAGCCGACCCCCCAGCTGGATCCAAGCCGACTATTGAGCTCTTTTCTCAGTTACACCCTTTGTTTTCATTTACTCTGTTGCAATTACATAAAGGTTTAATCATCATAAAACAAACTATTGTTAATAACATCAATAATTACATGGAATTAATAAATATATATATATATATTTAAAAATTCCATTAATTCCACTGAATCCACTGCATGTAATATTAAAATCTAATATTAGCTTTATTGTTTTGTTGTTTTGCTTTGGGTTTCAAGCAGAATTAGTCTGAATGTGTTATGCTACATGGCATAAGACCAAGGTTCATCTGCACTTAGCTTCACTACAAGACGACTGTCACGATGCGTTTGTACATTAAGGGCACAGTTTACATGAGCTGCTTTGTCGTTCCAAAAGAGAACAGAGTGCTGAGGACTCTGACAGCAGGGGCACAGTCAGGCCAGGACATTCCACACACACACACACACACACACACGCACACACGCACACACGCACCCACACATTCTTTCCTACTGCTTCCCTAAGATACCTGTACTAGCGGCTTTCTTTATTCCCTTCTTTGAGTCTGGGTCTTGGACCATACAAAAAGAGAGTGTTTTTGTACAGGCACTATTGTCTGGTTGATTACAGTTATCTCTCTTTTTCAGTCACTCTCTTTGTACCTCACACCCTGTAGCTTAGCCCTACTCTGCACACAGCAGAGGGCTTTCAGGATTTACTCCTTTTCACCCTCTCGATTTCCTTGTCTCCTCTTTTCTTTGTCTTGAGTCTTGACATTCATGCTAGCGGACAGGGTGGATTGGTAGACTGCAGCCTTCCTGCTGGGTTTTATGTGAACCCCCAGGGAAGATTGCTAGCCTTAGGGCTGTAATACACCCATCATTCCTAGACGCAATGGATATGTGAGGTACTTTCTACTGCATAGATTCAGATAAGCAACTGAATTGCACAAAATCTTGCTTCTGCTAAAGTCTTAAATACTGCAAATTAGAGCCTGACCGGTGTATTCGTCTATGTGCCTATCACAGATGTTTTTATCCTCTATTGATCCAGGTGAGTGCCGTTGAGATAGATATCTCTTTTACGTTAGAGCCCTGGCCAATTAGTACAATCACACGTGAAACAATTAACATAAACATTAAAATGGTATGTGATTACATACCTTTTCCCAAGTGTTTGATAACCATATTTGAGGGATCATTGCAGAAATGTGTGTTTAAATATATATTCTGTATTTATATATGTGTATAAAGAATATCGACCGATATATCAATATCGGATTTTTTTTTTACTCTAACCTAATATCGGTAGTGCCCCAAAATTCAGTACTGGTCGGGCTTTACTGCAAATTGTTCTTTATTTACTTGTGTTCTGGTCTATTCTTACTCAAAATGAATTACTCTTCATATTCTGAAACAGCTGCAGTAAACAGGTCCGGTAGTAATTTGGTATTTGTACTCCTAATTATTTTGTCTGGCTAGTCTTGCGAGGCTGCAGACCTACCTCCAGGGCTTCATGCTTAGTCTGTGTGACTGAGAGATAGCATGCCGGTCGCGGCCCTCAGAGCTATGGCCCGTTGTTTCAATCGGCACACTCTGTGGCCTCAGTGATTCAAAGACAAAAAACATCTTTTTTATTTTGAATTGATTGAGCACAGTCTGGAAAAGCTCTTTATCCCAGGAGCTTTCCCAGCCGATTGCTTTGCTATCTTCCAAGTACCAGAATGTACTGCACCTGCAGGCTCACACGTCTATCTTATCATATTTTTAAGTCTCGTAAATCAATGCCCTAAAGCTGACGGTACTATTACCAAAAGGTAAAAGGTGGCAAACAGGGAAGTGAGAACAGACATAGTGTTGACTCGATAGAACTATCTCAAACTTTTATCTTTGGTGAATACTGCTTGTTTCTACACATTCTTAATCAGTTGTGTTACAAATGACCCAGATAATGATTAGTATAGTCCAACTTTAATAATAATAAAAATAATAATTCATTTTGCAGCACGGTGGCTCGGTGGTTAGCACTGTTGCCTCACAGCAAGAAGGTCCTGTGTTCAATCCCCACTTGACCCGAGGGCCTTTCTGTGTGGAGTTTGCGTGTTCTCCTCGTGTTCGCGTGGGTTTCCTCCGGGTACTCCGGTTTCCTCCCACAGTCCAAAAACATGCAGGTTAATTGGTGACTTTAAATTGCCTGTAGGTGTGAATGTGAGTGTGAGTTGTCTGTCCCTATGTGTCAGCCCTGTGATAGACTGGCGACCTGTCCAGGGTGTACCCTGCCTCTCGCCCTGTGTCGGCTGGGATAGGCTCCAGCCCCCCCCCCCCCCCCCCCCCCCGCGACCCTGCAAAGGATAAGCGGTATAGCTAATGGATGGATAATTCATTTTATTTAGTTTTTAGCGCTTTTCTAGATACTCAAAGCGCTTTACACACATTTGTCGCCAATTAATAACACAGAACAAACTACGAATGGACCAACAGCTATCAAACACAACACTCAGTCTGAGCGATACCACGGCAGCCAATTTGCGCCAGACTTGCTCACCCAACATGTTACGACAGACTTGCTCACACAGATAGGACACACAGACCGACTCCAGTTGAATTGGCAGTGACTGGTCAGGGCACTAGTAGGAGGATGCGGCATGTTTTTTGATGGTGGGAGGAAACCGGAGTACCTGGAGGAAACCCGCACAAACACTGGGAGAACATGCAAACTCCACACAGAAAGGCCCTTGGCTGAGGTGGGGTTTGAACCCAGGACCTTCTTGCTGTGAGGCAACAGTGCTACACTGAGCCACCATGCTGCCCTTTGAACTTTGATAAACTTTGCTCAAAATCTTTACATCTATTGCTTATCCATTCTATATTGATTTCTTTGCAGGTTTGTCATACACCCCTACTACCCTTAACAGTTCACTCCCAAGGCAATTGTAAAGGCTGCATTATCATTGTACCATAGTTTTATTACACAGTGCATGCATATATGGTATAATAATAGGATTTATTTTGTGTGTGTTTAATCATCCATTACTTTTGTGGAGTAAGAATATTTTTGTGTAATTTGTGTGTATGCAGCTTGTCTGCAACATGTTACCGAAGGCTAAGAGATATTAGATATACTAGCGCAGACACAAAAATCAATTTGCATTGCAAATTATCCAAATAATACAAATTGTTTTCACAAATATTTCATACTGCTTAAAAGCTCTTGTTCTGTTGCTCTTAAGTTCTGCAAATTGCATTTTAATGTGTGGGCAGAAATACATTGCAGAATTAACAAACTCACTGAAATCATAGGAATCTGTCTGTGATTAAGAGATATCCAGCTTTGTTGCCAAGGCATAAGCCATTCTTGGGCTGACACACATGTGTTCATGCAAATACTTAGCTCCTCATTTGTATGGCTGTAATATAGAATGTCTCAGTTTTTAGTATTGGGCTCACACCAACACATTTCATAATTTGAGGGGTGACATTAGACTTACCTTTTTCACATCAATGAGTCACCTTTACCACCTACTGCCAGACAGGCAGGCTGCAGAATACATCTGAAACCATTCATCATGCTCACGGACAAACATTGGGTCCTCTCAATCAGAACTAGTGTGAGTCTGTGTGTGTGTGTGTGTGTGTGTGTGTGTGTGTGTGTGTGTGTGTGTGTGTGTGTGTGTGTGTGTGTGTGTGTGTGTGTGTGTGTGTGTGTGTGTGTGTGTGTGTGTGTGTGTCACTCAAACTTAAGAGCAGCGTAAGAAAGGAGGAGAACAGGACATGGAATAGAAGTAGAACTGTATACAGTCCAGTAGGTGAGGAAAACACCTGAACTATTTATCTGGCCCTTGGCATCAATACATTATGTCCCCATTTGCTATGCTGGCTCCTGGAAAAAGAAAGGGGACTGCTCAACTCAAACAATACATTTTTCATTGCGTTGAACTATTATAAACAGTCGTAGCACCGAGCTGATAGAGCGCAATTTAACTTTATCGTCTCTTATCTGAACCACTGAAAAGTATACAATGTCTGCTTGTAAATGCTTCCAGATTTATTCAGCCTTAACTGTAACGGAGTTAATTGAGGTTTTTTGTCAGGGAATCGGCTTGTTCATTACCTAACTTTTACACAGTGTTGCCAGGCAGCGTTTTGTGTTTATCGTTTAAGAGGTAGACTGGGTGTCTTTTTATAGCATTATTGATGTTTTCTCTTTGGTTAGACATTCCAAACCTGGAATGATTATGATCCTCCAGTCGGTATTCTTAGTCACCACATGTATTATATTCCACACAGTCGTCATAGGCTCAGTGTGCTGTACACAGACCTCTTCTGTCGTGTACCTCAGCTGGCTAACACGTCACTTTACACACACAAATGAGGAGGCTACACAGCCCCCCTCCCCGATGTGCAACAACAACACACTAATTGTGACAGGTTGCTAATTGCTTTCTCCACTGCGCAGCTGATGCAAAGATGAAAGAGGAGGCTTAATGTACCAGCCATTAAAGCACAATAACAGCCCACAGCCGCAATTACGCTCTTGTCTCCATGGGGGTATTTTCTTCTCTATTTTTCTTTTTTTCCCCTTCCTACCGTCTTTATATTTAAATACTCACATTCAATAGCGCAGAAGGAAACCATCACGTTAATTAGCATCTGTGTTGATCAGTAAATAGATAGTTAGGATAGAGGAAGACGCTCAAGCCATTATCGTGTTTACCATGTATAATTACCCCCTTCTCTGTTGTTCGATGGACCTTAAATTATGTAAGTAAACTCAAGCTGGCATAGTTAAAATACAAATACTAGGAAATATGAAAAGACTATAAAACATGGATTATTAGAGTATGAAAATAGTATAGTGAAGTAGGCTTATTGTAATAACATTACATAAACCAAAACAGACTGGCCTTTTTTTCTTTTCTAATGCCTTTCAGCAACAGCCAAAGTGGAGGGATAGCGGATAGACCCTGATAGGATATCATTGGGCAGCTCTCTGTAATTTCGTTGTGGCAGGGCTTATTGAGAAAGAGCAGCTTACTCATTGGTGTGGGATGAAATGGCATCTGTGATGGAGTTGTGATGAAAGTATGGAAATTGGACTGTTTGGATTGCTTCGCAGTGTTTCCCCTAGGATCTTTCTCCAGCTGCACAAATGTGTTCTGCTGGGAAATTCTGGTTGTGTCCGCTGATGCCATAAGGACTGATGCATGCAGAAATAATCCACCACTTTTGGTAGCCCACATACAAAGCATCTAAAAGAAAGTGTTAATCTAAAGCCAAATTCAAGCAACTCTTATTGTTTGGAGGACATTTGCCTTAATTGCAAACTAATCAAGAAATGTATTAATTTGATGTTTTTTTGTCTCTGACTGGTAGTAGCTCTTTTTGGAAGTGGACTGGATGTGGTTGGATGAGGACAGGTGTCTTGCTGTAAGGAATTGAATTAGTGATCTCATAAAAAAACATACGGTATGCAATTTACCAACACATTACGATATTAACGTGCCTTCATAATTCAAAATGTAATCCATCGGAAGGAGACATTTGAAGTTAATTAGCTGAGTCAACCAAGTTTTAAATGGCTTGAAGCGTAATATTTTCACCGAGTCCCTTCTTACCACTGCATATTAAGCAACTCTTTGAGCCTGTTTATCTTTTCCTTGCATATCATTTTTGACGAAAGCTGTTTCAGGGTAGCCTATGGAAGACCAATCTTAAGAATCTATCCTTCACGTGTCTACAACCATGGCGGATGATTGAAGGTGTTAAATAATTACTGCTTCATTAGACGTGCTTATGTGGTCTTAGTATTCAGCTTTGAATTAGTTCTTCTGAGGAAACGCTTTGTAGTCTCTAATTAATAAGGCCTGACCTCGACGGCAAGGAAAAAACAAAGGGGTCGCAGGGATTGGAAGCCGTAAAACAGATTGAAGGTTAATTGATCAGCTGGATAGGAAGCAGGGTGTTAGATTGAGAGGCCGTGGATGTTGACTGCTACTAGATGAATGTGAAGAGCCTGTCAACGTTAGCTCTTCTCTTAGTAGGACTAAACCATTAAAATGCAGGAAAGTTGAAATCACTCACTATG
This sequence comes from Galaxias olidus, assembly GCA_026901105.3. Classification (NCBI taxonomy): domain Eukaryota; kingdom Metazoa; phylum Chordata; class Actinopteri; order Galaxiiformes; family Galaxiidae; genus Galaxias; species Galaxias olidus. The sequence goes on along the minus strand of JAPMUY010007423.1, from coordinate 172,483 downwards.
TTTTATATGGCCTGGATCCATGTTTGCACAGTACTAAGCAAGTTATTAAGCATTATTAATTACTTCAGTAATATTTATTAATAGCCTTACTTGTTTTTATTGCAATCTTATGGTTCATGTCTGTTTGATTTTATTCATCACATTGCTCAAATTGAATAGACACAGATGTGCATATGTTAAGAGATGCAAAATTGTAATAACAACTTATACTGTGCCAGCCAATGTTGTTGATTACTGTAACCATTTTCTTTGCGTTGTCCCTACCAATTGCATGTATTCGCAATTTCTCAATACTAAACAATGCATACACGGCTGCACTAGTGTGAGGCCCCGAATCTAAAACTACAAAAAAAACTCTACCTTCGTAGAGATGCATTTAGCTTTGACTCAGTCTGTGCTAAATGGTTTAGTATTTTCAAATAGCACTGGAAATACTACTGCGGACTATAGAAGAAGTAAGGTTATAGTGGTTTTCTTTTAGGCTGCTGTTGCAACTCCTTGATATCTATACGAGATTACTTATTGCGTTTCAGTTGTTGAAATGCATAGGTGAGTTTCCTCCTTGATATGTCAAGGAAGCACATGTTAAATTTGGCCGTTCTGCATTCATCCTCTGACGCCCCCAAAATTCAGTGAAAAAGCCCCACTTCCAACATCATTATTTCCCTTAGTTAGTTTGCATGGAAACAAAAGCAACACGGGACATGCCACATAATTACTGCTTCACAGCTTGTGCTCTGCCATCACGCAGAAGATAATGTGGAAGAGATACTTTTCTTTTAAACAAATAGCCGTAATTGGCAGACAATTTGGACCTAGTGGGCTGATGACCGATTGTGCTTCTTTATGTAAATATCGGCCGATACTGATAGCAGTCCACTATATCTGTGCAACCCTAATACAAACATAAGTGTCCCATGAGCTAAAATGGAAGTTATTTAATGACTGCATGTCCACACTTGAACAAGCACTGATCTCACTCTTCTTGTCTCTAAGCATATTTCTATCATTGATCAGTCCTGTCCACAGAAACCTCAAGGGAACGTGGAAATCGAGTATACTGTATTTGGATGCTGATTTACTGCGATGAGCAATTTGCTAATTCAAAGCTCAGTCACCTTACAGCTGTGGGGCACGGCTGGCATCCTTCTCTGACGCACATCTTTGTCACAGGTTGCTCACTGTCAGTGTATGTGTGCTTACGTGTGTTACTGTTTTACAAGAAGTGCAATTCTTTTTTCCAGTCTCAAGTGGGCAATAGAATCCAGATGGAAAGAGACTACTCTCATAGAGTGCTACAGTTAATTGGATTTAGGCCTATCTCTAAAAGCACTAGACTTTTTTTCTCACTTCCACCTTTTACCATTACCAACTATCTTCTTTGAAATTCATTGCTCATTATAAAATCAGACTAATGTTACTATGTAGTATTCATTTGACATTACATATCTCAGGTGGTTAACTTATTACGAATCACAAACTATCACCACACTTTATAGCAATTCTATATTGTTATAGGTATTAAAAAAACTGCCATTTTCATAATTTAAAAATGTTCACTTCAACCGTCACTTGAGGATTCTGCATCATTGTTTACACTCTGTGTGCACAAGTGGGTTTCTTTGGCAATGCCTTGTCAACAGAAAGGTGCTTTGGTCGCAGTGTGACAACATTATTACCAAATCAGCCCCTGCTTCCGCTCCCTCTCTCTGCCTATTCCCACTCTTTCTGTGAGCCAAAGGCGTCAGTGGTCACTGTGACTGTGGGACTTCAGGAGCTTTAACAGTCACGGTCAATACTGCCTCCGCTCTCCTGCGCCTCCACTAATGCATTTGACTGTTACTGCCTCGGTTCAAACACCGAAATAATACTCCCCGTCTCTTTCCCTGGCTCAAGCCTGTCGACCCTTCAACCATCACTGTGTCCCTCTCCACTACCTCTTCCTATTCTGTCTCTTCTCTTTCCTCCTTTCATTCCTCGCCCTCATCATCCTTTAATCTCTCATTCTCTCTTTTGCTCCACCCTTTACCCTTTTCTTCTCCTCCCTTATTTTAAGTGCACCCTTTTTTGCTGGCCAGCAACTGTTGCCTGGGGTAAAACAAAACCAAAGATATTCCATTGATTCTAGATTTTGGCAGGCAGAAAGGAAAGACAGAAGAGGAATGAATTGGTTGAACACCCATCTGAATACTTTCTGAATGCACTGTATGTGAAAATACAGAGAAATCTTATTTACATTAAACATATATTATTTTCTCCCTCAAAGTAAAATTTTGCTTCATTGTCTTCAGATTTGTCTGTCTTGTCTGCTGTTATAAATGTGACTGTAGGCCTTCACCCATGCCCACGTTCTCTAAAGCTAGTCAAAATAAAAACGACAGTAAATATAAGGTGGGGAATGAGTGTCTTATGGGGCGACGCTTCAGCGGAGCTAATTCAGGCAGGCAACTCGGTCAGCAGCATTTATCCACGTCACACCAATCAACCAATCTCACATGCTCACTAGTTGAACGTGGTCTTCTTAAACCTCAGTTCTCTTTCCACGACAGCTCCTACGAGCGCTTCATTGCTCGTTGGTGCACCACACTGGCTCTTACAACTGCATCGATGCTCTGCTGCACACACTGTGCTCCTGCTTGCTGCTTAGCACCCACCTCCAACCCAGTCTCCACCTACTTCGGTTCTGTTGTTCAGTATTTGTCAGAGGATTCTGCAGATATCTGCTCCCTACTCATAGTTTCACTAAGTGTTGAACATGACCATGGGCGGGAAACTAATTCATAACAGCAGACCCTTGACGCCAAACTTCAATGTATAACCATGTAATTGAAATGAGCAGTTAAACATTAAACAAGTTGTCCTGACTGAAATAAGGGAGTGTGTCAGAATGAGTTATCAGGGTTTAGATGACCAACATTTAATGGCTCATTAGCTTATCAGTTAGCTCTGTCCATTAGTTCGAAGTGTTTGAGAACAGCCATGTCTCTCACTTTTAATGTCACCTAAAGCTTCCTCGTGATGTTGATGTCTTGGCAGGCTTTTGATTGTATAGCAGCAGCTCAGTCCCATGTAAGAGTGCCAGACATCCACCCACGACTAGATCACCTCTGTACCTACAGTAACACAGTCTGCTTGGCGCTCTCACAGCTATTTTTCTGCATTGCAGTTTATACACGGTTGGCGACCGAGCGAAGCAGCTAAATTAACGTTCAGACAGATTACAACGTGCACTCCGTTTCCCGTCCCCTGTCAGCTCATTGTCATCCTTCCCCCCGCGCCTTTCTCTACCACACAAATGTTCGCTAAGTGTTTCTCTCACTCACTGCATCACTTTTACACAGCCCAACGGCTTACTGACATACACACTCCCTTGTGTGTAAATATTTTGAGTCGAGGGGCATTTTGTGTTAAGTGTGAATTTAGCTGAGGTAGCAGAATGCTTGACGGTGAAGGGCACCTAGAGGAGAGCAAAAACCAGCAGAAAGAGAGCCGTCTCTGCATTAACCCTTACACAGATACTCAAAACAAAAATATTGCCCTGCTTCTAATGTGCCTAATATATCACATGAGAACACATACCATTTTAACGAAACATTACTATTTTTTAATTGGTGAATAATTATTTTCCACTTACAAACAGTTCTGTGAAATTAGCGTCTTAGCCCTCACTCATCACTTGACATCTATGCTTGAGCATATAAACAGGCACACACGGACACACACAAGTGACGAATAAGAGTTTTAAAAGAGGGGGAAAAGTAAGATAGAAAATAGGGCTTGATCTGGCTTACCAATCCAATATACAAAGATTCATTTTCATGGTCCTACTCTACCTGTTTGTTGCAGAGACATAGAAGGTGAGCTGGAGGTGGTGTGGCAGGCAGCCACCAAGGAGAACCAAAGGATCAGGAAGAGCTTGCTGGACTACAACCCAGTCAGGGACCACCAGAGTCTGGGTCTCAGCCACAAAGCCTCCCCTACCTGGCCATCCCAACCCCTGGAGGAGGATTTCACTCTCCAGCTCCACCCAGAGAGCTCAAGTCCTCCACCCTTTGCCTCCCTCCAGAGTACTCGGAGTGGCCTTCCTGGCCTCCAGAGAAGCCCAATGTTTGAATCAGACTCAGACCAGCACCCCAATAACTCCTCAGATGAGAGCGAAAAGAATGGCCACGATTTCTATTCTTAGTATTCTCGCATATAAACAAGCTATCTATTTCATTGCCAATTGACACTCTGCACTAATGCATTTTTTTTATCAATTTGACTAAAGATTTACAAGAATAAACATTAAAGGGTCTTGCTGTAAAGTGTAAACACTTGATCCTTAATTAAGCTTTAAAGTCAATAAGGGATGTAATAGGAGTCTTAAACAGCTGGTGTGCGTGCGTGCGTGCGTGCGTGCGTTAATGCACACCACAGACACACCTCCACATACATTGTGGTGTTTTTTTTTTTATATTCACGTCAGGCTGTCTTGCCTGATCATCATGCACCACAATAATCACAGGCTTATTTAAGCATTTGACCTCTAGTACTAGTGCATTAAACACATTGAAACAGTATAGAAGTAAATACATGTATGAGAGTTAAAATGCTAGTTATAAGGATCAGTGAAGACTGTTTGGGCTGGTGAGGTTTATTTCCTAGCTGGCTTTATTTCAGAGGATATAAGATAAGAAAGACATTAAAATGAACCGTCGTTTGTGAACATGATCTAAACTACTCTAAATCACTTTCTTGTTATAGACCTAAATCTTTGTTAGGAAGATATTTACATCAACCAGAATTGACAACCAGAATTGATTGTTATTTTTGTTATTTCATGGGCAAAGATTCAATGAATGTTTTAAATTTTTAGATAGATTTGATAAAAAATACATGTCAGATGATGTTATTAATCTTAGCCTATTTGACTTTACATTTGTATTTTGTTTAAAAGACAACCCAAACTGTTTCCATTTGTTTGTATTTTATACTCCAGTCAATTCAACTCGATTGTTAAACCTGATGTTATAGGGACATCTTGTGGAAAATGTGTGTTATTATGTAGGAGAGCAAGAACATTCATGTGTTGAATGGAATTTGTTAAATTATGTTTTTGTTGAAAAGACAAGAAATTGCTGTAGAGCCTGTAAAGTTCACTGACAATATGTTAAGGTCTACTTGGGCTAATAAAAATAAATCACAATTTATCTTCGTGTTTAAACTTAAGAGAGATGGTATGGTCCTACTAAAAAACTACTCTCATAACCAGTAGGTGCTAAATCTTCCAGGACTATACAAGTATCTTTTTTTTCCCTCTCTCTCTAAAGTCAAAGCGTAATTAAGGGTTTACATGTAAAGAAGGCGGTACTATGTAGTCAGCCATAGCTTTTTAGCATAAAATCCTTTCCCCCTGTATTAGTATTCTCATAAATAGGCTATGCTGCCCGCTTGCTCAAAGAGTCTGAATTAGTCAATGCAGACTAATGTCCTTAGGTTTCAGACAGGGTCAGGCTTATAAGCTGACTATTGTATCAATCAGCATAAAGCTTTTTGCCTTGGGTGACTGAGTTCATTTTCATTTCATGTAGCCACCTATCCGTAGGAAGTGGCCTTGAAACATAGTGAACCGTGCTAATGTTAGTTACTGCAGAATGTGAAACTGCAACATAATGCTAATAAATAAATAAATACATATATCAGACGTGTCTATATGAAGACTTCTCATTCATTTGGTTCTCATAATAGGGTAGTACGATACCATACAAGCTCCTTTATTCTGCTGAAACATTTTTCCTTTTGCTTTCTAATCCTTTTAAGGTGACTTAATCTTTAGCTTGACCCCTATTCTCTGAGGCCAGCACAAACAAACTTGTAAGAAGGCTTGACTGTGACTTAAATAAATGCACAGGAACATGAAAGCTGGTTCAAGAGTTTATGTTTATTCAAAGAGTATGACATACTAGGTCATACATTAATTGTAAAAATGGTGTGGAAATTTCTTCTTTTGTTTTATAGTTAGTTTTATTTATTTATTTTATTTTATTTTTTCTACTTGCCAAAATTACCCCCCCCCCCCCGATGCTAAATGCTATATGATTCACAACATTTTAATTTAATGTTTTACCTAACAGTTCCAAAAGTTCAATCTTTGTTTCTATTGCAGGCTCGTTACATTCTTTCAAGGCAAGGTTGTAGAACGGTCTTTATGGTTGTGATCCTTTTGTGAGGCTATATTGACTGAATCTGGAGATGAATGATTGATTAGAGATTTGTTGTCATTGGACCTGGCTGAGATTTGTAGCTTCTTAGAATTACACTACAAATGTTGCCAAAGAGTTTGCCTTACTACACTGTCTGTTTCTCTCTCGTTCTCGTTTTCTGACTTTCTTCCTGTCTCAATCTAATTTTCTCTCGCTTTCTTGCTCTCTCTCGCTCTCTCTATCTCCCTGTGATATCATATATCCCTATCAAAGAAGTATATTGTGAAGACTGGCTAGGTGTACTCCACCGCCTTAATTCTCCAATAGGAACTAGGGTCCACTCCTCCCTCACTCTCTTCAAAGTTTGCTTGGACACGAGTTAGGAGCTTGTACATGTTCTTTGAGAGCTGCATTTTCAATACTTTGATGATACGTTGTTCCTGTTTAGGCACTTTGTGTAAGTATTTTTATGCTTAACATTGTTTAAAAAGAGTGCACACGTGTATATAATTACAGTAACCTTTTTTGCTTTGATGGAGCATTAACATTGTAAAATGTTCTTTTATTGCATTTTAACTTTTTATGTACATTTTTTGTATATAAACTAAAAGTATACATTAAAACTCAAATATATGAGAGCTCACAGGTCGAAGAAAATATGGTAGAAACATGATTATGTTGTGCTGTATCTGGTGACATTGACAAAGGTTGGATGTTTAATGAGCTTCACCCAACATTGGCAGAAAACTGAACATATTCTTCCAAAAGCAATGTGTGGGCTCAATCATTTTTCTATGTTTTTTTTATCTTTAATTGTAGCTCAGAGGTTTTTAGTGGACTTATCATGGGGAGTGAGATGTCCATACAATTATAAAATATAACTGGAAAGTGATCATTTGAGACAGGAAGATGAGTCACTCCTCTTAACTGTCTACCTCTTGGCGCCAGACCACCACCACAACAATCAAACAATAAAACAATAAAACAGGCTAAACAGACATTATTCCTGATGTATCATTAAAAAAGTTCACAATACTAATGCAAGTGAAAAATGTCAGTCATACCACTAATTGTGATCCTTTATAATATTTTTTTTCAATTCCTACAATGGACCTGAAGGATATAACAGATGGAAGTAAAATAATTTTTTAAATGTTGTGTAATATACAAAGAGTAGAAGATATGCAGAAATGGCGGGGTTGTGTTATTATTTGAGATCATGCTATCAACTACTGTATGTACAGCCAAATTGATGAATTCCTCTGATTTCCTCCATCTTAACACTCCATTTTCACCACAGCCTTGTGTCCCTGTGGTAGTTGCTTAGAAACAGACACCTCTTGACAACAGATGATCCTGCAGGCTGGCCATAAAATAGCCTTGTATGCGTCAATCCAGTTTGACAGCTGGAGTGGAGGCAGAAGGATAGACCATGACATGGACATGGCTTCTTATTAAAGCGTGTGTCCCAGACATTTATCAAACTAAATGTGGTCACGGTGAGCACCATTCAGTACCCCTGTAATGCCTATGATCTTGTTTTGTGTTTTGCAGGGTGACATGGATGGTGGTAGTGTGAAAAGACATGGCATACGTAATGACAGTACCAACCTCAATCTGACCTCTCTCTCTCATACTACAACAGAGGAGAAAAGACCCACATTGCTTCAAAAGGATGTGAGTAAGTTGACATTAACTGAGTATGTGTGTGCGTATGTGTGTTTCATGCATTTGTTCCTGAGAAAGAGTCTCACAAGACCACAGGATCAACAGTGGCTCTCGCGATCATTACTAGCCCTACAGACAGACTGTGAGAGAGTGTCAGGCAGTGCAAGTAACCATCACTTCATATTAGTAAAAGACCAGTCCACAAGCCTGACTATTCAGGTTGTCCCTCCCACTGCTGTAGCTCAGCTTGGATGACAATGAAACATGCAAGCATTTTGTAACAAGGAAACAAAAATATGTATTATGTCTTGATTTGGAAAGCAGAGCAACATCAGTAGCAAGCAACCGATACAATAGACTCTCTGTTTATTGCTGTTAATGTTTCGTTGTACCACTCTGCCATGGAATAAATAAGTGACTAGTAAGAATGTAGCTGATTCAATTCCTTACTTTAGGCAGCTGTTGAATTCTATCTGGTTCATGCATCTCCAGCATCTGGGTTACATGTAGTAGTGCAAGTTTACCAGTCGTTGGTTGGTCTTGTTAACATTACAGTAATAAATGTAATATGTTGAAGATTAGGCACTTTCCTGTACCTCTTACACAACTAAGCCCTGCCTTTTTACCATAATATGATAAATTATAATTTAATAAATTGTGTCACAAAGCTTTAGAAGAAGTAGTGCTTCACCTCTTAACGTGGTGGTTTGTATGTTTGTGTTCCTTCTCTGAAGGTGGGTTTGTTAAGTGGAATCTCTCTTATCGTGGGCACCATGATTGGCTCAGGGATCTTCATCTCTCCCAAGGCAGTGCTCGAGAGCACAGGGGCTGTGGGTCCCTGCCTGTGTGTGTGGGCTGCCTGTGGGCTACTGTCTACTCTTGGCAAGTACAAACAGATGCAGACTGCATGTAAAACGTGAACACTCATCAATAAATGATCGACTTTTTTGGTGATGTTTGACTGTCTATTTGTCTGTGTGTATGTGTGTGTGTGTGTGTGTGGGGGGGGGGGGGGGGGGGTGGGTGTACGTGTGTGTGTTGCTTTACAGGGGCATTGTGCTATGCTGAGCTAGGCACCATGATCACCAAATCTGGAGGGGAATACCCGTATCTAATGGAGGCCTTTGGATCCATAATGGCCTACCTGTACTCCTGGACCACTATCATGGTCCTAAAGCCCTCATCCTTTACCATCATTGCCCTCAGCTTTGCAGAATATGCCTCTACCCCATTCTATCCAGGATGTACTCCACCTGTCATTGTCACAAAGTGCCTGTCTGTTGCATGCATTTGTGAGTGTTAATAATACCGGCTATACAAAATCACACAAAAACCTTATTGCATTACATGCAGAAAATTCAATTAAGAAATTTCAATAATATAGTTGCAAAATGAGGTGGTGCTTTAATTTATTATTCTTTTCCTATTTTCTTTTTGTTGTTGTGACTCTGTCAATTAGTTTTGATAGTCATTGTTAACTGTCTCAGTGTCAAGCTGGCCAGCTTTGTCCAAGACTTCTTCACGGCCGCCAAACTGTTCATCATCCTCATTATTGTGGTGTCTGGAATCGTGCTGTTGGCACAAGGTACTGCTGGCGTTCTCATCTATCAAGTAGGAGGGTTGTTGCATTGCTTTCTAATTTTTCCTGGAAAATGTGTGGTCTGTGGTGCTTGTGCCTAGGAAATACTGAAAATCTGTCCAATTCCTTTGACGGGGCATCAAGCTCTTTTGGAGCCATTGGGTTGGCTTTTTACAATGGACTTTGGGCTTATGATGGATGGTAAGATTTCATGCATTTCTGCTTTAATCACTCCTGCCATCGGAATATGTGCATGTTATAACACCATAAATACCTTTCTTTATACTTTTCAGGAATCAGCTGAACTTTATTACTGAAGAGTTGAAAGATCCATACAGGTATTTCAACCTTGACCCCATAAATCTTTATATATATATATATATACCCCAGAACTGAGTTTTCTTGTAATCAATTACTTTGATGGACGTCTGTCACAGAAATCTTCCATTGGCTATCATGATTGGGATTCCCTTGGTATCAGTGTGTTATGTCATGGTCAACATCTCCTACTTCACTGTTATGACCTCAACTGAACTTCTGCAGTCTCCAGCCGTTGCTGTGGTAAGAATGGTGTTGTCATAGTGATATAGTAAATTAAGATTTATAAAACCTTCACGTAGCTTATCAAAGTTGCAATAGCAACACCATTTAAAGAAAGTACCAATATGCAATCAAATTGTATTTAGATGTATGTGTAGCAATAGTTGGGTCTGAGTTGAATTGTATGATTGCTACAGTCTTGATGAAATAAGTGTTCGTTCTAAAGGACTTAGTGTTCATTCTAAAGGACTTGTCTTTTCCTTTTCAGACTTTTGGCAACAGAGTGTTCTACCCCTTGAATTGGATTGTGCCTTTGTTTGTAGTCTTCTCCACATTTGGTGCTGCAAATGGGAGCTGCTTTACTGCAGGCAGGTTAGAGTGATAATGACAATAATAGTATTAGTAAACTGTAATATAAAATAATATGCAGAAAACATTATTGCATTCCTAAGTGTGAATGTCAATGTGGATTTAAATTTGAGTGGGAGTTCAGTTGATTGACATAAACCCACTTTTTTTCTCAAAGGTTGACTTATGTGGCTGGAAGAGAGGGTCACATGGTTAAAATCCTGTCCTATATCAGTCTGAAGCGCTATACTCCTTCTCCGGCCCTCATTTTCAATGTGAGTTCTCTATTTTTAATGAGGGCACCCATTTCTCATTAACTCGATCTGACAGGCCAACATGACTGTTACATTCTAAAATCCATTTTCTGGAACCATTTGAGAGCTTATTTGAGTTTCAATTTCAGGGCATACTTTCTGTCTTTTACCTAATTCCTGCGGATATCGATACTCTCATCAACTACTTCAGTTTTGCTCAGTGGGTGTTTTATGGCCTAACAGCTCTGGCTCTTATTGTAATGCGCTTTACCAGGAAGGAACTTAAAAGACCAGTCAAGGTAGAGTTGAAGTCATGTTCATTTTTTTTCATACAGTGTTATTGATTTGCAGGAATAATGACAATACTAGGCCTTGTATGCGGCTACTTTTCTTGTTTACACAAAATGTCTCACAATAGGAAACTGGAGAATCCAATGACAACTTCTACCAAAACATATTCTTCATAAACTGTGAATTTTATTGAGAATGTTATTTTGGATTTATATCACATGCTATTTATTTTGTTTGTCCAGGTACCCATACTCATACCAATCCTGGTAGTGATTGTGTCCTGTTATCTGGTTCTGGCCCCCATCATTGACAAGCCGGACTTAGAATACCTCTACTGTACTATATTCATCCTCAGTGGCCTGCTATTTTACTTCCCTTTTGTCTATTGCAAGTTCAGCTGGACAAGCAAGCTCATGAGTAAGTGACTATTGTAACATTGCCTATATGTATTGCAGTTTTGGTCATTGTCTTTGTGTTTATGACACAAACATTTTAAGTCTGCTGTATGTGGAATCATTCCGTTCGCTTCGGCACTCTTTATCTCGCAATAAATGACACACGATACATCCCTGCCTGCTCTTGACCATTACTAGAGATAATGTCTTGTTATCTCTTGCTGTGTATGTGAATTGGCTGTTTTAAAGAGTACTTGGGTGCTGACCAGACAAGCTGGTCAATACTCACTGTCTCAGTGATTACAATCACATGTCATGACTATCGGTTCTGTTTGTAAAGTTTACAACATGCACACAAATGATTGGCATTATTGCATTTTATACGGATGATCGCAAAAGAGGAGGGTTGCAAATCTTTGCACATACTGTACAGTACCTTTATCATAACCTGTAATTCAATAGGACTTTCACCTTTTATTTATGTCCCTTGTAGGACCAATCACCATGCATCTGCAGCTACTCATGGAAGTGGTACCTCCTGAGAAAACAAGTTGAGAACAAGGTTAATTCATTGCCTCAGCATGGACTTGTGTACTGGTAATAGAGTGCCATGAGACAGCACAGAGCAAATCTTGAAAAGTGACTGATCTTTTTCTCATATGGTAGGGGAATGCTACAGACTTGATAAATGCTTTTTTAAATCTTCTCTTGAAGATAAGGCAGTAGACTTTGAATGTAGAACTCTATTCAGTTGCTTTGTTAGAAATGTCCATTACCTTTTTCACATCTTATGTATTTTATTGGTTCTGCTTACTGTTTAACTTGCATTTTGTATTTTGTTTCAAATTTTAGAACAATTCTAATATTACAATTTCAATCATTTCATTATTTTGTTAAAATTTTCCGCTATTCAATATTGTACGAATAAATAAGTTGTAACTATAAGATATGCTTCTACATTGTTCAGATTTTTTTTATTTGGCCACTAAAAGCAAGTCTGAACCTACGGAGCCACGGAGGTGACATGACCGTCTTTTTTTTTTTCGCGCGTGCGACTTATAACTCGCACGCGCGCTTTAGTAAATCGTACGTGCGAGATGCTTAACTCCACGCGCGAGATAATTAACTCGCACCCGCGAGATACTCAAGATTTTGTTTGTAAATCCCGCAAGGTGTAAGCATCTCGCGCCTGCGAGTTAAGTATCTCGCGCGTGCGAGTTAAGTATCTCGCGCGTGCAAGTTAAGCATCTCGCGCGTGCGACTTACTAAAGCTTTAATAAAAAAAAAAAGACGTTCATGTTAGCTCCAGGGCTCCATTTGAATCAGTTGAAGGACGTTTGATAAATTATTGGCATTAAAGTGAGGTTCAGCAATTATAATCTAATAAAACAACGTGACTGATGTACACATGCACACTTAATTTGTGTTGCTTTTGCATATAAGATCGACTCTTAGAGGGATGTGTCGTGCAGTTAGTGTAGATACCAAAATTATATATAACACGTGTACTTATTTATAATTCCACACGTTGCCTATTTATTTCAAAGCATTTCCTTAAGTTTAATGCCACAGTTTATATATTATGTTGGTCCTCCAGTCAGTAGGTGGCGCTAAAAGCTTGGGACAATCGAAACTCGATTTCTATCTCACCTTGACTTTCCTCCCATGTGACAAAACAAACTGGGTAGAGAATGTTTTGACAAGAGAAGCTATTAATTATTTAAAATAATGAATACAGCTCTGAAGCATTGGAAAGAGGCTGCGACAGTAATACTCGCTGCTGGCAAAAGGCATGTCGACAAGTTGCCGATGGGTGCTGACGAACTGCATGGCGCATCGGTTGTCAGTAGGAAAGAAAACTTGCTACACAAATCCGCCTTTGATTACGAAGTTCTCTTGTTAAAACGAAGCCGCAAAAGCGGTTTTATGCCAAATGCATACGTCTTTCCTGGAGGTTTATTGGAGCCCTCTGACTTTTCAAGGGAATGGCTTGACATATTCAAAGAATTTCGGTCCTTACCTAGTTTTGGGTTGACACCTGTCAAACAGTCACCGGAGTCAAGACCACCTATCTTTGCTACTGATCGAATGAAACTAGGGTCACCTATTCCGGGAGACGTTGCTTTACGTATTTGTGCTGTAAGGGAAACATTTGAGGAGTCTGGTGTACTGTTGGCTGTGCCAAAAGGCGAAAAAAATAGTTTGTTGAAAACATTAAATAATAAGAATGACGTTGTTGAGCACAATTTGCAAAGCGTACATGAGTTTTGTGATAAAAATAAACTCATTAAATGGAGAAGTATTGTTAACGAAAATCCCTCAAATTTTATCAGAATGTGCAGAGAGCTTGAATGTATACCCAACATTTGGGCTCTTCGGGAGTGGGGCAATTGGCTGACTCCTACCGGCGTCTATGGGAAAGAGAGAAGGTATGATACTGCTTTTTTCATTTGCTGCTTGAAGGAGACACCCCATACCCTTCAAGACGAAAAAGAAATTGTGGATTTTAAGGTGAATCGATCATTAGTTTTGTCACATGCTATGTCGATGGAGTTTAGACTTTGTTCTGACTATGATACCATTCCGCTCACTACTTTTTTTTCCAGCACTGAATCCTCTTTCTTTGTCAATTTCAGTGGTCAACACCTGCAGAGGTACTCCACAGCTACCAGGCACGTGAGTTGTGGATAGCACCTCCACAATTTTATGACCTCAGCCGCATGTGTCGGTTTTCTTCAGTTAGCAACCTCCACAACTTTGCTTCCCAGCGTGCCATTGAAGGCTGTGAACAGTGGTTGCCTGTCCGCCTGGTGATGGACCATTGCTATATATCAGTCTTGCCAGGTGCCAATTTTCATCTTACCACATTTGTCCCTACAGAGACTATTCCGAAAGTGTTAGATACAATTATAGACTTTATTGGTTGTAGACTGATGGTATGCATCTAAATTGGAATTCAAACAATATTTATTGAATCTAATATTACATTTTGTGTGTCTGTGTATTCCTATCTCAACAGGGGACCAGCTGTACACAGAGAATGGCTTAGGTCAGATAGAGGTGACAGATATTAATCTGGTAGAAGCACAGAATGAGAACTATGCACTCCACCGCATTGTATGCCTTGACTTGTACACGGCTGCTGTGCAGATCAACATCAAGCCCAAGTACAACCATCTTCTGCCATTGGGAGGCCCCATTGTGAGGCATAACACTAATAGTCAGCTTTGACTTGTTATACAGGCACCACCTTTTTCTCTCTGTATAGTGGGCACTTTCATGATTTTACATAGTTATTTTTTTTTTTCAGACCTCAAATAATTATGAAACAATGGTGATTTCACAAACCTTTGATAATGAGACAATGTCATAATTGTTATGGGTAATAAAAACGAGATCTAAGGCATTGCATGTTATCATATTGTTTGTACATGTTCAGCATGCTTAAAAAAATACATGTTTTAGGCCAGTGGTCCCTCATCAGACATTAACTTTTAATAGACACAACGTGAGATTTATAAAATTGCATTTTCGTTAGCATTAAATTAAATGCACAAACAGTAAAAACCTTTAATGGATAAAACAAGAATTGTTAGTTACCTTGTGAACTAAAATGGTGCCAGCCCAGTAGTTGACCAGCCATGAAAATGCATGGGTAAATTATGTTAGGGCTGATTTAGCACTATTGCGAGCAGTGTAAATTATATACAATAATATTGTCTCTACTGTTCTTTTTAAGTGCAGATTTTGTTTTGATGGTTTTCTCCGTCTCCTGAACTTCATTATTTTCTTAACAAGCCTTATGGATACCCTGTTAGTGAATATTATTTTAGCAAGCAGATTAAACTAAATTGATGTTGATTGTTAAAGTTTCATTCTTTTTAACAAAAATTAACACCTTTAATTTTTGTAGTTTAAGCCATCGTGGTACATTTTCTTAAGCTAAAATCAAGGAGTCGACAACTGAAGAAGGCACAATGTCAGTTCTTATCATGACGAAGAACATCCCAGTAATTATATCATCTTAATACCTACAGCAGTGATGTATAACCACTTTCTTGACCTAAAACCTTATTCCAAAATGTAATCGTTCTACAAGTATATATTTGACCCAAACATAATTTACTTAAATTACAGGATTTGGGTTGATGTATCTTTAGTATTAAGTCAGAAAAGTTGTTTATTTTTATGTTATGTAGCGTTAAGCTATTTCGAGCTCATGTCAGTCTGATGCTTAGAAAGTCCACTCTACTGACCATACCATCTTTGATTAGTGAACCAGCTCGTCTTGGCAACATAGTAACAAACTGTAGAAGCTATATAGAGTTACATAGCTAGAAAACATGATGAAAACTTATCAGCTGGTTGAATATTGCCACTACTACAGCAATCATCAGTGTTCCATACAGCTTTGATCCTAAGTACACATTTCCATCCTCATTTTCATAGATTAGTATGCTTGAGGTCACAAAGAGGGAGAGCTACAAGGGTGAGTGCAATCAATGCAAGGAAAGGGAATGGAAATGCTCTTTAATGAGACTGACTTGTTCTGTCATGTACGTGCGAATCAGAGCAGATTTAAATTGACTTTGCTGCCCACTTGAGTACACACTTCATTCTGAGGAATGGAAAGTAGAGGTAAATCTTCAGTATGACAGTAACGATGTTAAAAAAAATTGCTTTATTATTATGGCCTACATAACATTAGTTTTAGCTATTTACTTTTGGGTGAGAATTTTTGCATATTATGTCCTATTTTTTAAATTAAGCCTTTTATTATGTTTTCTTTACCATTGAAACCTACTGTTTCTTGGAACACATGGTTGTATTTGTACTGATTATTTAATAATATGATTTGAAATGGTTCTGTATACCTACCACGTTAAAACTCAAAATAAAATACATGTGTCTAATGTTTCTAAACAAAACAAAACCTATTTTAAGGTTAAACCTAATTCCTTTTTAGTAAAGTTTAACCATCAGCAAGTTGTGTCCTGTTCTGTCCTCCTGCTTTGTACTGGATGTGTGTTGCCATCTGTCTGGTCGCAACACCCACTTCTACCATACACCACACACCTCCATCTGTGAGTGTGTGAGCGTGGGATGACAAGAATTGGGTGCTGAAATTGTGCTGCACCCTCTACACTGTCGGCAGAAGCTGTGTGTATTGTATCCATGGCAACAGGCCTGGGTACCTACCTGCTCAGTCCAGATGTGATAGTTTTTCATATTATATGCAAACTACGTAGTTTTTTTTGTAGGAAAAGGTGTGAAATTCAAGTGATCAGAATAAAAATTATCCTGAACTGCTAGTAATTGGTCCAAGTTTTTACTAATGTAAAGTCCAAAGCGGTATTCATCATAAATGTGTGTCTATTTCAACGTGCTACAGTAGGCTATGTCAACAATAGCTTTCATTTAATATTTGAAGCAGTTTAATTTGAAAAAGAAAAACCAGATATTACATCATGCAAAAAAAAGCATTCTCAAAACCTGCAGTGAAGTGAGGATTGGCACACAATGCTCCTCTACATGTTTTCAGATTTTGAAGAAAGAAATTTATTTTAGACATCTCTACGTCATATGTTATTTAAGTTTGTTTTTTTGTTTCCTCAGTAGGCTATGTTTAAAATAGCACCTTTATTTTGAGATTTGATGTAAGCCAGTTGTGAATATAAATTGTTTTAATACATTGTTAAGAGTACCATAATATGATCAAATAAATGTTAAAAAGAATTGAACCACCCTAAAATGATTGCATATCACAAATGAAGTACTTCTTAAACACTGTTGCCTATTTAGAAACACTTTGAGATCCTGTATTTGTTGCCTTCCAGACTTAGAGACTGAATAATTAGATACATCTAGCCTCACCAGGTAGAAAGGATGTATTTAAATATAAACAATTTGTCACATGATGAAATTATCAAAGCAGTTTTCGTGTATAATTCAGGATGTCTACTACTACAACTGTTTTGGAAGTTTAATTATACGGTGATTTGATATTCCTTTTCTACATAATATTATCTTACCAGCTTCTTACCATTACCCCACTGCATCCTTTGCTGAAAAGCTTGTCTTGTGTCAATTTTCCTAATTAAGTATTGCCTACTTTTATAAACTTCTTGTTTGTTCCTAACATGTCTCAAGCAATAATACTTGTTTTCAAAACCAGTGTTAGTGATCCTATTACTACAGAGTAGAATTCTGTTCTTGAAAACTCGAAGCACTATTTAGGCGGATGAGAGTTTATGTCTGTACATGTACTCTTTAGTTCCTGATCTAATTTTTTCACCTAGACACACTGGGCTATTTAAAGTCTTTACTTTTGTGGCCAGTGTGAACCAATTTAACTTTAGTCATTTAAGTGCTAAATGCTATTACAGGGTCTTACACCTAATCACGTTAGGAAAGTAAAGCAACATGAACCCAAATTAACCTTGGCTGGTGAGGATGATATTACGTTTGGTGATTTTACATAATTCCTTCATTTGCTCAACAGGGATCTTTTCCCCACAGAATAGTTTGATAAAAAGTCAAAAAGTGTAAGTTAAAATGTTTGATTTAAATTGATAGCACCCTATTATAAAGTATACACAACGTTTTACAAAGTTTGCAACAATAACAATACTATTTTGTTAAATTTTATTATAATAAATATACTCCATTGTATGTACACTATTTGAAACAGGAATAGTTGACACCTGTATTAACAAAACCACTAAAGGGCTACACATATTGCAATGTATATCCTATATTTAAACATTGCTGAACACACACAGTTTGTGAACACATTACAGAAAAAATACTCTGCATTCTAATATGTCATTCATTTTTGAAGTACATCATTGCGATGCTATTACAGTGAGACTAATTTATATTTTATCTTCGAATTACAAAATTTTACCATTGTTTTGTGTTATAGTCATTATGTGTCCTTTTCATAATCATGTTGTGCATTAGTTTGGGCATGTGCAATTGTAGGCTGAAGAGATACTTCATGCTTTGTTGCTATTACACTGTGAAACACTGACAGAAACACTGTCCGGTTGGCTTCTATACTGAAAGAGTACATATAGAATGTACAAAGTATCTGTTTTCACAGCTCATCCTGCTTAAAATAGTGATATCCTCTGATTTGTTTTGTCCATAATTAGGTGTTGCAATTTCTAAGAAAACAGGCTTTGGCTTGTTATGCATGAGGTTTCTGACTAATCCACTAAGATTATGTGCTTGCTGTAGCAATGTTAAAACAGAGGTTGCTAGTCACTGTTGAATACTTTTATAATATCTTAAGCCTCATAGAACATTTTTCAATTAAACACTATTATACTTATTATTCAACCAAGATAAACATTCATGTTCTCTCTTTTTATTACACACAGGTTTGTGGCCTAAATTAATCTAGTTGTAACTTCCCATATATGTTCATAAACTTCTACGAGGCTAAATAATAGATACAATTTTTATCCTTTAGTTTTAAAGCCCTTTTACAATGTTTTCAGTTATCAATTAATGTGTTGGTCTTTCGCTCAACAATAGTGTTCCCTGGACACATAGCCTACAGTGTCCACCAGAGACGTGATTTGTGAATTGATTCTTTAAGACGACCTCAAAGGTTAATTACTAAGTATCCTAAAATACCAGCAATAAGTAAAATAGCAATGAATATAATTCCTGCAAATAATGCCATAAAGTTATCACCACCTTCCACCCCATCTTCTTTAGGTTCTTCTTCACAAATGGATATTACTCCTACGGATGAATTTCCTACACTGAGAGTAGACTTCAACTCCGCACCGGCCTCTTGCTTTGCCTCGACCGCCCAAGGTGCTACTTGTACTTTCATCTCCATCTCCTCCATCATCTGGCCCACCTGAGTTATCTCCGTTTGGAGCTCTTTCAGGTCTACCGTGTCTATGTTGCTGTCGGCTTCGTACTTCATGTTCTGCACGCTCATGGCCCGGGCCGCAACTGTGGTGGTGCTACCAGTCATCCCTGTTTGGATGAGGTGTCTCGTCGGGACCTTAAGAGGAAAGTCCTGCCCGATCTCCAGAGACCTCTTCATGTCCACATCCAAAAGCTCCATACTGCTTGAAAATAACACCCATAGCCGCTCATACTCAGCTCGATCCTCTTTACTTATGCTTTTATCTTTAAGTAAAGCTGTCAATTTTGTCCTGTTGGCCACAGCCAGCTCCTGGGCCTTTTTGCGAGTTTTCTTCAGCTCTTCACGCAGGTTCTGCGAATCCGAGGTGCTCCCCATAGCGATCACCAAATGCCTGTAGCAGGCAGTCACTTTATTTAGAGCGTCCAGCATGGTTTTGCATTCGTCTTTCCCCATTGTTGTAAAAAATATTGCTTATATCACTAAAAGCAAAAAGCAAGATTTTAAACTGAAATAGATTTTGAGTCTTTCGATGGTGATTAAAAAAATTCTATTTTGTTAATTTCCACCGGAGAACCTTGGGCGCACACATCCACTCAACACTCTCTTCAGAGCAAATTCCTCGTTGTCCATTTTCCTTCCTGTGTGCGAGCGAGAAGCTTGGAAATGAATGAGTGCGTAAATGGTATTATCCTAAGCGCTTTCCAATTTGAGAGTACACACCTTCGGACTGCTATGTCTCAGGTATAGATGTCAATATTACAACCCGTGTTTTGTAAGTAACGGGCTACAGGCCTGCATAAGATGCCTATACAGATCCAGCTACAGGTGGCACAACATCCGCGCAACCATGGGACTCGCGCTTTTAGCAGTTTACGCCGGCCACACAAAGAATAGTCCATTAGTTGATTATTTTAGAAATCCACATCTGGTAGACATATATTGTTAGGCTACGTTCTCGCCGAAAACCAGCCATAGACGTGACACACAACGTATCACTAAATAATGTAGAGCAAAAGAAAATCCTGGCTTTATCTATTTGAGGGAACTGTCCACTTCAGCACTCTGCTCGACTATGTTTAAATACCACTAAGCGCCTTTTGTGGTCACATGCGAGCGCAACAAGATGGAACCATTCAATTGCAAGCACTAGGACGCTGCTTAAAGGATCCAACGGCTTGTCTGATTGGTTAGTCATAAAACATTGCAATAGATGCATGACATGATTGGCTGGCTGACCCGCATAGGTAGTGCATGTGTTGCTTTTTGTCATCATTTAGTAGGCTATTTTAAACACATTTACTTTATTTTTCTTCGTTTCCTCTTTTTAAAGAAACAGCTGTGTTCATCTGATATTACAAGCGCTTTGCATCTATCACTTAACTTCAGCATTTACGTCTTCTATTCTTACTCGCTGTTAAAACGGATGTGTGCGTGTGACTGAGAGCGCGCGAGAGTTTATGTTTGTGTGTTTGTGTGTGTGTGTGTGTGTGTGTGTGTGTGTGTGTGTGTGTGTGTACGTGCGCGCGGGCGCGTGTGCATGTGCGCGTGTTTCCGTGTCATGCAGTATGTGTGACCAGAGATTCCAGCAGTTATCCATTGGCTGGATAGTGTGTTATCTACTTGGGTGATTCCTGCTGGGTACTGAGACAAGAGGATGTGCTGTTTGGATTGCCCTTTTGCATTATTGAAGCGGATGAAGCCTAATGATGCAGCAGCTGAAGTTTCTGGCCAATGGCTTGTAAGCACAAGTATGGCGATGCATAGTTTGTTTGAAAATTACAACACTTGTTGGTGGATATGTCATGATACATTTGTTTGGATTTATACGTTTTTTGTTTGGATTGCAAAAAACTATATAAAAAAATACTGTCAAATGTATCTTCTAGTCAAAGAGCATTGCCTGCAAAAGAAGGTCTTATGATTTGATCATATGAGGTTAAGGGAAATACTGATATATAATTATGTACATGTATTATTTGCATTAAACGTTTTTTATGAACATATGGACAAAATACATCACTGTCTTTGGTTTTCTAGACCATACATGAATATGTAAATTAATTGATGCAACAACCTAGGGCTAAGGGCAGTAATGCATTCAATCTGCAACATATCTTACTATTTTTTTGTCTAATTTTCTTTCAGTAGAGGTCAATTAATTCGCCTTTTTAGACATGGCATGTGTCCCTCATATCTATTCATATCATTTGGTGTATAAAATGTAACCTTAGACCCACATAACTTGATTGATTATTGCAATGTTATTCTTTCATGCCTCCCCACCAAGCTACTAAACCGGCTACAAATAGCCCAGAATTCGGCTGCTCGTATCCTCTCCCACACCAAGTCCAGTGACCACATCACCCCAACTCTCATCCAACTACACAGGCTCCCTGTTCAATACCGCATTCAATTCAAAACTCTCCTGCTCACCTTCAAAGCCCTCCATAATCTGGCCCCCACATATCTATCTGACCTCCTTCAGGACTATACCCCCTCTCGATCCCTGCGCTCCTCATCGTCTGGCCTTCTGACCATTCCCCCCTCACGGCTCAGCACCATGGGTGCTAGGGCTTTCAGCTGTTCTGCACCCAGGCTCTGAAACTGCTTCCCCCCACTTATCCGACAGTCTGACACTTTATCATCCAAGTCTCAACTAAAAACTAATTTATTCAAATTGGCTTACTCACTGTAACTGCACCCTTGTACTTTGCCCGGCTGCCTCCCCTTGTTTATCAGTGTTTTCACTAATGTGCCATTATTGTTTCCTACCCTACACCCCCTTTTGTATTGTTACTCTGTTGCTGAATTACTTTTTATTTTATATTTTACATTTTCATTCATATGGCATATTGTAATTGTAATATTTACTGTAAGGTGAGAGTGTCTTGAATGTATTATTAATATAACAGCATAGCTTTCTCTATTTGGAGCTCAATCTGTTCTTAATGTATCCATTTTCAATTTGAGAGTACACACCTTCAGAACTACTTGATTTCAATACCAATATTAATCTGTGTTTGTATGTAACAGGCTATAGGCTTGCATAATATGTGCAACATACTGTAGATAGTGTTAATCTTAATGATAAATTGTACAATTAACTTAAAAAAATATTATCATGTAACATAAAGGGTCACAAAAGTATGAGAGGAACAAAAATTTGTAGATGGGCACAACATCAGCACAACAAGGTGCTTTTGAAACCAATTAGGACTCTGGCCCAGGAATTCTAATTCTAATCCAAATTATTTTAAGGAAGGCTTTTAAAAAGATTGCACCATGGTGCGTACATGTGTTAAGTTTATAGATGAAAACTCTTTGTCATCTGTTCCAAATTTAGAACAATCTGACTAGTCTTATCACTATCGGATAATGTTTTTGCAGCTATGTATTTTCTTCAAATCCTACTCTCATTCTTAATCAATGTTCAAAGTCAAGGTTTGGGATTTTTGTGGTCAGATTATCACCAATCTCCCCTCTTTTGGTGATTGCTCATTGCCTCTTCTCTTTTCAGCATAAACTAGGTTTAGACTTAACAATCATACATTAGTTAACACTTAACACTCACATTTGGTTCTGTTTTATTTGCTATTGGCATAGAATTTAGTCCCTGTTTAATCAGAGACCAATTGTAAAATGCCATTCTTGGATTTAGCCTTTAAGCGCTTAAAGGTTATGTTTTGTAGGCTAGACGTAGGTTTTCCTCTTGTGCCAGCTGTCTGACAAGACATTTGGAATGAATCAGGCCCTGGAAATTTCATAGAATGGTGTGAAGGTGTCATCAAACTTGCCATTTGCAACAATGTTTTGGAAAATAAATGTACCTCTAAAGATTACTGCAATTGCTGGGTGTGGCCAAATTTGGGCATCCTAGCGGATGTTCCGGCCTGGGAGGTGGTTCAGGGGTGAGGGGACGGTCAGAGCGAAGGCCAGGTCACCAAAGAGATAATGTGTGCCTTTTGGAGACACTAAGACTAGAAGTTTTGTGTTTAAGTCATAACATTAAGTCATGTCTTAAGTTTCCTGCATACGTGTCTTTAGATATGCTGATTATGAACATGTGATCCATCTCGTCCAATGAAATAATTGTTTATCTTATAGACCCATATACTCATTAGAGCCTTGTCAACTAATCAGAACTTACAATGTCGTTAGACTGATCTGACTGTAGTATTTTCTCTGTGTACAGACTCTGACTCAGACTCTGTAGTCATCATTAAAATTGTACTTGATCTTTTCATGGTTTCTCCCTCTCATTAATTGGTTATTTTCTGTCATAGATTGAAATTATCCATTACATGGGGAAGGATATAATTTAAAGCACATTTAGATCACATTGTTTGGTACATTGTAATTTTTCATCGTTTTCTAGATACTGTAGAACAACATTGTTGCTTTACTCTGTCAGATTGGCTGTTCTGTGTTCCTGTGCTGTATGGATTGGGTGTTATCTCAGTTTGTAATGAGTGTGAGGATTACTCAGACCTGCAGTAGTTTGAGCAATTTATCAAGTTTTTTTCTGAGGGACAGAATGTGCAAGCTGCCTTTCACTGTTCAAAATAATAGGGATTGCATCTCACTGATATTTATTTCTATTATTTTTATTGCCGTCGTTTACAGTTTTTTACAATCGCTAACATACCTTTGTCCAATCTGTAGTCACAAAACTCTAAACACAATAAGCACAACATCCATCTTTGTGGACTATACCATTAGCACAATCCTTAAATAAATCCTGTACCTCTGCAACAACAGCAGGGCAATTAAAACATCTGATAAGCATTTTGGAATGAACATTTCATTGAAACATTGGATGGCAAATAGCTGATTTACTGTAAGTTGTGTAAGGTAAACCAACCACATCTGAGTCCAAATGTCAATTGAAAACATAGCCAGGTAACAAAGTTATTTCAATGACATGGACATACACAGTAAAAAGGGGACTTTTTGGATAGACTTTGTTTAATGTGGATACAGAACAAAAGAGAGGTGATGGAAAAATAATGTCGGGACGAAGGAGAAGAATAGTGGGGTAAGGGAGAGGACCAGGGAGAGGAGTAGCTGGACCAGGCAGAGGAGAAGTTGGAACAGGACAATGGAGAATGTGAAGAATGTGTGCTAGTGTCAAGAGCTGTTGTCCCTGATGTAATACTGTAAGAGCCACCAACATAGACCATGTAATACAGTAAACCATGTTACATCACTGAGACAAGCTAGTGAAAGTGTCCAGCCTACTGTAATATCAGACAGTCAACCATGGCTTCCATTATCCAGAGTTTTCAACAAACTACATCACAGGTAAGTAATGCATTTCACACTTCTTCTAGCATTACTGTTGCTTTGTCTCACAGTAACCATAGGCCACCAGTCTCAATGCAAATACATGTGTAGATTGTACATATAGTATATGTGTGTTTTTGTTCCTCTAAAGAACCTTTTTGTTGATGACTGGTAGCAATTTTATGTTGTTAAAAAAGTTTTTATTGGTAGCAAATTCGTCACTTAGATTTTTTTTACTGTAAGGCTACATTCTATAAAGTAAGATGACTCATTCACTGTTAGATAGTATGTGCCAAAAATGTACACATTCCACACTCAAAACGCGTGGAGTGGACACAGTAAAAGGAAACTGAATTTAAAAAAATTTGAATTCATACTGTCTGTAACTGTATACAGGTAGAACTGAAACAAGAAAGTAATTACGTTTTTGTAATGCCATCAAATGCTAGTATTTTGAAAGTTGTTGTGTTATGATTGACTTTTTGTTTCTCTTGGATAGAAAATATGTTCTTGTGTTTTGACAAAATGATTTAATATTGAGTCTGATTTGCTGTGTTTTGACAGAGATAGTGTATGAAGACAAAGTTATTTTGCATTTTGGAATAGAGTAGAGTCTGTATTTAATTAACAAAATGTGAGTTTGACCAGAAAATGTAGTATTGGTTAATTGTGTGATGTAGGTGTGTTGCTGTGTTAAGAGTTTTGAAAAAGTATGTAAAGTATAGGTCAACGCTTGTTAGCTATTGTAAATAACTGTAATAATCAATAACTGTATAATAAAGTGTTGTCATGATAATGTTTTGATGGGATGTTTCTTGGATTTAACATTACATTTACATTGATTCTTCGTTGTGTGTGTTTAGTTGATCTTTGCATACAAGATCTCTTGAAAACTATACCAGGCAACAAGATGGATAATTAAATGTCTTTACTTTACTCACTTTACTCTCTTCTAAATTTGCATTATACTTATCTTTTTAATGTGCCATCTGCTTTTAAAAGATCTATTTCTGTTACATATGATAGGCTGTCAGCGATGAAAAAGTGTTTGGTGTGGGGGGCTCACTAGCCAATGCCTATAATGATCTGAAACCTCTGTAATCCAGATTACCAGGTTGCTAAAGGGTGGATTAGCACTATAATGTAAACTAATGTACATTTTAATGTAGGACACATTTTTCTCTTTTTACTACTCGCATGTGAAGTGGATGGTTGATTGAAGAAATAGACTGTATGTCTACTCCGATAATCTTTTATGCATATACAACACTTAGATTACAATATTTGGTATTTCACACATTGGACGTGTAAGTACATTTTTATTTATGCATAGCTCTCTTGTATGCTGCTCTTTCCGACAATTCCCACAACTACACCATCAATAGATCCGGGCGTAAAACTGTTCTAGGATCAGATTAATGTTAGAATGCTGTTATTAGTGGTCCCTCAAAGCATCTCTTCTTGCTGCAGCATCGCCAGTATTACCACTGTCTTGATGTTCAACCAGTGCATTAGACGGGACTACAAAGCACTCAGAAAGACCGCTACTCTCACTGACATTTAAAAATAAAAGTACTTGATGTCTTGAGTCAACAAAAAATAACTTGAAAGCAAAGCATTACTTTTCTTTTACTCTCAGAATTAGAAAAACGTGTTTATAATTTATACTCACCAATACATAATAGTGGGGATTTGAGATAAAAGGGGAATGGGTATGAAAGAATATAAAGACATGGGGGGAAGGACTAGGAATTATGAAGTTTCAGTCAGAAATAAAGAGGCCAAGCATCAGAAAGAAGAGCAGGGAAAAGAGAAAGCGAGACAGAGGGAGTATGTCTGTATTGAATTATTGATGCCCCTCATCCACTCTGGAGGCACTCTTTGTGGTCTCTCACACAAGTTTGCACGCAGCACTGGGATGAGCCATGAGTCATGGCATTACTATACCAAAGTCGTCATAAAGAGGATCCTGACCTGACACAAAACACACACAGACTGCAGTGCCTATGATTCCAACTGTGAGAATGAAAGCCAAGCTGCCCTAATAGCCCCTAAAAAGTTAGTATTGATTGAGGTCAGGATGTGATACAGACTCGGGAAGACAGAAAAGTCAGCTGGGCTGCTTTACCTTAGTAACCACTTTATGCCTACATGTTAGGCATTGATCTGAAAAGTATCGAATGGGGTTGGCCTCCTCAGGTTGTTTGTGATAGCTAAAGGCCTGGCTCCTCATTGTCGCCCTTTTGTGGAAACATAGTAAGCCTCTCTAGTGCGTTATGAGCTTTGACGCTTAACTCAGATGGGCTTAAAGAAGTCAGGGCATCTGCTGGTACCAAGCTTAGTGCTAATCCTATCACATATTCCGCCACAGCCAGCCATACAACCTAAGGTTAGAGAAGAAAGCTATACATCATCACCCCCCCAACCTTTATCCGCTCTTATCTTAACCCATCCTCTCTTCTTGCTACAACCTACACCCGGCATTGTGTACTGTGGCCACACTGAGGAATATGTTTTGCCACTGGCTGTCTGCACTGCAGCTTCAATGAAAATGGAAATCCATTATAACTAGGCTTTTATGCATTAGACAAAAGTAGTAAGAAAGAAGAGTATAAACTAGGAGAGGATTGGTTGAAAAGAGCTAACAGGGTTGGGAGCCAAAGCACTGTTACCTTTGCCCTATTTTAAAGGGCACCAGCTTGCCCTTCTCATGAATCCTTCCTAAAAGGCTTCTGGGATGGATTTATGTGTTTGAGTGGGAGAAAATGAATAGGTTGGGGCAGATGTAAGCCTGTGTGAGGTCAGGGACAAAATTTTCAGCCCCGGGTCTTAACCTCTTTAGACCACTGGTTAGGAATAGCCCTTACTTATTTAACTTCTGGGCTTCCAACCTGACATAAATCCTTAGTGCATCTTCCATTTGTAATTTTGTAACTCAATTTCCAGGGTCCCCAGAAATTGTATGCTAGAGACCAAGAGGATCGTTGATTAATAAGAATGATTGTAATATGACCTTTGAAATAGCGTCTGCTGTGTAAATCAACAGATCTGAACGTAATCTAAAAGTATCAAGTAGTATTTGTTTGCATAAGTGCATGTTTTTACATGATGCTTGATGGTAAATAGGACATCTGGATAGAGATTTGTGTCACTATGAAAGTAACTTCCTGTCTTCCATAGTACGTAGATTAACTTGATAAATCAATCCCTATCATCTCCCTGCTATCATGTCCATTGTGCGTTGCATACAAAGAATGTGGATTGCTAATGCTTCATTCAGAACATCTTAAAAAATAAAGATGCTTTTGGGTTTGGCCACGGAGATATTAATAAAAAACAGGCATTTATTAATGTTTTCTGGTATTTAATAGACCCTTTTATGGGCACTTAAAGCAAAAACATTGCAAATGAAACTGTAAACTCACTGTCACCAAACCATGTAGGCAAATGCACACAATAAAATGTAATCTAGATCTATTTAAAAATGTCATAACCACGTCATTATGTCTAAAACTGTGCCCAGTCATTCCTAACAGTGTAGCCAATAGTTAAGACAGGCATACTTGTGTGACAATGGCAGTGGCTCATGTGTAGTGGCCAACAAATACAACACTCTCTCATCCCTTCTGATGTAAGCCTAGCCCATCATATCTCATCCTGCAGCAGGCATGTGTGGCCCTATAGCCACATCACAAGCTTTCTCTTGACTGCTCTTCTATCCAACTGCCTGGCTGTCAACAACTCTGTGCCGAAATGAAAATGCACATGGGAGATGCTACTTATAAACACTTTGCATGCATTATTTAATCTGATACAAGACTCCTGATTGAATAAAAAATCTAAATCAAATACCATAGCTTAAATTTCTTGATATTCATGTTTGTTGAAGCCCTTGGATGTATCCAGGGATTTTGCATTAGAAATGTCTATTTGTACAGCAGGGTAAGGCCATGGAAAAAAATTGTTTAAATGCTAACTGCTTGTACAACAATCAGTTGCTCATCTTGCTGTAATGCATTCACAGTCATAGAAATGGAAAGGGCTTCAGCTTTTAAGCTGCTTTAGAGGATTGATATGTATTTTTTTTCTAAGCAGACAGCTGGAAATGCCCAGAACCAGGACATGAGAGGACAGGATCCATTTGCCCAATGCGCAGCTGCAAAGCAAAGCTATTTTTGATCCTCCATCCCTCTTGCGCGGCATTGAATAAACTACTGTGCTACTACTGCACCCTGCTGGGGGCTGCAGCAAACGGTATTGCCACTTAAACACTAAATTCTATACAAGAAGCACAATACTTCAAGAAGAAACATTGAATGTTGATGGACAAAATGCATTTGGTCACCTTGAAAGTTCATGCATGTATTAATTTTCAGATACACATTGGGAGTGTTTCCTCAAAACGCATAAAATGTTTCAACCTTATGTAGTTGAATGTGTTTATCTTTGTAATACATTGACTTGAAATCAACAAAAGACTTGTGCTGAAATCAACAGTGTACTCATATGTGACGCGTTCTTACAAAATCAGTCTGCAGCTGAGCATTTTTCACATCGAGCTGGCTCGAGATCTATTTTTGGGCAATAACATCTGTCCTCCTTTTCCACTAATTGTCTATCATATGATTTTAAAGCATGATCATGATATTGAATTGAACAGCAATATTTTACAGTTAATTACTTTTTTTATTTACACCATTAACCGCACTGCCACGATAAATCTCCTTATATGGGTAGGCTATATAGATTTTTTTTTCTCTCGAAATCCTGGTTTCGTCACATTCACTCAACAGAACAGAACTTTATTTCTGATTTTGCTAGTGATAGGCAAGGTTGGTATAATTTGAAAGATAATAGTCCCTACTTTCCAGTAGAAAACTTAAAATCTGTATGATTTATAATCAATATAAATCCAGGACGTGCAGGTTAGTCAAGTTCACCAATTTAACCCTATAACCTGCAGTGGCAGTGAGAGAAGCATCTAATTAACTTATTATCTTGCATATTATTACACAGAGAGAACGTGTCGGAAGACAATAAATATGCAAAACAAGTTTTGGTAAACAGTTTACCATCGCAACATAAAGTGGTTATTGGGTTGTGGGGATTCCATGGTTATGGGCCTGATTTCATTACATGCCGCTTTATCTGTATTGTCATTTTCCCAATAATCCCGACGGTGGCGCTGTTATATTATTGTCCAAGCCAATTGTGTTGCCAAATTGTTGCTTGTTCTGTGAGGCAATGTCACTTGAATGGATAGTTATGCGGTTACGACAAAAGGTGATTATAAGATACATTTTCTCAAAATTGAAATATCCACGAGGATATTAGGGTAGGCTACTACTTCCCTCTATCTTAATACCTGTTTGCTCTGACCGTTTGACGCCGACTATATTTAATACTACAGATTGTATTATACTAGTAGTAGCTAGTCAGCATGACCAAAGACATCGACAGAGCAGACTGAGTACATATCTAAATATTGTTAATATCGGGCTTAATTTCTTGTTTTAAACCAGACAGTGCTAGCGTTTTATTGCAAATGTAATCTAACGCTAGCGAATGTCTTGTCTGACTGTACGTCCGAATCTTAAATATCGCTGCCGTGTCGTATCTAGCTAGCTAGGGGTACGGTAAACTAGTGATTTGTTAAACCTGCAGTGACATCAAATTATTGTATGAGCCCCACTGCAACACAACTTAATTAAACCTGAGTTGTTACTACATCGTAGTTCCAGAGCTTTTAAGCCTCCCAGACGAGTTGAACAAGCTAGTTAACTTCTCAAAAATGTGTTACGATAACTATAAGCCTGTCAACTTGCTAGCCGATACTACTGAGTACGTCAATGATAGTGGATTAGCCTGTGTGGCCCAGGTGTGCCATTGTCACTCAAATTCAGGTATTTCAGTCGTTACCTTGATGTTCCCGCTGTGTTACCTCTCCTCGCTCGGATTTGCTCGTAAATGTATAATACAATGTAAAAATATTCAGTTACAATATGCATGCAAGTGTCATTTATTTGTGATTTGATTTGACGATTTGTTACCTATGCTAGACCCCTACTAGACTTCATTAACTAAGCTATTTGGTTAGGTAAATTCCATACGTTTCGTGTGTTTCTTTTTTTACGTTTCAGTTACGGTCCAATTGGTGTTGCCAGCTCGGTGCGTTGACATCCTGAGGTTGCTCGTCCCGCAACCATGTTATTCCTTTAATAGGTGAGTTAGATGGTAGCTAGTAATATTATGGTTCACTATCACTGGTTTTAGTAGGTTAATCCTCTTTTCAGCTCTGTTCAGCTTGATGGCAAATGTGACAGTAATGGTATTGGTTCCTTGACTTTAGGGAATTTTAACACTGTCCGTTAATAAAAGTAATAGACCAGCAGCAGGTACACTAGAAGACAGTCTATTGTAGTAACCAATTAATACAGCTAAAACAAAACATACGTTTTTTTCAAAGGCAGCATTTGACTGAGATTGTTTTTTTATTATTGTTTAGCAGCATACTCCATAGACTCCTGATATATTTGGTGCCATCTAGTCTTGTCTGTGGCACCAAAGCGTTTGTAATCAGACAGGATTCTTGCCAGGCATCGGCTTAGTTGACAGATTATGTTCATGCTGTATCCTTCTCAGTTCGTGTTCTTTTAAAATGAACATTCTTTTTTTGCAATATATGAACCTAATTTGCACACATGCAGTAGTGCGGCACATATCTATTGGTAATCCCCTTTTACAGTTATGTGATGCCACTGATTTTTATTACAACAAGCAGCAGCATTTGCTCTGGTAAAGGCACCACTAACTGATTAAACACAAGACTGCCATTTCTTTTTTTGGTTCGCTCTTTATTTCCTTGTCAATACTATTCTCCTCAATTTCCCCCAGAATGCAGTCTTCAGGCAATCGTCTGCGGGACTTGGAGCAGCACCTCCCACTGCTGTCAGCAGGCGATGAGGAAGCTGGGCAAGGAGGGGTACCGCCTGTCGAGGCCGTACATGCATTGTGGTTCATCCAGGATGGCTGTGGAACTGTTTGTGCCTTCCTGACCTGGTTCCTGGTGCTCTATGCCGACTTTGTGGTCAGCATTGTTATGCTGTTGCCCTCCAAGAGCTACTGGTACTCACTCCTCAACGGGGCCGCCTTCAATTCCCTGGCCGTGCTGGCCCTGGCCTCCCACCTACGCGCCATGCTTTCTGATCCGGTGAGAAAAGGGAGAAGTCAGTCGTGAGGGAAGGATAGTAGGGGATAGTAGGGTAAAGGTAAAATAAACAACCTTTTAGCTGTGTTGTAGTGAAGGACTGGTTATCTTCACTGAATTATTTTTAAAACCTTTTAGATATTCTTGGAAATCTGTACATTTTGTACAGGGTCACTACATGCATAATTGTGTATCGTTTTATCTATATACTACCTGTGCTACACAAAGGTTAATTGCCATGGTCAATGTAGATGTACCGATAATTTGTAGATTTTTTTCTGGATATCTAGTTAGTATCGTAACTTATGAGTTGGGCCTATTAATAGGAATTGTAGGCCTATTAGTAGGAGTCTGTCATTGGAGTAATGATGAGGTGGGAGGAATCATAATGTGTCTATGGTGGTTGGTTGAAGAAAGAAAGGAGGAAGAATGTTAATCTGGTTCTCACAATCATTCTCCCTGCTGATTACTAATCTCCCCTCTCATCCCTCTTACACAAGAAGCAAGTGAGAAGGGTTGTGTGATCAGATAGAACCAGTCGCTTAGTTTGAGAGCTACTTGGGTCTTCTACCCGTATTAACGTTGACTATTTGGGACGTTTGAGGCCGCTGAGTTTTGGAAGTAGGCTATGCAGTGAGTGGCCTTATAGATGTTTGTTTTGGTTTCATGTGACGTTACTAGACTGATAGGATGCATGGTCTGGGGTATTCCCTGAGTTTGCTATACATTTTTTGTTTTTTTAAAGTAACAAAATAAATTAAATTTTTACATAGAAATTGCATTGTATTCCTGGCAAAACCTGTCCATGCAAATCATAGAATTTTTTTCAATCTTGTTGCTATTTTTATTACAATAATTATAATAATCGAATAAACATTTTATTAGAATTTGCCTAACTTCACAACTTTACTAGAAAATAACAGGAATGGATGCTTCAATGGTAGAAAAAACCATAAAACGTCCTCTTACTTTTAGGTTTTACTACTATTTCCTCTGAAGGCCCCCTAATATTAAATGTTATATAGGTCAGTTACTGCTGTATATGCATTGTTGATTTCATGCCTGCATCAAATTCAAGTCAGTTGTCCTAGCCTATCTGGCAAGGACTCTAACTGCACCTTCTTACCTACAGTCGATGGTCTGACCCTATACCCCATGCCGACCATTGCGATCTGCTGTCATGTGTTGCTGTTGCCTCATCACTCCATGGAAAGGGCAGTCTGGGACCCTGGTCATGACTGTTATCCACCCTGGGCCCCCAGTGGTGGAACGACCTACCCACAAACATTAGGACCGCAAAGTCTCTGCCCACCTTCCGTCAAAACTTAAAAGACATTTAACTTCGGCTCTTAAATGTAGCAGCTGCACTCCGCTGTACTTTTAGTCTTTTTTGAGGGGGGGGGGGGACTTAAATTGAGGCTCTTGAATTTCACTTAGCCGGCGATTAAGTTTGTAATGCACGTGATTTGTATCTTGCCGTTTTAATGTTGCACTTGCATCGCTCTTATCTAGGTGATTGGGTTTGGGATGCACTTGTTGTCAGCGTTGTTATGCTATCTACGTGATTTGTGTTTTTTACCTTGTTGTAAGCACTATTTTTAAGTCACCTTGGATAAAATGTTCTGCTAAATGATTGAAATGTA
Source organism: Galaxias olidus (assembly GCA_026901105.3). NCBI lineage: Eukaryota > Metazoa > Chordata > Actinopteri > Galaxiiformes > Galaxiidae > Galaxias > Galaxias olidus. The sequence continues at coordinate 139,199 of JAPMUY010007423.1, read as the reverse complement.
ATAAACAAAGCTTTACATATTTGATGACCACTCAAACTCTTGATGGCAAATCAATTTCTACTTGAGACAGAATTGGCATACGGAAGGGTAATCTGATGAAAAAAGATGATTTCAGTTTTTTTTCAGTTGATTCCTATGCCTAGCCATATTCTTTCTATGTGTGTCTTTTTCGTAGGGTGCGGTTCCCAAGGGAAACGCCACCAAGGAGTACATGGAGAGTCTGCAACTTAAACCTGGTGAGATCATCTACAAGTGTCCTAAATGCTGCAGCATCAAGCCAGAGAGGGCACACCACTGCAGGTCAGATTGCTGCCCGCTTATGACCTCCAACCTGAATGAACTTGTCCAAGATGGAGATTCACAAAATGATTATAGAAAAATAATCCATGCCATCGCTTATTTGTTGTAGTTGAAATAGCTTGAAAAAACAATGTGGCGTATGACACCATTTCAGACAATGTTTTTCAAGAACTAGGCTATGTTATCTACTTTTTTGTGCAGGAAATTACAATTTTAGCTTTACATCCCATTCATAGTTACTCAAAGTCTTTCAGGTACATTAATGGTGAAATTTTTTTGTTTTTTGTCTCCTGTCCCTAGTATTTGTAAAAGATGCATCCGCAAGATGGATCACCACTGTCCCTGGGTCAATAACTGTGTGGGAGAACGGAATCAAAGGTTTTTTGTGCTGTTCACTGTGAGTACACAGGAAGACCAACACAATAGAAATGCATTCTACTTATTGGTCATTTTGTAATGGAAAAGTTAATTTTAAATAAACACACTGCTCAAAAAACTATGTTAATGAAAATTGTTATAAGTGGAATAATGCATATTGTGTTGTTTGTCTACCTTCACAATGTACTTTGGAATATAAATTCAGCGTTTTAACTTGCACTTGTACTATAAAACAGAGAGCATGTCTGCGGTTGGAGGTATTTAATTTAACTAAAATATTTTCTCATATTTAAAGCAACTACAGGCAACATTTTTTGTATTAATGTAGGATCAGTAAATTTCTTATGAAAGCACATTGTAATTTATATGAGAATGAAAAAATTACGGTTCAGATCAGTCCTGTTGAAGTCTCAATATTTAATACTCATTTTGTCTGCCACCTGGTACGATGTCCTGCAAAACTGTGATGAATTGCTTTATGGTACAAGGAAGTGTCACTAAATCAGGAAGAGATGCCTATACTTGGAGTATAGTCGTTGATTGTGCCAGTGATATGCAGTGACTGCATGCATCCTGCAAGTTAGGGAAAATAATTACACCAAGCAAACGGTAGGGGTTGCCAAAATCACCTCTTAAATTATGCTGCCTATATGAACTTTAAATAAGCAGATTATTTGTGTCCCAATTACATTAATTATGCAGTTATCTATCCTTTAAAAAATATCTTACTCTTTCATAATGTCTGAGTCATCCTGTTTAGGATGAAGTTATATGGGAATCTCCCTTTTCACTGTTCACACATAAAAAAACTTCACCAAAAAAAAACAATGCAACCATTGATCTAAGCATGGCAAGTTAATGTAGCCCAATATTTGGGTTGCACTTTAATGTACCAAATTTGTCCTCCTGCAGATGTACGTAGCTTTGATCTCTGCCTATGCCCTCTGTCTCAGTGCTGTGCACTTCTTAACTTGTGTCAAGGCCCAGTGGAATGGTAAGGTACTGACAGCCGTACTAGTAGTAAATTAGAAGTTAGAAGTAATGATATATTTTACTTTGGTCTAAAGCAAACAATAGACTTGTTTAGTTATGAGAATTTATGAAAGAAGGTGTGGGAAATGACCCAAATCTACCACCCCCACCCCCATCTTTCCCCCCTAGAATGCAGTGACTTCTCTCCAGGAGCGTCATCCTTGCTGATGATCTTTTTGTGTCTAGAGGCCGTGCTCTTCCTAATCTTTACAGCTGTCATGTTTGGCACTCAGATCCAATCAATCTGCAATGATGAGACGGTGAGTCTCTATGGGTACCACTCATTGGCAATGGGAATACTGTGGTCTCCATCTTGTGTTTTAGTTTACCCTGACTCTAGATTTGAGTTAAATACTACAGACCTGTGTTGTCATGATCATTAATACCTGGTAAAAGGCGAAGTTTAATATACAGGGAAATCTCAGATAGTAGGACTTGTATGCTGTTGTCCTGCAGGGCCAGACTCGGCACTCGTTTCCCAAACCCTTGCTTGTGTCAATATATCTCCATCCATCCATCCATCCATCCATCCATCCATCCATCCATCCATCCATCCCTAAATTTTAGGACAATGGCCTTTGATGTTGAATTGTTTGTATCTCGCAGGAAATCGAACGGCTAAAAAACGAGAAGCCTACATGGGAACGCCGACTACGCTGGGAGGGAATGATAGCTGTCTTTGGTGGCCCACCCTCATTGCGTTGGATTAATCCTTTTGCCGGCCTACGTATTAGTCGCTTACTAATGACACGCACCCGTCATGGTGGGGTTGAGTTCTCCATTTGAGGAGCAACAATGTAGCACACCACTTTCTGCTATTCCAAAGAGACCTGTCTGCCTCTACTTGGCAGGGGTGCATAAGGGGACTTGGACTACCTATAAGGACTGTTACCAGGTTGCTCTGAATGATTCACACGCCAGTATCACACGGCATATGCAGCCATTTACACAATACTAAAGATGTTTATCAAATGTAAATATATTTGTAAAGTTTTTTTTGTTTGTTTTTTAAGTACATGTTTAGTGCAGAGCCAACAATCTTTGTTGAAACTTCTTAAATCTTTCACAAAAAGTTTAGACCTTTCCTCATCAACCACTGATGGTAAATAATTGCTCAGTTGTACAATCAAGGTTGTTCCTCTTTTGGAAGAACTAAACCTACTCAACTACAAGCTTAGTTGACACAAAGAGATAGGTGCATCAATGCGTTCTTTGCCCTCAAAGACTTCCGATACTTGGATATGAACAGTGCATTCAGAAAGTATTCGACCCCTTCACTTTTCCCACATTTTATTATGTATTTATTATAAAGTCTTATTCTAAACCACATAATGACAAAGTGAAAACAGGTTTGTAAAATGTTTTGCAAATTTATTACAAATTAAAAACTGATATAAAGGCTACATAAGTATTCAGACTCAGTGCTTTGGTGAGACACAAGTTTGGCACACTTGTATACAGGGAATTTCGTCCATTCTTCTCTGCAGATCTGTCAGGTTGGATGGGGAGTGTTGATGCACAGCTCTCAGATATCAGTAAGTTAATGTATGGCTGCACAGCTGTACTAGAGCTTAGAAGTTAGATTACGTAACAGCGTTGTAGTTACAAAAAGTTATGAACAATGCTTCTAACCAGTTTTTTTTTTTCCACATTTAGGGAAAATTCCATTTGCCAATGTTTTATGTAATATCGGCCTAGTAAACAGCCCCATGTACTGAAAATACCAATGAGTTTGACACTTAAAAAAACGTTCTAATTAATGATAAAAGTATTAGCTACCTTAAGGTTTTGTGAACTGCTTTGTTTCATAAAGGTTTGTACTGGCCAGTTGGACTTGAGTCTAATTTAGATAAAAAATGTTAGAGCCTTTAATTAACCAACTTACACCAACCACACTTTAATTGCTATATGCTATACAATTAACCATTAAATGCTACTAGTAAACTAAAATCACTATATGAGATTCAAACAAAAATATTGTCTGAAATCATGTTTTTTTTTTTTACAATAATGGAAACGTTTCAAACTATTGAAATGGGCCCCTCGAACATACCAACATCTAAAACTGAATTTGGAAAAGACGATATTGTATTAACATTATTCATGCCTTTTGCATGGCCAAATCAATAAGAATACACTGAAGCAGATTCCAAGCCAAGTTAATTAGTCCTCTGTTGCATCCACTGAAACCCCGTTGATTGCATTTTACCTTTTATTGTTTCCTCTGTGGTCTAGGCCTACAATATGGTTTGCTTCTGTTCACTTGCAACACGTATCAGTATTATGCAAGCAGATATGTAATGAACTGGTCCCATTACGAATAATATAATTGGGCTTTATGTTTTTCAAGTAAAGCTGTAGGCTACTTGCTTGTTGGTATGACGAGGGATGAATAATGAAGAACGTTTAATAAAAACAAAACAAAAAAATTCCAAATGTGGAGAGGACATGGAGTAGGCCAATTGAACGTTTGTATGTCTGTTTATTGTTGTTTTGTTGTAAACTGGATTGGACTGTCAATTTGTATTTTGAGGCTTTGAGTTAAACCAGTTATTGATAAAAGTACTAGCCTACTTAGGCAAGTTATATTTATTACACAATGTTAGTGTACATGCTACAATTTTAGAATAAATGTAATATTGTTTTAATCCAAGAAACATGTCGTGTATAAAATTCTTGAACGAAAAAAAAGTACCTGTGTTTTTTTTAATCCTCTGATTGTTTGAAAGCCATACACGTATTCTCGATATTTTTATTTTTATTTTATTTCATCTTTATTGACAGACTGCAGGGTCCATTAGAAGAACATACAACATAAACAACAACACAAACAACTGAGTCACATAACATACATACAGTAGATCAGCAGTACCACTTACTCCTTCAACAGACATTGATACCAATGCTTCCATATAGGGGATTGATACCGCACTACACTGAGTTTAGGATCAACCAGCAGATTTATTATGGAGTTATGCGAGTCATTCAGCCTACATATAAATTTGTACATCAAATTCCTTAACAGAGCATGGAAATAATAGATTCTTGCTTCACAAAACAAAACACTTGCAACACTCCACCTAGGCTTTTGTTGTGTCCCGCAGTTCTGAGAGACGACAGGACTAGAGGTATAAGTAATAGCAAGCTTTAATCAATAAAGTAATAAATCCAGAATAATAATGTCCAGAATATCATGATATCAAATGATGACAAAATAGGATGATATCAGAAGATATCAGAAGATATCATCGGGTGGCACACACACACCGCCCCAGTATACCGAATGCCACCCATTGGGAGGGGTGCGCCCTCCTTTTAAACAGTAGTAGAATACAAGATCACACGTCAACTGGATGGAGAGAAGTCATTGGTTTAGACTTTAGACCCTCCCTTGTTGGTGCGCAGGCTCAGTCCTAAGCCTCTAGGCACGCCTCTGCCATTGTGTCGTTGTATCAAATACATGAGTGCGCTTTAAGAGAGTCTACAGAGATAGTAACAATGACCATTGACAGAGCAGGGAGTGCAAGAAGACCTTAAACAAACAGATCGGAATGTGTAGGATGGCTCTGCTAAGACACAGCATACCATATATGGAATTACGTTGTCTTGAGACAGCACCATATACATGTAACTATATGGTCTGATATACAGCATATAATACATGTAACTAAATGGATTAATACACAGCATATAATACATTTATATTTCTTTGCGTAGAAAGGAGCCAGTTGAGGTGGTTCGGGCATCTAGTAAGGATGCCACCTGGCCGCCTCCCTAGGGAGGTGTTCCAGGCACGTCCAGCTGGGCGGAGGCCGCGGGGCAGACCTAGGACCAGGTGGAGGGATTATATCTCCACACTGGCCTGGGAACGCCTTGGAATCCCCCAGTCAGAGCTGGTTAATGTGGCCCGGGAAAGGGAAGTTTGGGATGCCCTGCTGGAACTGCTACCTCCGCGACCCGACCCCGGACAAAGCGAATGAAGATGATGATGATGATGATGATGATAATACATTGAACTGAATGGTTAAATCTTAACACTTTCTAAGTAAAATCCTCAAACCGTCATTATAGGCAACTCTAATCTTATGAAAGCTTGCCCTTTTAAACTTCCCCCACAGACTGGCAGTATACAGCGGAGTGCAATAAGCACGAAACAGACTTATTTTGACATGATCCGAACACATTGAATTTCCTAGCCAACATGTTAGCTTGAGCATATAATATACGGCACTGCCTGTACATGTCATCGTCATCATACAATGTATCAGTAATGAAGTGCCCCAAATATTTTTGTTTTAGTACAACAACATAACTCCTGCTTTGCCAAGTAAAACACAGGGAAATTAAGATCCTTATTTCCTTTTGCTCTACATATCATGGCAACATTTTTTTTTGCATTGTATTTAACATAAGGTGACCAGATTTCTGAAATAGAAACCGGGGACATTTCCAGTTCAGCGGTATATAGCATTAAAATAGCCAATGTTATTAGCTATGAAATAAAAAACGGGGACAATTCTGGTTTCATGTAGTTTGACCATGGTAACTGTTTTCTGTAATAAACAATGGTGCAGTATATAGTTTTCTCTAAAAATAGCGCAAGCAGCAATATGATACGTTTGTAAACAAATGCCAACGCTTTTTGTAGCACTTTTGAGTGAGAATAAAAATGATAGTATTTTTGTTGTTGTGACGTCAGGCGGATCGCTCGTCTCGAGCAGCCCCATCTTTTTTTGGGGGGGGGGGGGGGGGACCACAACGCAAATGAGACCTCAACCTGTCTTTCTTGCCACTTACAATATTATTTCACTTAGTGGTGTGTTTTTAAGGCACAGTTAAAAACGAGGACATTTCTGGCGACAGGCTACTAAAAACGGGGACTGTCCCTGGAAAACGGTGACGTCTGGTCACCCTAATTTAACATCATGTTTTACCCCATAATCAGAACATATAGTCAGTAACTGTTGAAATCCTGAAAAACTGTTGATATACCACAATATAAATATTTATATATTTTTCATACATATTTTTTGTTATTATAGATGTTTTGCCACATCAAAAATGAAAAAGGCTTCAGCATCCCATGTTTTTTAAGTAGCGCGTAGTCGTAGCTTAGGCGATACAATTAATAACTATTGCCGTGGTCTTGAAAGCGGCGCGCTCAACTTCTGCTCTAGTCAGGAAGGTGAATATGGCGGCAATGCAAAACAAAGCTGTGGAATCAACAAACTTCAGAGGGTCTGAAATTGAAAGGATTATCAATCGCTGGCTAGTTGACTACTATTTATCTTTAGCATTAAATACTTTTAGAGATGATCAGTACTCGGACTTCTGCGAGATCAGAGACATACTTGACGGTGAGTGAATAATTTTAGTCGACGACAACGGATGGAATGGTAGCAAGCTAGCGTTGCTGTTAGCTTATTTCCAATGGGGATCAACGGTAGCAAGCTAGTAATGTTATCAGTTCTAAAACTGGACAAGTTGGTGTGTTCTGGGGCAACGCTAACTAGATAATGATGCTCTGACTTGTTATAATTACGTATTCAGGTGTGTTGTCTCGCCCATTTGAATCTACTGATTCCACTTCAACGAAGATCCGAGTTCTTCAGTTCCTCGCAAGGATAAATGACGGGGAAAAGCTTGGTGAGGTTTGGCATTATAAAGCGAGGCTGTTTACCCATAGCGCGTCAGTTACATTAATAAAATCATGAGCGTTCTATTTAAATATATATTTTTTGTTCTTTGCGACCTTAATTTTTATTCAGACTTTACATTTGACTCAGATGAGTCTATCACTCCGTTGGAGTCGGCCATGGGAGTGTTCGAAACCATCTGCCATGAGTGCAATGTTTCCCAACAGGACTTCGAGAGAATTCACACATCGATCAGAGAAATGGTTAGTAATGTACTTTGTTCAGTACACTAAGTAAGGGCTCTACTATAAAACGCCTATCTTTCTGGTATTATACGGTTTACTGCCTTATCTCACCGAACCTTACAACTATATCGTGATTACACAATCCAATGTTTGGTAGGCAACTTTGGGAACCAGAACCAATTAGTCAGGGCCAGTTGACAATACTAGGCAAATTTAAAACAAATTGGTTAGAATAAAAAAAAAGTGAAAAGAATGGCTGAAAAGGTAAGTAAACGAACAAATGTCCAAAACACTATACAAACACAGGTAGTTAAAACACCAAGGTACAAACATTAATAAAGAACATACAAAATATTAAGTGCAAGAAATAAAATACAAAGGAACAAGGGAATTAAGAAGAGGAAAGGGGGACTAATGTTTTCAGTAGTCCATCCATCCATTTTCCGCCGCTTATCCGGGACGGGGTCACGGTGGCAGCAGGCTAAGCAGGGTAGTCCAGACGTCCTTCTCCCCAGCAACATTTCCCAACTCCTCCTGGGGAATCTCGAGGCATTCCCAGGCCAGATGAGATATATAATCTTTCCAGCGAGTTCTGGGTCTACCCCGGGGTCTCCTACCAGTAGGGCATGCCCGGAAAACCTCCAAAGGAAGGCGCCCAGGAGGCATCCTAATCAGATGCCCGAACCACCTCATCTGGCTCCTTTCGACGCGAAGGAGCAGCGGCTCTACTCCGAGCTCTTTACCCTATCCCTAAGGCTGAGCCCAGCCTCCTTATGGAAGAAACTCATTCCAGCGAGGGAGTTCAAGTGTTCAGTAGTGGCTGTCAGAAAACCATGTTTTAAGCTGTGTTCTAAAGGTTGAGTATGTACATCTTTGATGCGGGTGGGTACTGAGTTCCAGTTTGGTAAGGCTTTGACAGAAAATGAAGACTGACCAAATGCACTTTTCTTGAATGAGACTAAACAGTCTCCCTGTGTGGTGCTTCTTGCTAGACAATGTTAGATCAGATGTGATAAAATCATTGCATTCATGTGTAATTTGGCTGCTTATCAAGGTCGTGTTTCTAATTTATTTAAAATTGGCTAGGTTCAACTTGACCCTATGGCATGTTTTCTTAATATGTGCTTTGAATGAGCATTTAGAATCTACAAGGATATTCGAACTGGGGCGCAAGCTATATATTTTAAACCTGAAATTTGACACAGTTACATTGTCTTTGTGAGAGAAAATTTTCTTTTATTGCGTAATTGTTCCTTCTTAGATTTATTAGTCTCTTATTACAATTATTTTTGTTTCTTTCATGTATGTTTCTCCTGCCTTATGCAAAGCACATTGAATTGCTTATTTGTATGAAATGTGCTATACAAATAAATTTGATTTGATTAAAATTCTCTCTGGAGTTTAATTTCATCACAAGCTACTGACATTTTAGCCAGTCTCAAAACAAAAAGGAAAATTGCTTTTAGTCTCTGGGTAAGGTTGTTGGTTAGCATTATTCATTTGACCTTCTTACCCGTGCTGTACTATTTTCAAATATGTTTCTGTGATTTGTTTTCCTGCTCAGTTGGTAGTAGTCTGCATTAAGAACAAGGAGTTTGACAAAGCCAAGGAGATATTGGCCAAACACTTCCCTAAAGGCATGGCTGGGAAGGTAAGCTGACTGGGATAAAACTGGGCTTATAATACACTGGGTGCTTTTGATTGCTTTAATATTTATGCTCAAAGAAATGTAACTAATCCCTGAAATTATGTTCTATACAGAAAGCCAAGTTTATGAATCTGATTAACAAGAAGAGATGCAAGCATGAAGTCCTGGAGCATGTTTCATTTCAGCAGTTCAAGGATGAGATGGTGCAGTTTTGTGAGAGCCTTTACCCTGCCTCTGTTCCCTTTTTACATCAAGTATGTTATAGCTGTACATTCTCTCTAAATAATTATTTTGAAATATATTTTTCCATTAGCCTCATTTGAACTATTTACACAGACAGCTGTTTGTGCTCTGGCCTATTCATAAAAAAACAATTCTGAAATGGGACGCTTCCAATAGGCATGTAATTATTTGATTTCCAGGCTGCAAAACAACTAGTTGATAAAAGACCAGGTATGGTAGAAGGGGAAAGCACAGAGTTGCAACTCGTGAAGCAGGATGCTCCTGTAGCCTCTGCTGTTCTACAAGAGATACCTGACAAATGTAAATTGAGGTAAATGTGTTCCTTTGTTAGATCTCTGGCTTAGCATGGCAGGCCATGTGGGTCATGTCTAACCATTGATATCATCTCCATCTCTTCTAGTAACCGTTCTGTTGTCCAGCAGAAGAGGCTGGAAGCGATGTACATTGCAATGGCCGAGGAGGTAGAGCTTCCAATGACCTTTGCTCAATTGGAGGAGGAGGTTGAGCAAGAGGTCAAAGAAAAATGTGCTCTAGATACAGAAAGTATTTCCTTGTGCCTCTCAGTTAGCCCAATGGAGGGCTCTGATGAGGAGCCAGAGCAGCAGAAAGATCCCCTTCAGAGGACCTCAAACAACCCTATCGAGGCCTCTGCAAAAGATAATGCCACAGCAGACAATGTAATCCCCCCTGAAGTAAATCCTCTAATTGAAACCACCCCACTGTGTAGGAATAGCCAAGTCTACACTGTTGCACGGTTAGTGCTGGAACCAGATAGCCAGGTGAGCGAACAAGATTCATTGGCCTCTCAGGAGCAGGTGTCTGAAACCAGACTTCCAGATCCAGTACAGCTATCAGACAGCCAGGAGGACCCACTGAGTCCTGTGTCCACTCTTAAAACACCTACACGGCGACACAGAAAGAGGCCAGCCAGCAAAACATCCATTCAGTAAGTCCGTATGCGTCATTGTTAAAAACCGTTGTAAGGTCTAACTCTTTTAGGTTTAGAGATGCTTTTGAACCAGTCTACTGGCTTGTTAATGATCAGTAGAGTTGATTGTTTCCCTTTTATGCCCCTTTCATAGCGACGTGTATATAGTAGAGACCTCAGATGACAGTTCCCCCCAAAAAAGTGTGCACTCTTCTCCTCAAGAGAGTTCTACCCCTCAAAGGTTATCAACCAAGAGCAAGACTTCAGACACAAAATGGTTGGTTTGATTATGATTACTGAAGGTTAGATCTGAACAGAACTGTAAAGCCTGTGTCAGTAAATGTTTTATTTTGGCACATGGGACCCCTTGGGTTATGACTCCAAGAATACATTTGTTAGTTTTTTTGTCATAACATTAGTACATATCCGCATCAAAGATGATTTAATCTGATACTTTATGACAGGTCTAACCCTTCTATTTAACTGTTCTTTTAAGGCATAATGGCAATAACACTGTATCCTTTGTTTAAAAAATATGTATATCGAGTGGCTAGGTCAAAGGTTGCAACAGTGGTACATACAGTGTATTGCAGAAGTTTCCATGCACAGGAGTGTGAATCTAAATGTTCCAAAAAATAACACTCACTTTGATTTATAGGCAACAGCTTTTCAATGCTGCAAAAGAAACAAAGGAACAGTGGAGTGACGAAGACTCACTTTTCAACTCACATAATCAAACCGGTAATTCTAATATCAGAGAAACCATATTTGCACACTAAAGGACTTCAAAAACAAAGGGCAGCAGTTAATGGTTTAACAAATTCATGTTAATGTGTCATACATCCAGAAAAGGATTGTGTCAAATATTGAATGAAAGTTTAACATAGCCTAAAAATGCTAAAATATTTATTTCCATTCATTAAATACTTCCTATCATTAAGTTTTTTATTGGTCTCTTGTTGAGATGTGACTAGAGTACTAAATTACAAAATACATTTAAGATAATTTGGTCCTATTCATATGAATTTACTAATTAAATTTTCCCCCCTTTAAAACCTCATACAGGATCTGGTCTTAACAGCACCAAGAGTTCGGGTCACACAAAGAAGGTAAGTCGAATTGTCTGTTCATTAAAAAAGCACCTCTTTCAGCTACTACTGTGCTTATCAATTGTATGTTGACCTTGCCAAAAAGGATTTTAATGCCCCAATGGTCGAATTCCTTTTAATTGGTTGTTAGCAAACCAACATTGAGTATTACTAACTGGTAGCCCAGTTATCCTGAATTTGTCTCTAGGGTTCTTGTAATATTTCCTTCCCTATTACAGAAGTGGAACGCAACAGAGACTAACTGGTTAAAAAAAGGAGTGCAAAAATATGGGGAGGGCCAGTGGGAGAAAATTCGAACAGCTTTCCCCTTTGAAGGTCGCACTTCTGTCAACATCAAGGATAGGTGGAGGACAATGAAGAAGCTGCATTTGGTATAGGGAAGTTTTTTCTGTAAAACTTGCTCAAATCTTTTGGTTTTGAAGAAGCTGCATTTGGTATAGGGAAGTTTTTTTCTGTAAAACTTGCTCAAATCTTTTGGTTTTGAGCACAACCAATTTTTCAAAGTAAAAGCCATGTTGAGAAAAAACATTGAGGCTCAATGCTAAGTTGTCCCTCTAAATATTCTTACAATTTTAACAGTATGCATACAAACTGGGAGAAATGTTTGATATTGTGTTTATAAGTGGTGCATTGTTTGTTATACAAAACTTAAATGTGCCTAAAATTTTAAGATGTGAATGAGGTTTTTCAGAAGTGTAAATGGATCATTCTGTTTTAAGTGTGAGAAAGTGAAATACACTTCAGGGATTTTCTTTTTGGTTGTATATTTTACAAAGGGCTAGAAAATTGTTACAAGTATTGATCACATTTTATGTTAACTGTATTAAGGTTCAAACCAGACAAACATTGTATGTATGCAGAACAAATAAAATTGTGTTCACCAGCAGGTAGTCCTTTCCTTTTTGCTCAAAGATTTTTAGGGAGCAGACTGCTTACATGAAATCCAGGTAATAACCTGAGACTATTGGTTATCATTCAATGCTCAAGCCAATGTAAATGAATTTCCATGTCCTGTAGATTTAAGTCCATTACATTGCTAAACCACAACCCTGATTATGTTAACGTATCCTCACTCCTGATGAACTCTCCAATGTCTGCTTGATGAAACACAACAATCGACATCGGATCCACTCGCCGACACTCTTGTGTGGACTTAGCTGCCACTCCAAAGCCCTGCAGAAAACGGAGTGTAAACTTGTTCAAGAAAAAGTGTTAAAATAAGAACCCTGTACACTAAGCAAACTACTTGATAAACATTTTCATATAATGCATTTTTACAATCCAATTCTGTTGACAACCAAAAAGTAAAAATAAAAGCAATTAATCAATCTGCCACCAGAGGGTTATTTAAATTTACTCAATGAAAGAACAAAGACCCCCTTTGAGTTTCACTTCAGATAATCTTAACTTTTCACGATTCATTCAAAATAAAATAGCAACATGGCCCAGTCTTTCATATCATTGTGGAGATTAATGCTTACCAGAGGCACATCTGCCATGGAGTAGACCACCACTCCTTGATACTGATCTGTGTTCTCTGTGATCCTCCCCAGGCCGGATTTCAACACATGGTTCCCATAGAGGTAGGATTGCTCTTGTCCAGGCTTAACCCATACCTTGAACTGAAGATTATTCAATTATTTAAAGACAATTTAGCTTAGTAAAAATAAAAATGAGGCTTTATAAGCTAAACAGACAATTAATTATGTGTTTTGCTTGGTCGCAATGCCAAGGACACGTTCCTTTTCAACATTTAAACCGTTCCAATTAAGTGTAAACAATAGCAGTGCACCCATATCCCTGGCAGAGGTCACTGAGGTAATTAAGAAGCTCCACATTGGCAAGGTGCCGGGAGTGGATGAGATTCGCCCCGAGATGCTGAAGGTTCTGGACATTGTTGGGCTGTCTTGGTTGACACGCCTCTTCAGTGTCACGTGGAGGTCGGGGACAGTACCTATGGAATGGCAGACTGGGGTGGTGGTTCCCATTTTTAAAAAGGGGGACTGGAAGGTGTGCTCCAATTATCAGAGAATCACACTTCTCAGCCTACCTGGGAAAGCTTATGCCAGGGTGCTGGAAAGGTGGCTCTGACAGATTGTCGAACCTGCTGCCCCAAGCGAGGGAGTTCAAGTATCTCGGGGTCTTGTTCACGAGTGAGGGTAAAATGGAGCGTGAGATTGACAGGCGGATTGGTGCAGCGTCAGCAGTAATGCAGCGTTGTACCGGACCGTCGTGGTGAAGCTGCACTGCTCAGAAGCTTAGCCGAAAGGCGAAGCTCGTAATTTACCAGTCGGTTTATGTTCCAACCCTCACCTATGGTCATGAGCTTTGGGTAGCGACTGAAAGAATGAGGTCACGAATACAAGCGGCTAAAATGAGTTTCCTCCATAGGGTGGCTGGGCTCAGCCTTAGAGATATGGTAAGGAGCTCAGAGTAGAGCCGCTGCCCCTTCGCGTCGAAAGGAGCCAGGTGAGGTGGTTCGGGCATTTGATTAGGATGCCTCCTGGGCACCTTCCACCTCCCTACTGGTAGGAGACCCTGAGGTAGACCCAGAACACGCTGGAGAGATTATATCTCATCTGGCCTGGGAACGCCTCGGGATCCCCCAGGAGGAGCTGGAAAACGTTGCTGGGGAGAAGGATGTCTGGACTACTCTGCTTAGCCTGCTGCCACCGCGACCCGGCCACGGATAAGCGGCGGAGAATGGATAGATGAATAGCAGTGCAGAGGAAAAAGTTGTGTTTCTTTCGCCAAATGTACACAATTATCCATTAATCATAACTCAGTATGATTAGATGAGGTAACACCTACAAAACAACTGTGGATAGATCCCGATCTATTTGATCTTGATCTGACAGTAATAAGTCTTTTAGGCTTGGCAAGCAGTGAAGAGTATCATACAAACTAAAAAGCATTCAAAGCTATCATGGTCTAGCGTGGAGGCTGGAGACTATGGCAAATAAGTAATTCCTGAAAGTTTAATAAGTTCCACTAATTGGTGATTAAACGTTAATCACGACCTCAATGATCAGCATCTCACATGAATTGCAATATGCAGTAGACCTATAGTCAATATATTTCCATATGTGAAATTAATTGGTGACAGGAGCAGCACAATTTAATGGCACTTGTCATTATGCATGACATGGTCAGACAGGGACGTTCTTAGATCATTAGCTAGAGGAGAGACATAAAAATGTAGGACTGTGACACACAGGAGTCCAGGACTCTTCAATGCCTCACTGGTGAACATAGACAGTAGACAGTTCCCAAAATCAAGCAATAGTTGTTTGTAACCCTTGCTCTAACTGTTAATTAAAAACGAATTACGTTGCTTGTTGTCTCACCTTTGCATAAGGGGCCAAGAAGTCCAGTGCTGTGATGTGCAGGCGAAACTTCAGGGTCTTGGTGAATTTACCAAAGCAGGTCCCTACAGACACCAACTTGTCACGGGAAATATTGGTAGCCATCTTCAGAATTTTCTCACTTAAAGTGGACAGTAAACATAATTTTTTTTAAACAGACGTCCTAAAACAAGCAAAATTGTACAAGGAACAAACAACAATGAACAACTAAATGAGTCAAAATAAATCGCTTAGATATCATGTCTATAAAATGATGTTGCACGTACGATTGTACTCACATTTCAATCAACAGAATGAGGAAATACATGTATGAATAAGTATAACTAACTGCACGTGTTTGTGGTTGGGCCAACGTAGCGAATCATGTCTAACGTGCACATCGCTTATGCACATGGCTAGTCCGACCTAGCAGCTTGCTAGCCAAGTACATGGGCTATATAGCCAGATAAAACAGTACACAACAATATCATGTGTAGATTACCTTATATAATATACGCGGTCGTTGTGAAGTCTGAAGCAGTAGGTCCCATCAGGTCGATCAACGAGGAGTTTAATGTTCTCACCAATACTGTGGGAAGTGAGAAAGAAGAATCACATTGAGTTACTAGTTAGTTTTAACTAACCATTCTGGGTTAAAAAATTTACATTATTATACAGCAAACTCACTATTTTGACAGCTTTTCAAACATAATCTTCGTTTCCTCATCCGTCAGAGGCCTCATTTTGAGTATTAATCGAGCAAATCGCTGGAAAATAGGAAACGTTGTAAAACGTGGGTAAAGGCGGAAGTTATTATTTGCCTGCGTCATCACCAAGTGACGTCGCTTTTTTCCCTAGCTAGAGCCCTAGCTGGCTAGATACTTATGAAAAGATATATTTACATTTCCAGGGTATAATACACGGATCAGTTACATCAATAGTCTATTTTCTTGCTTTTAATGTTCACATGTAGTATTATAACTTGCTGTTTAAAGTATATTTGCAAAGGTTTGTATCGTATTTTGTGGTGTTTCTGACAGATATGGCAGCTGTTGACGTGGAAGATGAAAGCATTCTAGCGTCAATATTCAAAGACAGCTTCCCAGACAATTGGAGGGAAAATCCAGATTTTGCTGCTTACCTATCTGAACTAAGTTCCTACGGCGTGGAGAAGTTGAATCGTGAACCAGAAAGGCTGGCTGAGGAGAGGGTTCAGATTTTGCAACAAACAAGGGAGCTGGCGTTCTCAAACTACAAGACTTTCATTCGCACAGCAGACTGTACTGAAGAAATATATAGGGACTTTGGGCAGGTTGAGAGCAGCGTTTCTAAACTGTTAGACAAGTTGCCCAGCTTTGGTGAAAAATGCAGGTTGGTTAAAAAGGTCTATTTTGCATATCAACCCAAATGACTTGCAAAGCCCCATTCATTAGTATCAACGTTGTAATATCTGTGTTCTCTAGGGGTTTTATGAAGGAGGCAGAAGAGATTGGGGCAAGTCGACGAATGAACAGCCTCACACTAAATCGTCATACCGAGATCCTAGAGATTTTAGAGATACCTCAGCTTATGGACACCTGCGTACGCAATGGCTATTATGAAGAGGCACTGGAGCTGGCAGCCTATGTCAAGAGACTTGAGAAGAAGCACTCCTCACTACTGGTCATCCAGGTACTGCTATCTACACATCTCACACCCCTGCAACCTAAATACCTTGAAATGTAGTATCCTTTAATAATGTCACTTGTTTGTCACCATAAGGGTATTGTCCATGAAGTTCGCCAGTCAGCACAGCTAATGCTAAACCAACTCCTGCAGCAGCTGCGCTGTAACTCCCAGCTACCTGTTTGCCTTCGTGTGATTGGTTACCTGAGAAGGATGGATGTGTTCACAGAGGCAGAACTACGAGTAAAGTTTTTGCAAGCAAGGGGGAGCTGGCTTCGCTCCATACTTGTTGCTATTCCTGACGATGACCCCTATTTCCATATCACCAAGACCATTGAGGCCTGCCGTGTTCACCTCTTTGACATTATTACTCAGTACCGTGCAATTTTCTCTGATGAAGACCCACTGATGCCACCCGGAGAACAGGTGGTAAATGAGAGTGCAATCTTCCATGGCTGGGTGGTGCAGAAGGTGGCTGAGTTCCTGGAAACTCTAGAAAGAGATCTCCAATGTGGGGTTGGTGGCCGCCTCGACTCCCTGCTTGGTCAGTGTATGTACTTTGGCCTTTCCTTCAGCAGAGTTGGTGCAGACTTTCGTGGACAGCTTGCACCAATGTTCCAGAGAGTAGCCGCAGAAACCTTCCACAAAGCTCTTCAGGAAGCAGTTGAGAAATGCCAGGAGAACATGAATATGTACACATTAATCTCTCTGCCCTCCATGTTGGGTGGCACCATACCACCTGTGGTGCCAAGCATCCAGCCAGGCACTCTCCAGCCCCCAATGACACTCCTGGACTTCCAGCCGCTCGCCTGTTTCCTCAACAACATCCTGACAGCCTTCAACGACCTCCGGCTGTGCTGCCCGATAGGATTGGCCCAAGAGGTCACTAAATCTCTAGAGGATGCTCTTTTGATGGTAGGAAGGCTTGTTAATATAGCTCTATATTAAAAAAAATCACATACATAATGCATAGTGTTTAAACGTGCCCTTTAACTTGAAAAAACTGTGGTTCTGAATCCTAATTGAAAGGGTCTACTGACCATCTGTGGGGTCTTTTGGGTACCACATATCCTTATATTAACTGGTGATATTGTCAGCCATTTTGGTCATTTACAATTGAAATTTACGGTAATCGTATGTCTTATTGGTTGACTGCAGTATGTTGTAATGTAAATAGAATGTTGTAACTATTGGTCACTAATGGTGATAACTCTAAGTTCACTGTGTCTTCTCTTCAGGTGACAAAACTGATTTTGATATTCCACAGGGCTGAGGAGTCAGCCTTTAGCAGCAAGGAGAAAGAGCTTTTTGTTAAGTTCTGTTGTGCCTTTGCAGAGGACATGGTACCATTTCTCAACCGTTGTCTGCAGGTCCTATTTCCTCCTGCTCAGCTAGCTCTCGCACTGGGTACATATATATTCTACAATCTTTGTCGCTCAGAGTATTGTTTGGTGCAGTACTGATAATATGAGTGAAATGCTTTGGTAAATGTAAGAGATAATGAAATATGTGGATTTAAAAAAAATTTTTTTTTCCACGTGCTAGGTATCCCTCCAACACAAGTTCACAAATATGGCAGTCTGGGGTGTATTGACGTGAACACAATACTGGAGCCTCTGGAGTTTGTGTTGCCCAAAAGAGAGGTTGTGGCACCAATGGTGGACCTCAGTCCCCAGCTGAGCAGTCTGACAACAAGTCCACCTGAACCTATTCTCAGTGACAACTTGAAATTAGTAGATGCAACAATGGAAAACACACCTAACACAGAGCCAAAATCTGATGAGCCCCCTTTTACCAAAACTGCTCAGACATTTTCTGACCCAGAGTTGGATGCTATTCTAAATGAAGCAGATGGTAATAAGTTAGAGGAACACAAGTTGGAAGAAAGTATATTTTTGTCAGAGTAATGGGTGTTAAATCATGTAATAAGAATGCCTTTTATATTGCTAAGGCATAATGCTGTGGGTTCATTTTGCCATTTATCAAATCTTTAATTGTCTCTATAAATACAAGTCTTACTATTACGATATGTTTTATTTTCCCATCAGCTGCTTTCACAGGGTATATTAAATAACAGGACAAAACATTGAAAAGATCTTATGAATAGATGTAATGAGTCTGATTCCACCAGAGTAAACATTTAATTGATTTGTTTAAAATAAAATTAAAAAATATTTATGATTTGTTTCATAATTCAAATTATTTCAGCTGTCACAGACTTCCAATAAAAAGCAAGTCTTAAATTAGCTTTTTAAACTAAATACAATTTATCTTTCATTCAATATATGAGAAACAGAATTTTATCAAGTGATCAAACTAGGCTAGTCTTAGATAGCTATGACAGGCAAACAGTTGCTTAAGAGTGGTTGTAAAGTATACATGGCTACATCATCTTATTTTATGAATTAACCTTTCTGATAAGGCAGGTTTATTGGAAACTTGATTACATACTACTTTAAAATGTAATGATTATATTGCCAGAATTTATTACGAAAGTCGAAATACAAGTTACAATATGAGTTACATGCAGTGAACCAGAAAGACGCTTTTAGAAGCACTGGAGATATAAATGTATTGTTACAACACCGCATTAAGTTCACTTGCAAAATAGACTATACAACTATTTGAACAAAATAGAGTATTACTTTTTGAATTTGTTTAGTTATTGTAAGTTCTTTTGATAGTGCTTTTCCATGTGACTATTGCATTTATATGATTGCTAAAAAATCATTTGCAGATTAGGTTCTTAATGGCCACAAAGGGATGTGAATGTTGAAGTTCTATTTATTCTTGACAAATTTCTTCTGGGCAGCGTTAGGGTTGCTTCTCTGCCTGCCTCCTCCACAATGGCTGTCCCGTATGTTCAAGTTAGCGGCCCGACTGTAGATGTCGTTCACAGAGAAGGGCGAGCCACCGGGTATGTAGTCTGGGTCAAAAACATTGGTCTTCTGGTGGGCTTTGCGTGACAGTCTCTGCTGAGGGAAACGCTGGTCTTCCACCAGGTAGGGGTTGTTGGCATGTTTGCCTCCCTGTGGCTTGGGAAGGGTATACTGCATAATAAACAAAAGGTTTCACATTAGATTAATATAAGATGATGTAATAATCAAGTTGTAAAACAGTCTAAAATGTGAGCGAGTAAACTGCATGGTCCATAAGTTTGTGTTCAAAATTTGTTTTACCCTCTTTCCCTTTGGATTTAGCACTTTGGGGTTTTTGGAGAAGTGCATTTGCAGACTGCCGTCCTTATTGAGAGTCACTGCAATCTTCTTCAGTGTCTTGTTGCCACAGTGTGGGCAAAACACCTTATTCATGTTTGTTGTGGTCCTGAAATGAAATGTTTTGATACATTTAACTAAGGACAGTTATTTATTGTCAGTGTGGCCAAATACTGTTTACTGTTGTACCCACTTGAAACAGGCATGGCAGCGCAAGATGTAGTTCCTTGCTTGCTTAATGAGCATTCCATTCACAGAGAGCACATGAAGTCCAATTTGAATAAGTACATTCTAGAGAAGAAAAAAACATGTTTTGTCCAAAATCCTAAAGTCATTTAAAAAATACATAACTTAAAACTCACAACTTCTGCCAACCAATACCTGCATAGCAAAGTCTGTAGTCAGACAGCCAACTTTGACATCATCTGGAGACGTCCAGTTGCCTGTTTCCATTTGAACCTGCTTGATGTTGCTAGGAGTGATCCAACCACCATCCCCCTCCTCTTCTTCTTGTTCATAATTTTCCTCACTCTCCTCTTCAAACTCTCCGTCTTCCTTTAACTTTGTTTGGGGAACCGTGATAATGTTTCCACCCTCCGGCACCCTTTTGTCTGATATGCCAATGTCCTCAACGCTCTGCAGGTAAAAAAAAGTGACAGCCTGCATCTTTGGGAGACTCGTGATAATTTCAACTGTGTGGTTACTGCACACAGAAACAACAAAGAGATTTAAAAATGAAACATTTATATCAGCAGCAATGCTATTCAGGTTTTGTGCTAACCAGCAATTCTAACAGGTCCGCCTCAATGGAGGGCAGGGGGTTCCTCCAGAACTGGAAGCTGTTGAACTCTCCATCCTGACCTGTAGTGTGTCTGTCACTTTTAGATCCATTAACTGGTTTCTGTTGAGACCATAAATAAGAAAAACGTGCATTTGTGATTTAGATGGCATGACAAAATCCATAAAATTATTCGTTTTATTAAGCAAAGAACAAACGGTAAGAATAAACAAAAAAACATTTTTACCTTTGTGGGGAAATGAAATCCTGCAACATTTACAGGTGCCTCTGGGTGACGTTGTGTGTTGTAAACTTCAACCTAATGAACATATAATAATGTACATAAAACAAAATGCAGTGGTATAGGCAAAAATATCTAAATGATTAGTAGCGTAACAATTACCTTGAATTCTGGCTCCTTTTTAAGGTGTTCAGTACCAACATGTTCAAATTCAAGCTGGTATGTTAGAGCTAAGACTTTGATATCTGTGGCAGAGAGACTGGGATAGTCTCCTGTCTTTTTGGAGAATTCAGTGACTAAGCAGGAGCAACATGAAGACGACAGGTAAACATAAAAAAAAATATGTATGATTAGTTCACAATAGGACAATGACATCAACAATTATTTTCTTCAAGAATGACAACGCGCAAATATGTCTTTAGTATTGACAATATATTTGCATTACCTAATCTGATGTACTCGGGAAGAGGTTCTCTGAAGTTAAGTGTGTATGGTAGGACTGACAAACCCCTCCTGGTGGGTTTGTCTCTGATTTCATTAACCACATCATTCAAGGTGTAGATATTCCTTCCAATTTCCTACACCAGAAAAACATTAAAAAAAAAAAACATAAGCTTAGAAAGACATACAAAATCATTACAACTCACTGGAAGAGGACAAAAGGCAAAAAAAAGTCATGGCAAGTACAGCTGATTGTAACACAGAGAGCGAGGCAGACTTGGTCCTGCCACCAGCTTGTCATCAGATGTGATGCTACAGACACTGCTAGTAATCTGCTTAAAAATATATGGTCACGCTAAACTTACTTAGTAAAAAATAAATACTGAATTAATCGTGTGTTGAATATCACCTGAAGGGGTGCTTTCTTTAAAAATGCTCCAGCATCTGCGACAACATGTTCCACTAAGGTACTCGCCATCTTGGATAGAGGCTGTATACAAGATGAACCAATCAGTGCAAACTATCGAGGAACATCTCGCGATTTTCGAGCTTGTGACGCTTTGTTGAGGTGGTTTTGGTAGGAGAAACATGGCAGCCCGCTGGAGTAGTGAGAATGTGGTGGTTGAGTTTCGTGATGCACAGGTATTTCTAATTTAACCATATGCAATATATAGTTTGTGTAGAAGGCCAAACTAATTTCGGGAAGGGATCAGGCATTTTACCCCATAATCGCATATCCTTTGTAAATTATACTGCTCCCCAGACCGTGCATAAGTTATTAAGCCATTCATACGCACGAAGGGAATACTTTTTTGCCGATGTAAACACTTATAGATAGTTCGGTTTTTCACTAGGACGGGCGATTAGGTAGAGACACTGTTATAATATTTGGCATGCCCCATGCAATGCGAAACTTGACTTGTCTTATGTATTACAGGCCACTGCCATGTCTGTGGATTGCTTGGGCTGCAATGCTGTGCTATCTGGGTGTGTATCTGAACATGCTACAGCCTATTTCATTTTCATCACCAGCTAATGAAATCCCTCCTTGGATTGCTGTCAGAATTTCTCACCAGGACTACAGCTCCAGTTGTTGATTCTCTTTTGCAAATTTTAATGTGTGAAACTATAGATAGGCTACATTTAATGACACCCTAGCATTTAGTCACCCCAGTGACTAAATTTGCGTAATTATTGATAACGATTGAATATTTTCTTCTTTCAGACGGCGTTTTTTGTATGTAGTGAATTTGGAAACCCCATCTGAAGCCCCCCGTAAAATTGGACGCCAGAGCAAGTGGGATGTGGGGACTGTGCAGTGGAACCCTCACAAGACAGAGTCCCATGTCTTCGCTGCTTCTGTGGGACCTTATTAAGAAATTATACCTCTCAAATGCTTTGTGTTCACAATACCTCTCCAGGCAGAATCTAGAAAACACATAGAATATGTAAACAATATTTTTTATATAGCATGAGCAATATGCTGGTGTTTTACAATGTAAGCCAACGATCATTCTACTGAATGTGTTGTGAAAGTTTTTTTTGTAATTGCAGAGTAACCAGCGTGTGGACTTGTACAGCTGGAAAGATGGCTCTGGAGAGGTCCATACTTCCCTGCAGGGACACACAAGAGTCATAAGGTAACACAAGAAGACATTGGAAAAAGGAACTTGTTCGTATTTTTGCACATCGGCTACCTAATGAAATGGTCTCTGTAGTACATGTGCAAATCAAATTAATTAATTATTTTATTCATTCGGTTATTCTTTCATTAAAGTTTTTCTTCTTCACAGTGACCTGGACTGGTCTTGGTTTGAGCCAGAGTATCTTGTCACAAGTTCTGTAGATACATATATCTATATCTGGGATACCAGGTAAAATGCTAATATTAAAAACAAATTAAAAGTTGAAAAAAACTGTGTTAATAATGTTAGTAAAATGACTTAATCTTTGTTTTCACAGAGACACACGAAAACCTACAGTGGCACTGTCTGCTGTTGGTGAGTGATCATTCTGTTTGATAATAGTATTTTTGTTTGGTTACGCTTTACTGTATTAGTTTACAAGTATTCAATCAATGTTTACCATATATCTTTCTTTTGGTTTATTATTTCTAGCTGGTGCCTCCCAGGTGAAGTGGAATAAGAAGAATCAATACCTCCTTGCCTCCAGTCATGATGGAGATGTACGAATCTGGGACAAAAGGGTGAGTGCAGATATGGGTAGTCCGTCAGATACAGTAGTACATGGTTTGAATCATATCAGATTTTAGATAGTGAGATAGTTTGCCTTGTTATCTCCCAAATAGTAATTGAACAGTTAGTTAAGTGCTCATTTCTGACAACTTGTCAGTAGTTTCTCTGATATTGACATTGTGTTTTCTTATCTGTGTGTACTAGAAACCAAACACAGCAGTGGAGTATGTAGCAGCCCACTTGTCTAAGATACATGGTCTAGACTGGCACCCAGAAAATGAATACATCCTGGCCACGTCCAGTCAGGATAACTCTGTCAGGGTAAAGACCATATTTTCTTCCCTAAAAATATAACAAGTGGTATTTTTTTATATAAAATAAAATAATAATACATAATCCAACCAGTCAGTCATCTCTGCTTTCACTCAATGTATCTGAACAGTTCTGGGACTATAGACAACCTAGGAAGTATCTCAACATCCTGTCTTGTCAGGTTCCAGTGTGGAAGGCCAGATACACTGTGAGTAGTCTCTTGCAAGAATCTCCTACTCATTATTCCCTGACGTGTGTGCGTGTGCGCGTGCGTGTGCATGTGCATGTGCGTGTGTGTGTGTGTGTGTGTGTGTGTGTGTGTGTTTGTGTGTACGTGGGAGATAAGGGGGTGCGGGAGTGCATGTCCACATAAGTGTCTTACCCTGTGCTTCTCTCCCTACAGCCTTTTTCCAATGGGTTGGTAACTGTGATGGTTCCCCAGTTAAGAAGAGAGAACAGTCTTTTACTGTGGAGCACATTGGACCTAAACAGTCCGGTCCATGCCTTTGTTGGACATGACGATGTTGTTCTGGAGTTTCAATGGCGCCCACAGAAGGAAGGTTTGTACATCATTGCTGACCAGCTTCATCAACAGAAAACGAACCACTAACATTGAAAATGCTGCATTGTCTCTTACAGATCACACTTCATTTTAAGGAAAATGTTATAATTGTAATCCTAGCGTTTATGCTTTATTTAAGTAATGTGTAGTGCTTTAACTCTAGTCTTTGTTAATTAGGCTCTAAGGATTACCAGTTGGTTACATGGTCCAGGGACCAGACCCTGAGAATATGGCGTGTCGATCCACAGCTACAAAAGGTGGGTTCTAATATAATCTTTGTTGAAGTACTACAAATGGTATCTGCAGTTTAGACAATAGACTATCATATTGTCAAGAAGCTGTTTTGATATTGTTACTACAAAACCAGTCCCCTGTGTACACTGTTTGTTATTAGGTATTAATGAGCTGTGTGTGTGTGTGGTCGCAACATGTAGCTGTGTGCTAATGACATTGTTGAGGAGCTGTTGGATGGCATGTCCCTGACCACAGAGTCAGAGAAGACGGTGCCCTCTCAGGACCCTGAGCCCCTGCACACTTCTGGCCTGTCAGCTGACAATCTGCAATGTAAGGGAAGGTCGTTGAGTTGCATGATAACTGTATTGGGTTTGCACCCATGGAATTTTTATAATCCTTTCCAAAGGATAGTATCACAAGGCATCATTTAAGATCGCGTTCCACTGCTGATGTGAAATAATTGGGTTAAGCAATACTAGGTATTATTTTTCTCATATTGGCATAATTGGTTAGTTGTGTTGTATGTTTGATATCTTAGTGATGTAAGAGGGTGTGACTTATTTCTAGGATGAATGCAAACTAGTCAACTTCATTGTTGCATTGTACTCTTTGTAAATCATTTAACACCATTTATTTGCGACGTACAAGTGATCTATCACCACTTAGTGTTTTTATTTTGGGATTCAGTTCAGGATGGGAGCCAGTTGGGCCTGAGCTCTGGCGGCCGTCATGAAGCCCCAGGTCTGCCTCAGACCCTGCAGCAGGAATTTTCACTCGTCAACCTGCAGATCAGGAATGTGAATGTGGAGGTGAGATACTGTTGGTCTTTATTTTCTCCAGTTTCTATCGGTTATGAAAAGTTAGTATTTGTTGAACCGCTGATTCAGAAAAAAAAAAATATTGTTTCTTATCCAGTGTCTTGTTCCTCCCTTGTTTTTCTCCCTGAGCTCAGATGGATGCGGTGAACCGAAGCTGCATTGTATCGGCCCACTTTGGGAGCCACCAGGTCCGGCTGGTGGTTAAGTTCCCTGCCCAATACCCCAACAACGCTGCACCCTCCTTTCAGTTTATCTCTCCTACCACTATACCTCCTGCCATGAGGAGCAAGATCCAGAAGGTACTGGAGTTTCTGATTGAAATTGTAGATGTAGTGGAGACCCTGGCCTCTATAGATTGGTCTAATTAACTTATTGTTGTGTGGCAACCAATGTTTTTTATACAATGTTGTGAAGGTCCTAGCATTAGACCTGAGTAGGGTCTGTATTTGTTTTTTTAATTAAGAAGGGAATATTGACAGTGTATAAATCTGTATGTTCTCTCTTCAGATCTTGACAGACACATCGCTTCAGAAGGTGAAGAGGAATCAGAACTGTCTGGAGCCCTGTGTCCGACAGCTGGTTTCCTGTCTAGAGTCATACATGGTCAGAACTACTTCTTTGCTGTAAAAAAAATAAATAATAATACACAATTTATTTACAAAGCAAATCAACTTTTAAATTGCACCTAAAGGTATATAAAAGACTCCTGAGTAAATTAGTTGATTCTGTAATCATGGTGGATTCTTTCTGTTTTCAACATATACCTACAGACCCAGGAAGATGGCACTGGCACAGGTCCCTATGTGCTGTCCAACCCTGCAACCACAGCCCTACCATCCTTCCCCCGGGTCATCAATGCCTATGGCTCCTACCAGGATGCCAACATCCCCTTCCCACGCACCTCGGGGGCACGCTTTTGTGGCACAGGCTGTTTGGTCTACTTCACCAGGCCAATCACCATGCACCGCTCTGTACCCACCACTGAACCCACTCCCAGGTGACAAATTCCGATCAAAATAAATACATATATATTTACTTATGTACACTTATATACGTATATCTACATATTCTAGCCATATGTCTTATAATCTGTGTGTGCTCTTCCCTCAGGTCCCTGTCAGCTCTGTCAGCGTACCACAGTGGGGTGCTGACCCCTATGAAGATGCGCAGCGAGTCTCAGAGCACCCTGAGGCTGTACAGTGGCAGCCCCACCCGCTCAGATAAGGACACCGTCTCCATCTCGTCCTTCTACTACAAGGAGCGGGTGAGACCAGTTAGCACTAGATGGCAGGCCATACACTCACTTGACACTTAATGATATTCACACGTGGTGATGTCTGCACCCTAGATTGCTTCTTTTAAGATGTGGTGTCTGTTTTGCATGTTCTGAATAGGTTTTTGTGACGTCCATGTTTACCACTTTAGTTATATGGTTGGAGCCTTTCTGTCATGTGACTTGCCTGTTTCCAAGATTTTTCTTTCACATTTCTCCTCTGTTGTGTTGTGTGTGGAGGGGCTTGATCCTCCTCTTCAATGTTGTGTTCATGTTGTTGCTGTCCTCCACTCCTATATCCCCACTCAACCAATAAGAAGTCCCCCATGTCTGGCCCCCGCCGCTGGTCTGTGCAAACCATTCATGACTACCCGGTATTGAGCTCTCTCTCCCTCCATCCCTTTCTCCTTCCCATCCCTCCCTCCCTACTTCCATCCCTCCGTCTCGTCTCCTACCAGGTTCTTTTTCGGTCCGTTTCGAACTTCCGATTCCTCTTTTTAGCCCAATCCAACTTTTGCTGGTGTGTGTTACCCTCGGCAACTAACAATATTGGCACATGCAACGCTCTTTTACTCCTTGTATTACTGTCTTTTCCCCTCCAATTGTGGCTTATGCTTGTAATTTAAACTAAACATGTAGAAATGAAAGGTACGTTTATAATTAGCAAACGCAAAAATATTTTTTTAATTACTTTTTTCCATAGATTAATGGAGTCTTTCCTTAATTTAGATATCACTAGATTTGTTAAACTAATACATTGCTTCATATACCCATGTATCACACACTGTAAGTCAAACTTTAGTTCCTGCGTGTGTCCCCTTGCTATTTCACTCGACTGGTACTCTTCAGAATCAGAAATCCCGAAGGTTTAAGACTAAGCGAGAGGGAACAGACTATGGCAGCAGACCTATCAAGCTGGCTGGTAAAGTCATCATCCAGGAGATCTCCTGCTTGTTGCCAGTCCACAAAGCACTAGGAGAAACCTACATGTGGGTGATTAGTGGCTGCATAAGGTCACACAAAAAAACACCTGTTTTTGTCAATCAAAATACATGCCTTTTGAAATAATGCAGTAACATCACACATTCTTTGGTAAAAGACAGTTTGTTCTCCTTCCACAGATTAAATGTGAATGACATCCAGGAAACATGTCAGAAGAATGCAGCCTCAGCTCTCACAGTGGGCCGTAGAGACGTGGCTAAGGTACAGCAGGCGTCAGACCTCTTAACAATTCCCACACGTGCAGTTTCCTTGCTGCTCACTGGGTTAGGTAGTTCAAAGGATTCCTTTCTATCTACCTTCCTTCTGTTCTTCCAGTTAACATTGATTAGGTGCGTTGTTGTTAAAGGTGTGGGCCCTGGCCTCTGCTGCCACCAGTCTGGACCTGAGCCCAGACTCGGACCCGGATGTGGAAACTCCCTGGGCCCGACACCCATTCGGACGCCACCTGCTGGAAACACTGTGAGTCACTTGTCCCACAGTCCAGTTACACTCATGGTTTCATCTGATAACAGGGTTTATGATATTTATCAATCGTTCATCTTACCTTCCTACCCAGCCTGGACCACTACAGTAAGATGAGTGACGTGCAAACCCTGGCCATGCTGTGTAGTGTGTTCCGAACTCAGGGCAGTCCCCTCGAATACGTATCTCTGTACGGACAACATCCCCCACGATCCTCTATGTTCCCTCCTCCCCACTCCCGCTATGTAAGTCATAAGAAAATGTCCTCTAAATAATTCCAGTAGGTAATGCAGTTCACTTTCTTATAGGGCTAAGGATTGTAAACAGTATTATATGGTTGAACATGCATGGAATTAAGCTTCGTGTCCTTTTTTCTTTCCTCTCGTTCTCAGCCCAGTTACACCTCCAGTTCTGTTACCTCTGTGACTTCGGGCTCCTGCTCCAGTACCTCTGACTCAGCCACAACCACCACTTGGAACATTGGTAAAACCAGAGAAACTACTACTGTTCTATTTCTATGGTACAATGGTAAATTAAAATACCGGTAATCACTCATTGCCCATTTGCAGGACTGCATCTTCTTAAAATATGAGTCTACCTCAACTTCATGAAATGCAATACTGCTCGAATATTGTTGTTCATAGTTAATGACTTTCAAATGAAATGTCAGTGTAAAATAAACATTTTATTCTTTAAATAGGTCGAGACACCGAACAAACCTTTCCCTGGGGCGAATCTTCACCTGATGACTATCGGTATGCCAACCAGGTTTATACAGACCCACGTGAACGGGAAAAAGAACTGCACGATATGAATAAAAGGTAAAAAGCTAGAATAGAAAGTTATACATGTCAACGCAAAGAAAAACATCTGAATGGCTGGTTTTTCAATATATGTGTTGTTTATCTCTTACTGATGCTAGGCTTCTGGATCCAGCCAATGTCTTGCAGTTTGATGACTTTAAGAAGTGCTATGGGGAAATTCTCCATCGCTGGGGACTAAAAGAGAAGAGGGCCGATGTGCTCAAGTTTGCCTCTTGCCCCCCTGAACCTCACAAAGGCATTGGTGAGTCATGTACAAACCCAGTACAAAAATGGAAACTACACCTGCAGATTTGTGTCTCACTATCCTTTTGTTCTTCTAAATTATTTTTGCCCAGAGTTTGGTGTGTACTGCTACCACTGCCGTAGCCAAGCACGGGGGACCCAGTGTGCGGTGTGCAAACGATTCACATTCCAGTGTGCCATCTGCCACGTGGCTGTGCGTGGCTCTTCCAACTTCTGTCTAAGCTGTGGCCATGGAGGACACACCAGCCACATGAAGGAGTGGTTCTGCTGCCATGATGAGTGTCCAACAGGCTGTGGCTGCCCATGCCGCCTGCTTCAGAGCACCCTCTAAGACTTATGGGCACACTCTAGAGATGCACACAGTGAAGTGTACTGTTTAAGACAACAAACACACACACATGGATGTCTCACTAGGTCACCGATGTGGTAAAAAAGATGTACCCACACACACACACAAAAACTCAAACATACCGTTGATTGAGAGAAGAATTCCAAGGTGAACATTAAGCTATCAGAAGAAAATATTTTCCATAAGTAATGAAGTCCTTACTGATAATCTTCTGACCAGGAATGTAAGACGTATGCTTTTTGTAGATATATTTATTAGGCTTTCAGTATATTGGCAGTCTTGCAGTATGGACGTTTGTTATTGGTAAAGTAAGCTGCAGTTCTCTGTTACCTAATACCGTATGCAATAGATATTTAGTCAAATCAAATGCTACAGAAAGATAACTGCATTTGCAATGGCCTTATATATTGACATAATATGTCTAGTGAATTAATGATGTGCTAGTTTACAGACACAAAAACAGACAAAATGTTTTCTTAAACATTTGAGCGCTCAAATTTGCATACAAATTTAGTTCTAACAATTGTGACAGTTGTAAAATATTTTTGTCAAAATAAGCATACCGTAACCCTAAGCTTAAACCCTTACTCAAAAGTATGTAGATATTTTATTTTTGATAATGGATATGCTGAACTCTCTTGACCTCCTAGGCCTTTTATACCAAACTAAACCTATTGTGGAAAAGGGGATGTACCCCAAATGGTGTTCCTATTTATAAGTCTCAATCTGTGTAAATGAGGCACCAGCTGCTGCATTGTGTAACACTATTATTAGAGGGTATGTATTATTGATACAACTTCTGGGATCCCTCAGCAATTATTGTTTGACTCAGAAATTAACACAAACACACAGGGCCTTTATTACCCAGCTAGTAATGAATTCCAATACAACACAGTGTATTTACCATTATTTTCTTTTTTAGCTTTGAAACATGTATCAATGTATTTTGCATAATACAGGCTTTTTAGGTATTTGTTATCTTGTAATGAAGGCAATCGCATAAAGAACCATGTTTGGTAAGTCTTTAACCAACTTGCCGGCAATGCCCTCTGCATGACCTCCTTCTTCTATTTCCTCACATAAATTCAACCCATGGCTGTTGCCCACATTGCTGGCAAAACAACCTATACAACTGTAATAAATAAGGAAATGAGTTTGACGTAAAGCACCTAATCTCGGAAGATAAATTTAGCATGCTTACTCAATTGGCTGGACTCGTTTGCTTTCCTGTCCCCTTCAGTAAAACAGGCTGTCCTTTTATTGATTCTAAGAGCGTACCACCTAAAAGGTAAACATTAAGCAACCAGAAGAAGAAGCCCTTACTGCTTACTGATCATTTTCTGAGAGGGAATGCAAGATGTATGCATTTTCTATTGATATATTTACAAGGCTTTCAGTATATTGGAAGTCTAGCTATATGGACATTTTTTTATTACCAAAAACTATGCAATAGAGATTTAGTAAAATCATACTGCAGAAAGATGACTGCATTTGCAATGGCCTCATATATTGACATAACATGTCTAGTGAATGAATGGTACTCTAGCCTAGGTCTAGAATAATCTATTTTAAATTGAAAGTATATAAATATCAGGACAAGCACTAGGCTTGTCATGAAAAAGAAACTGACCTCTATATATGTATTGTTTACATAAATACATTTCTATATTTGATATGTTTTGCTCTTATCTGGGAGGTTTTCAGCCTATTCTTACCAGTAAAGCTTACGTTATTCATGTAGGCCTACCCGATAGCACACCATATTTTTAGCAACTTTCTTCTAAATCTTTATTACCCGTGGTACACATATAATGTTTATAACTATGCTTACATGTGCAACAGATGAGCATATGCTAGTTTTTTTTGTAGCCATAAGCAATTCCTCTTTTAATAAATCAGTCAATAATCATAATTAATTCACATGTCATGCTCAAATCAGAGCTATTTTTTCATAGAGTACAGCAATAGATATTCTAAGCTCTTACAATAATTTATTTCAACATTTAGATCATAAACCGTCTCAGAATAGTTGCGGTTTGGGCAAACGAATTGGAGCTTGGGTTGTATAACAAATATATTCTTTATGACTGGTTGCAGTGAGTTACAAAATGTAGGTGCCCATGGCAAAGTTGTTTTAGTTAGGCCTGAATTTGTACCGTAGAATTTCAATATACAATTTGTTTGTGTCCTGTTTTCCCCAGACATGATATTCACTTTGCTGCAATGAACACGCCTATCTATTTTTCATATATCTATGTGTATCAGCAAGCTAGATCCGCGCACGCAAACGAACAGGGGACGCGTATCGCCGCTTTGCTAGAGCAATTTCCCCGAAGATGGCGGCGTGTAGACGTGTTCAACTGCTGCTGTTGTTGATGTCAGTGTTATTTTGCGTTCGCACCCTTCACGGATTAAAAACATCAAATAATGGCAACGGAAATGTACCTCCCGATCCACCTATCTCACCACTTTTGAAAGGAGCGGCACTTCCAGCCAGGGATGCCCCAGTGGCGGCGGCCTCGCTGCCTCGGAAGACGGCCGGTTGGAAGCTGGCCGAAGAGGAGGCCTGTCGGGACGACTTGACCAGGCTTTGTCCGAAGCACACCTGGAGCAACAATTTGGCTGTGCTGGAGTGTTTGCAGGACAGAAAAGAGGTAGTTATAGCTAGCGGCGCTATGTTATTGTCCGTGAAGCTACTTTATATATGGGTGTGTCGTCCCATAATATTTGTTTGAGACTGAAATGCAACCTCCCTGTCAGGTGTAGTGCATGTGGCCGTGTTTTCAATGCGACAGCCCATCATTATTGTCAGATGAACCTTGCTGACTGGGAACCTTGCTGACTGTGGCCCTAGCAACATTGCAAGCAATACACAGTCCTGTTCTAACAAAGCACTTTTGCAAAGTTTGACTGTTAAGGTAACTGATTCATATGCAGCAAGCTCAGGAAGACTTTGTTTCCAGCTCCTATTACTATATTCTTGATGCCTTTTTTGGGAATTTGGAAACCTGCATTACCTCTAAGGTTGCCTTTTGGCTTAGCCGCAGGTTCTTCAATAGCCCAGAATTAGTTTATGTTTTACAGTTGTGATTAAACAGTTTGACTCTTAACATCATTCTTTCTGAAACCGGTAGAATAAGTACATACATAAAACCTGTCATTAACAAATATTTACCTCTATTTATGGCCATTTTGTATGTTGTACAGTACAATCAAAGTGCACTAAAAGGTCTCTCTCAGATCTATTTCTTCCGTAGTCATACCTCAATCAGCTCTTTCTTCTCATTATCTTGATACTGTGGTTGCAATCATTGATGAATCCAGCAACATGGATGTCTGAATCATGCCCTGCTTGGCTGGTGTCCAAAATATATCTAATGATACTGAGGGCAAAACGGTCATAACCTTTTTAATTGATGCAGCAATTGACAAGATTATTAACAGCTAGCATATGTGTGCTTTTTCTGGACCATTACGGTTACCCATAACATTGTTACAGGGGTGCAAAAGGATTTGTGGCCCTTTCTCTTTGTCATGTCAAATGTTGAACTAGTCCATGCCTTGCGGACTCTTAAATTAGACTACTGTCTGACAAAACTCATGTACACAGAAATAGACTATGAACAATACAATACACCCATTTTGTTTTCTTCAACATGTCGTTTTCCTAATTTACAGAAGCAGGCTTTTTATTAGGGGAGATTCATGCAGTGGAGCAGGCCACCTCAAGACAACCAAATTCTGCTCTTCTGAGACATCTACACTGATATGTGGAAGGGGAGCTATTATGCATGCTAATGCACCTCGTGACTGACCCCGTTTAGCTCAGTTACCCTCGGATCTCTTTTTTTTTCTTTATGATACTGGTAATAGAAAGCAGAATTTTTATCTGTCAGATGCACTCTTTTTTGTGCCTTGTTTCATTGACTAACTCTTTTATTTTAATAGCCGGGTTGCAAAAGAAAAGATGTGCGTTATCTAAATGAAGATATATATGATGCCATCATGTAGAGATAAATGTACGGGTTGGAAGAATATGAGGATTTGCAGGAAAACAAGCTGCATTAGTCCTTATTTACATGTGCGTATGTGACTTGGCAGTTTACAGTCACACACTGGCACTTCCAAATTTTAAACACTTGGCATTTGTTTCCCCCATTTTTCATGCCACTATTCACCTAACAATGCCATTCTCGGCTGCTGATGCAACTGCTACTCCCAGCTTTCTACAAACCTGGCCCTGTTGAGACTCTAATTATTTAAATAATGACTTTGCTCCGACTTCGTAACAGCTGTGGCCTTCTGAGGAGGTAAATGACTCCCATAAATCTCTCATCTCCTCCAAGCAGGCACCCATTGGGCATGCCACCCCTTTCCTTACGGCACAAGCAGCAGTAGCAAAGCTAACACTTGCTGGCCTAGAGGCATATGCTTTGTATCAGGCCATGACATCTGCCAGTCTCTAATATGCTCTTAACTCTGTGTTGATTAGTACCCTCAATGAACAACCAAACAATGAACAAGAAGAAACAAGAACTGATTTGGAAACTTGTCATGAGGATAGGGGGCCCCATACCCTAACTAAATATTGGTCATGTTGAAAAGTTATAGAAGGAACGATTGACATCCTGACTGCAGGAGGTAGATGAGGAAAATGGGTTTGAATTCTAGACTGATGGGCTTACTGGATTTGATCATCCTAGACTTATGTTGCGCGCTTAGACAATTGCTCTAAATTATATACATTCCCAATTAGAATAAGGTTGATGCTTTCTGTTAGCTTTACAGGCCATAGACTTTGGTTCGAACTAGATCAACTTTGCCTTGTAAAATGTAACAAAATGTTCCCTAAACTGGATGTTGACTAATTCCTTAGTGCTGTTGTTGTGACAACACTGAATGTTCATTCTAATTGCTCATTATTCCACCTCACCTTTTTCACAAGTGTTTCAGTGATCCACATTGACCTTGTTCTTAATCTGAATGCCGGTGTCATGTTTAATTTCCTGCGGCTCCTGTTTGCAGAATTGCGTTTCGTGTTTTGCTTTGCTCCCAGGAATTTTGAACCCTATTCAGCTGTGCCTGCCCATAGAGTTCCTTTCCTCTGAACAGAGCTGTAACCAGCTGTGTAAGCAGAGTTTAAACCTTTCCCTATAGGTACAACACTACAGTAAATATGAAAGAAACTGCTAGATCTAGGCCTAGTATATGAATGCCCATAGCACCCCATTAAATCTTTATGTTTATGAAGCTGTTTTTGCTGCCGCTCGTCTGATTGTGTTCTATTGAAATAAAACAAGGGTAAACCTGGGACAATTATGAATAATTTAGCAATGTTTTGCCTTGGGATTTCGATCACATCATGGAGAGCAAGAGCATCGGCAACATCCAATCGTAATCAAAGGAGTTTAAATTGAAAGGGATACCACATACAAAAATCTTGGCGTTACTAATTGATTTAATTTATGGTGTAGTAGCTGAAAGTGGAGGTTAAGTAATAAATAAGTCTGCCACATCTCTATTTATTGGATAGATGTATTGCGAGGAAAAAACTTTGTATCCTCCCTTTCTGTCCTTAGCACCAGTTAATGTGTAGGTCCCTTTTGACATGTGTGACTAGGGATCGAGGAGTTGAGTGGAAGTTTCTGAATAGTTAGGCTAGCTGATGACGGCCAAGTAGTTCTTAACTGAGAGACCGTGGATTTCATTATAAATGTATGTTCACTTCTCAGCCTCTTTGTGTAAACAAACTTGTGATTCTGACTATTAAAACCTGCACACAACCGAGGAAAGGCCACAGGCTTCAGGCTTATGCCCACTGTTTATTTTAGATGGCAATGCCCATGAAGTAAGGGTTTTGTTTTATTATCTAAAAAGAAGAAGAAATCAGTCAAGTCCAACAGAGGCAGAAGAAAGGCTCAGTAGAAATGTGTAAACTGAGAAAGTTGTGATAAGCACATAATTGATGGCACCCCCACATGGCAGGCCAGCTCTGATATGTGTGTTATCTCCCTGTCGCAGAGCATGCCCTCGCTACCAAGGATGGATGGGATTATGTGGTCCGCTGTTTCACACCGCAGCGCATGTCCCACTCTGTCCTCACCCTTCCGATCCATCTCAATCTCTGTCTGGTTAAACAACTTAATGTCTTATGAAGAGAGAAAAACTAACAAAAAACCATTCTCTGACATTGGCTTGACCTAGAGTATATCACAATCCCCTAGATCATTACTAAACAAAAGCGTCCCACGTTTGTTTTAGATGCAGGACGTCTAGTACGCCTTAAATTATTTGATGTAGTTCCAAATGATTTAATTTCTCTGCCTGTATGTCCCCTTCTGTGGTTCCCATTGGATCTCTTCTTACTACAGTAACAACAGGGCATCGTTTGGGTAAAGGAAGTGTCATAAGAAATGTGTAGCCAATACGTAACCTTTTGAGCTGTAACTTCAACCTTTGGACTTATGCCGTCTTTCAGTGTGTAAGAGAAGCCAAGATTCGTTATTAGTTTAATAATCTGCCATTTTTATAGCTGTTCTACCCTATGCTCTATTCATTGAGGAGATTTAAGATCAAAGTCATTCCAAAATTGACCATGCAAACCTAAACATTAAAAACTATAATTAGACATCTTTACTTGTTTTTCTCTAATTAAAGACGATGCATTCAAAACTAATTGTTGAATAGAATTATTCATAACAATCCGGTTGCGAAAATGTCGTTAGGCCAATTCATTTCTTGGATGTTAACTACAACTTACTTGCAAAGTAGGTCCTTTACACGTTAGTCCCTTGTCCCTGACCAAATCATCTTTCTATTGCAGTTTTTTTGGGGCCTATTTTAGGAAGCCTTTTGTCTACATTTAATGATTCCACTCACTAATTGCCTTTCTTAGATTTGCTGCTGTACCGATGGGCATTGTGATCAGCCCAGAAGAACTTCTTTCCTGAGCTTGTGCAGACTCTAAAGCTGATACATGCGCAATATTTTGGAGCCTGCTATGCTTTGTAGGGTTGGGCATCGAGAACCGGTTCCAACATGGAACCGGTAACACATTTCCAAGAACCGTGGATTCGATAAGATACATGCATTTTGATTCTGCTTCCAGGTGTTATAGTTTAACTCGGGCCTGGATTGTCGTGGGTCAATGCGCTTGCGTGTGCCAAAGCGCTGAAAACTGTGTCCGAATCATGGATTCCAGAACAGTGTCAAATGTCAGCATTTTCACCTACATTATTAAATAAGATAACTTTTTAAAAGCAGATTTTACGATTGTATAGTTTTTGGTAGGCTACAGGACAATTATAAGTTATTTGAGTTACATAATTATATTATTTTCGACCACACAAATAATATAAGGAAAAGAGTCTGAGCTTTGAAAAAGAGGCCAGAAGTGGCTAGTAAGATAGATAGATAGCCAACTGTCAGAAGAGAAGAAGATTGCACTAAGTGATTTGCATGATGTGAACAACACATAGACATTTTGGGCGGCTGTAAAGTGCAGTTGACCTTGCCGAGGACAGCAATGGAGAGGACTTGGAACAATTGGAAGTGGTGACGTAGGTGGCAGATAGAGGGATGTCAGTGCGGAGTGCCTCTCTTAAAAATCACTTTGGGAGGCAGATAATCAACTCGCTCTTCACAGTGGTTCAATGGATGTCTTCACGACACTTGAAAGCATTTAGCAACCTTTCAAAATCAGTTAGCCAGCAGATAGCTACATGCATGTCCAGTGAGCCTCTCACGGTGGTATACGCTGGCCAAAGGGACGGCATGAATACTCGAGTGTGGTAGAGTGGGTCATCTAGCCATTGCTGCTATTTGGCAACAGGAAGGTTTTGGAGATATTTCTGGTATAGATATTTTAGCATGCCACTTGCAGGGTTGGGAAATTTCCCAACTCTTTCTCAAGTGTTTCTGCCAGACTGTCCAATAGTTTGTTCAAATAGACACTGACCTAATTACGGCTGTAAATGTGGAAATTGTATTCTTTATAGCTTTTCCTTGAATATTTTAGTTTTTGGTAGACATGTTAGCTCTTGCAGTGTGCTAGGCCTACATCTTTTCAAGCAGGCAACATTTGCTTTGGGCATTTAAGGCAAATTCTATTCACTGAGTTGAGTCCCATGATTTCCTCAGAGAACCTCTGCTATGACAATGTTAATTAAAGCGGTCGGATATATTGTCTTTTTTCTTTGACAAGATCTGTGTGTGCGTGCGCGTGCGCGTGCCTTGCCTGTGCCTTGCAGCTGACTCTTTAGAGGGCCAGGTTCAATGTTCAACACATGACTGATCATATAATGGGTTTCTAATGACCACTGAAACCAGGCAACTTCTTAAATGGGACATGTTTACACTCCTTAATACAAAAATGGCTGCGAGCCATGATGTTTTTGCTGTGTTTTCTAATAAAGTAATCAAAGCAAATTATGTGCCTAACTTGTCGTAGTATTATCAACTGTACTTGAAATAAACATTCATGGCATAAAAATGTATCGCAGCGTGTCCTAAAATGTTCACCCATTCATACAGTTATTGTAATTACTTCGTACCGGTCTTGCAAAATGCTTTATATTTGACATTTGAGATGTTTTCCCCACATCTCAGTTAGTACCTTTTTAGGGATGCAACTTCCATAAGTCAAGTACTCTTGGTCAATACACACCCACATTCTTGGATTCTAGATCTTTATGAGTCTCACCATGGAAGGATGATGTAACCCAGAAAATGTGCTAACTCCTCTCCTGGCTTTTGTGCAGGTGCCCTCTCTTAACGGGTGCTTCGGAAAAGATTTAACCTAGTGAGCTTTGCTAAGCATTTAGGCATTGGTGTACTTGTGTGCAAATGTTGTTTGGGCTTCAAAGGAGTACAGTAGTCTGTTGTGTTCTAGAGCATTCATTCTGATCTCCTTGCTGTAACAAACCCACCTATTGCGCCACTGCCCTATGCAAGAGTGCCCTGACTACGTTGTATGCTCAATCTGGCCAGTGTCAGCGGTTTCTGTCTTTTGTTATGCTCTTGCAAATCATTGCAGTCATTGGACTGTGCATTCTCAGAACTTGGTATGCTCGGCTAGGCTTAGGCAAGGAACTAGTCACAAGGCCAGGTTTCGTCTAACATCCTTTCTCTTTTCTTTCAAATTTTGAGACAATGCCCAGTTACTCTCACACCACCCTACAGAAAGCACAAAGTCTGTTTTGGAATTGAGAAAGCTGTTAATTTGCGCTGTTTTGTGTACCATCTAAAAGGTTGAAACCTTCTGAGGTTTTTCAGCAACATGATTTTGGTTCGATCTAGGCTTAGTAGTTTTCAGTTTCATTTAATTTCATTTTACTGTTTTAAATATAATGTCATGGATTTGGCTGCTGTATATGCTACTTCTTTCAGTATTTGAAGGCCATGTTGACATGAGCAACTGTGTGGGTTAATTTGTGCAATATAACTTTTTGAGTGAAATGAAAGTCTACTTCCATTACGATACAATTTATCTGATATGAGTTTGTTTCTCTGTCTTTCCAGGAAACTGATATTTCTGCTGACTGCAACCATGTAAGTACTTGCGTCCTTGTCTCCTGCATCTTTCCCCAAGGATCTCCCTTTGGTTTTATGTCTCAAGCCCTGCCAAGCTGCCAGCCTGTGGACAGGTGACATTAACCAACAGAGGGCTGTATCTCTGTCAAAGTGTGCCTCTGGCAGCATGGGGTTGACCCATTTTGCTGTACCCCTCATTAAACAAGCCTGGGAAGCATTAGCATGTGGTTCTATGGAGTACTCCGATTTGATGCTGTGAGAAGAGATTTTGAAACTTGGTTGTATTTTTATTTACATAACCCAGGGCTACAATTGTACTCTCAATTCAGCAGCATATTTGCCTATTGTCTAAGGGCTGTGCACTTTGGATTTTTTTATATAGGCACATAAGGCACAATGCACTGAATTAAACCCTTGACCAATAAAGGGCTGTTTTATGCATGGCAACTGCTCCTTATAAAATGTGCGTAAAAGTATCTGCATGCAATTCTTGCAATAACACAAAGTGTATACAACATTTTTACGGGCGCTTCTCAGTTTTCTGCTATATTGCACAGTGTCATTGAGTACATTTTTTGCAGAGTCCAGTTACGTTGTGTTGTACTGATATGGATGTGTGGTTTACCACTGCTACTGAGTCTAGCAGCCACAGACATTTAGCACGCTCTTTCTGGCCTGCCATCACAAGGTTAATGGGATAGTTCAGCATTTTGGGAAATAAGTAGGAACATTGATAACATATAACATTGAAATTCATCAACTCGTCTGAATAGGGAACATATCTTATTTCCCCAAAAAGTTTAACTATCCCTTTAAAGCCCCCACTAAATGTTTGGTGCATCTCCAGCATCCAGGCCTTCACTCATTGACACTGTCTGGCCTTGCTCTCAAGATTGATTAAAGTCTTTCCCTGCGTTATTTCCTCCTCTCTTTATCTCCATTTCTCCCTCTCATTCTCTCTTGCGTTCTCCCTCACTCACTCTTTGTACTGTTGGTCACCTCAAATCTCATCTAATTTTGAATGAGTTTATAGTGTAGGGGCACTCAAGAAGAAGTGGACCATAAACTTTATCTGCCGCTCCTAAAGATCGGCGGCGCCTTGACAAGTTTTAGCAAGCTTTAACTAGAGCCAAACTAGGAGTAAGCGGAGTGGTCTGTCAATGACCACTGTGGGGAGAAGCCAGTATGATAGCGACGTGGAGGATTTGTCATGACTCCTGTATTATGTCAAGAAGCCTATATTTAACCTTTAAACATTTTATAAGGTGTTTTAGAATGGCAAGCTACAAAACGTCCTGTTTCTGTCAAACCTGTATACCTTTTTAAATATGAATTAAGGTCTGTATTGCACCTTTTATTAAAATACTGCTGCTGCAAATATTTGATAGCATTAGCATTTGAAGTAATGTTCAAGACACTAATTCCCTCAACACAAACAGGCTGCTCAGTCTGGCTTTTAATCCTGGACAATTTATGTAGATGTGCTATAAGAGGTGTTGATTAGACACATTTCTAACTGATGTATTCTGGAACACATTTAGCTCTTTCTCTCTCTTATTTTCTATAAATGACTACTATCTATTGGTGCTTAATCCAAGGATATCCTCAAATAGCCAAAACTGAATGGTGGCCCACAGTTCCCCTGTGAAGTTAAGCATTGTCAATTGCTTTGCCCTATATGCACATGTTTGACACTACTCATCTGTTTATTTAGCTTTCTTTACTCCTTCTTGTACCTTATTCTCTAGACTCGAATAATGTCATAAAGACAAATCTCTGTTCCCCTGCTTTTAGCTACTATGGAACTACAAGTTTAACCTGACTACAGATGGAAAGTTTGAGTCGGTTGCAATGGAGGTCTGCAAGAGCACCATCACTGAGGTCAGTCTTGAGTCAAATTAATGTATTAAATCATAGTTTTGGTTAAATGTACTGGCACTTAAAAACTTTAAAAAAAAATGTGTTTTACTATAAATTATAGAATTGACAAAATGTTTAGCTATCTATATTCTGTAGGTTCACAAGTCAATGTCTTTAGCTACCGAATACGTTTGATTTTACAGTGATTTTGTGAACATGTGCTACTCAATATTAGTCCAGGGGCTAAATGTTGAGATAATAAAATTACATATTAAATACTGAAGCAAAAAACAAATCCGTAATAATAGTAGTTGATTGAAAAATAATAAAAACAATGCAAGAATGTCAATATTTTGACATGTTTACATGTCAAACTCCTGACCTGGTACAGATAAATCATTTGAGAGGAAAGCACTCAACCAATATACTACAGACAAGATCATAGGTTACAAATTATGCTGCTAGCTATAAGTCCAACTTGATTAGCCAACGTTTGAGAATTTGTTGAATTGAATGCAATACAATCATAAGGGTGATGACAAAGTCCATTGGTCACTTCGATGCCAGCCATTTAGCCACCTTTTTTAATGCAGCAACAGCTTCAGATACTACTTAACAGCTGTAATAAGAAGTGTGAGAAGCTGATAACATGTACTGTAACCTG
Organism: Galaxias olidus; assembly: GCA_026901105.3. NCBI lineage: Eukaryota > Metazoa > Chordata > Actinopteri > Galaxiiformes > Galaxiidae > Galaxias > Galaxias olidus. The sequence continues at coordinate 97,667 of JAPMUY010007423.1, read as the reverse complement.
CTAATTGGGGAGTGCCTGGCAGTGTGTGCTTCTTTGGAAAGGGAAGATGGCAGGGGGAAAAGGGAGATGCCTGCAGTTATACCGTAAAGCTTTTCTCCCTAGTGGAAATAACTTTGTCAATAATTTAGCCTCCCAGAGTGCTTGTTGCGGGGGGAAAGACAGACATTTGCGTTATTGCAAACAAGTGCTCTCAGACACAAACGCACAAAGGCACGAGGCCAAAGCGGTGATTAGGAGCTCAGGCTTTTGAGGCCATACCAGGGTGTTTCTCTCGCTCCCCCAGGGAGCACATTCCCTCCCGATACGCAGTCCACTGATGTGTCCCCTGCAAACACACCAGCACAAAGCTAAGCGTGTCATTACAACCTGCTTGCAGACAGGGAGCTCTAACACAGTCCAGATAATGACCTATCTGCGTGGTCCTGGGGCTGCCATTGTTGTCTACACCACAGGTATGCACACTGCACAAAGAGCGCATGTGGGAGTTCCCCTCACAAAAGGTTAGAATTACACAGCTGTTTGAAGCCTGACTGTTCAAATGGGGATCAATTTATTACATTTCGCTGTTCATCAAGTTTGTATTGTGCAGAGTAGAATTGAGCAGAACATGGATTTTTATTTAGAAAAGCCTAGCTCCGACTGCTTCTTAACTCTTTGTATGCTAATATTTTTCTTTGCTTGTCTACGTGCTTCTCTGTCTTCTTTTATATTTCTGTTAAATACTAAAGCTACATCTGTCCATTTACAACGACTCTGAGACCACCTTCTCTTATTTGTTTCTTATTTTTTTCTCCCCTGTTTTGCAGATTAAGGAGTGCAATGAGGAGGAGCGAGGCAAGGGCTTCCTGGTGTCCTGCCTGGTGGATCACCGTGGCAACATCACAGAGTACCAGTGCCACCAGTATGTCACTAAGATGACCAGCATCATATTCAGTGACTATCGCCTCATCTGCGGCTTCATGGACAAGTGCAAAGAAGACATAAACACACTGCACTGTGGAAGTATCAACATTGGGGAAAAGGTGAGCAGCTACACCTGGGGCATGTGCTTTGAATGTGAGATACTAGATTATTTCTCATTTATTGCTTTCTGGCTCTGCGTTAAAGAGGTTTCTACATCCCCCCAAGGTCTGTAAGAGAAATAACTGATGTGGATTTTGCATAAATGCCTGGAGATATCATCTTTCCAAAGCTTGGAGACACACACACACACACACACACACACACACACACATACACAAACACACAGCTAGCAGAATTATAATTGTTTACATGGTTTTCACTACAGCATTACATGTCTAGGCATGTGTCCCTGCACAGCTGGTCAAAACCAGAATAATTGAGCATTCGCTACTGTGGCCTGGTGTGACCTCTATAGCGGAACAATTGAGTGATCGTTAATATACTTGACACAATATAAGGCAGAAAAGCACTGCCAGCAAGCCACACATATGCTCTGTATTTGACTACTGTATGCCTAACGATTATACAGATACTTGGTTTGAAGACTCCTCTGCCTGTGTGTTCTGTTGTTTTAATAGGAGTTTCCTGGGATCACTTTTATAGAATGTCTAACTGGGTAGAGAGATGGGTGTGCTGTGTTGGAACAAGGTCTTCCTGCCACAGCTCATCCAAATGCTCGATTATTTAGCATCGGCAAGCTAGCCATTGTTGAGGGTGATCTTTCAATAGCTCTCTGTTTCTGTGTAGTGTCGCTGTCACTATTGTACTGGAGAAGAGAGGACCACGGTTTAATTAACCTCTACACTAATTCATTTGCATGCCTAGCGAGCTCCTAAAGGACAGATCAGGGGTCAGAAGACTGTTCAGTGGATCATGTTGATGTTATCACCATCATTTGACTATGATGAAATGGATCGTTTTTCCCCCCATTGTTGCCAGTTGAATAAAGCCATAGTATCATTTCATGTTCTTTTTTGGAACATGAGTGGGTTGGCTTACTGTGGTAGTCTCCGACTTGCTTTGGGAAGTCTTAAAAAAAAAAAAAAATCTCCGTCTTTCTCTGTTTTGCTGACTCGCTTTTTCACACGGGTCTATAATCACTCATACGCTCTATATTTTTTCTCTGTCAACCTGCATCCCTATTTACTCTCTCTCTTTCTTTTGCTCTATCAGGACATCCATTCTCAGGGCGAGGTCATTGCTTGTCTGGAGAAAGCCCTGGTGCGGGAGGCCGAGCAACAGGATCAGGCCCATCCAATCAGAGATGAGTGTAAGAAGTCCATAATGCGTGTTGCTGAGCTGTCGTCTGACGACTTCCACCTGGACCGCTACCTCTACTTCTCCTGCCGGGATGACCGGGAGCGCTTCTGTGAAAACGTACAAGTGACCTTGCTGTGCTCTCACATTTCTGCACATTCATCTTCCAATCTAGCAGACTTTGTCCCACCGGTTTATGCTAGTTCCCATCTTTGCTACTCTTCTTTTTTCTGCCTGGTCTCATCTGCTGTTCTTTGTCTGTCTGGTGTAAAAAGAGGTCAAGTCAGAAGCAATTTAAAGCTTAATTTAGAATCACCAGCTGTGTGTGTTTAAATCTTCTGAGTTTGCCCTAAAGACCTGAGCACAAGCACACAAGGGAACACACTCACTTCATTACTCATATCTTCAACAAACACAAACACATTTTAACTGTGGTCTTTGGGGTTAAATATGAACCCTATATGAAATGTCAATATGATATACATAAAAAATTACAACAACTCTGTTTTTTTCGTCTTCCAGACTCTAGCTGGAGAAGGCAAGGTCTACAAGTGTCTCTTCAACCACAAGTTTGAAGAAGCCATGTCTGAAAAAGTATGTAAGATATTTTGAAATAGTAAAACATGCCAAAATTGGGCTGCCATTTTAAAAGCCAGGTCAGGGCCTAAGTTTGACATGCGGCATAGATATTAAAGTTATATCACTGTGACTGAACACTTGATAAAGTGCATATTACAATGAAACAAGAATATTCAATCATTGTCCCGCCACCTGCCTTTTCCTTTCTATTCTACTCCCTCCGTGTTTGTTCCAGTGTCGTGAGGCCCTGACCACCAGGCAGAAGCTGATAGCTCAGGACTACAAGGTGAGCTACTCCCTGGCTAAGGCCTGCAAGGCAGACCTGAGGAAGTACCGCTGCAATCTGGACACCAACATGCCCCGCGCTCGTGAGGCCCGTCTCTCCTACCTGCTGCTTTGCCTGGAATCTGCCGTGCACAGAGGTGGGCGACACTTTGCGTTGAGGGTGCTTCTTCTGAAATTTTTTTTATTGGTCTTCCCTTAAACTCTTTGTCTATTATGAATGCATTTTTGTAATGTGGCGTGTGCGTATGTTTTTTAGGTCGTACGGTGAGTGGCGAATGCCAGGGTGAGATGCTGGACTACAGGCGGATGCTGATGGAGGACTTCTCACTTAGCCCAGAAATAGTTCTTCACTGCCGGGGAGAAATTGAGTCCCACTGTTCTGGTCTGCACCGCAAGGGACGCACCCTCCATTGCCTGATGAGGGTCGGTCGTGGAGACAAGGGCAACGTGGACAGCCTTTGTCAGGCCGCGGTGAGAACGTGCAATACTCCTGAGCAGTCAAGTGGTTGTAGTGGACATGCTGGCTTACTCTCACACACTTGTTATCAAACAAACAAAATGTGAATCTGACCAAAAATATTTAAAAAACTATTATGACATAACTTTTTTCTTTTCTGTGACAATACACCAATGATTGTATCCCAGTGGTGGTGGTGCTACTATGCTAAAGTGTTCTTGTGTCCTACAGCTCCAGACTTTGATCCAGTCAGCTGACCCTGGGGCAGATTACAGGATAGACCGGGCCCTCAACGAGGCCTGTGAGTCGGTCATCCAGACCGCATGCAAGCACATCCGTAACGGAGATCCCATGTGAGTGGGCCACACATAGACACAGACGTGGGCAATCACACAAAACTGATTGGGGTGGGAACACACACACACACACACACACACACACACACTTAAAGTGAAAGTTTGCAAATAATCATGGACACAGTCCACAATGCCCAATATCTGTGAACACTCATGCATACTTATGAACCTGCTTCTAGATTGCTGTATTTCAAAGCAGTACTCTCCCTATCTGCTTGTCAATATAGTCAATTACAGTTTCTTTCCTATGCATCCTTGTTTAATTCGAACAAAATTTGTATAAAATCCTTCACTTCCCAGTATCTGTTTCACTATTACCCATTCACAGTAGTGATCCGCCAGTGATTGTAATGTGCTACCTACCTAGATTCATTTCAGTAAGAGCTCTACTGTACTTTGTTTTAACGCGCACTGCAGTTTTTTTTCTTACATTTTTGTATTGCCCTCCATTTTCTCATGCTCTTCTCATGTTTTACTTTGTTCATTCTCTTCCCTCATTAATGCTGTGCAGCACATCCAATTATCCCCTTACTCCCATCTTTTCAACCAACCTGCGCCCAAGAATACATTACTTGAAATGGATTTAAACTGAATTCAGCTCACTGCGTTGCGCCCAGTGTTGTTCTTTCTCACCAAATCCCACACTCACTGGTTTAAAGACAGGGATTTTAAATGAAGCCCTTACCCTGTTTGAAAATCTGGTGAAAAGATACAATGCCTGTGTTGCTGTGTTTGCATTTTGTAGGAGTAAGAATAATAATTGTTAGTATAACAGTGGATTGAGTTGTCAGTAAAAACCATGTTGTGATTATATTGTGTACATAGGATCCTGTCCTGTCTGATGGAGCACTTGTACACAGAGAAGATGGTGGAGGACTGTGAACATCGTTTGCTGGAGCTGCAGTACTTCATCTCACGAGACTGGAAGTGAGTCTGTGGTTCCCATGGATAGACTGTTGTGGCACACCTGAACACCGGGAGTCTCTCTGCCTCAGTATACAAATGTATCTCTCTCTCCCCTAAAAAGGAGTAGACTTATCTCGATACTTTGGTATTTTAGCCTTGTAGTCTAGTGCTAGCACGTACGTCTGATAGACGTACCTGCCTTTCTCTCATTACCATGCGCAGCCACTGTCAAAACGGCTGTTTCCCGACAGCATAACCATTACAAGCTCTTGCTAGCTATCAGCCCAGCTCTATCTGAGACATTTCTTTAGCAGGCATCATACGTTTCTTACCAAATCTATAAAAAGATTTAAAAGCTGTGTGTGAGTGGTGTGGCTAATGATTCTAACACGTCACCTGTCTGAGGTATGAACCTCTTGGTGTAATGTTTCACCTGGCCTCTTCTTGTTGCTTTCCTCACGGATTACACTCCTTTTTTAATGTTGATTAATTAAATATAGCACTGCAGCCTTTAAGTGGCACTATCTGAACAAATTAAAATACATTCAGTAGTGATTCTATCCAAGGATTTGAAGAGTACTATGAATGGCTGAGGAAGCTATTCTGCTTTAAGTGTTGTCTGGAATGTTTTTATAGGCTGGAGAACTTTCAGTTGGTATGACTAGGCCCCTCTACCTCTGCTCAACAGAAGACGACCTGCCAGAAAAGGAATAATGCTTTCCATTGCAATCTGCTTAATTCAGTCGGATGTGAAGTGCTTCAGGATGTAGACACACTAAGCACACTTGCAGCCTACTGAGCAGACTGCTCTATCCCTGCCAGTTCCAGTTCTCACAGCTTGTTAAGCCTAATGGCCTTTTTAATTAAAGACTTCAACAGCAATTAGGTATTGTAGGCCACTGTCAGTGGCTTAGGCCCTTATGGCTGCTGAAAACATTAGACCGGTAATTGTTAAGCCCCATCTACCATCAGTACTTCTTTTGTTCCAGTTATTCATGACAGACATCTGGCAAATTTGTATGATACTAAGGTATAGTTAATCATGTACAACCATGAATTGAGATACCAATATTCCACAGGCTGATGTCATGTGCACTCCTCAAGCCTATTGAAATCTATTGACATTTCTGAAGGAAGAGGATGTATCCATTTTAAAATGTCAATGGATGTAAATTATTTCAGTTTGTTCATTTCTGCATTTCCCTTTGGTCTCTTAATATGGGGGATCTATGCATAGTTGGGGCTGCAAATCTGCAAGGTTCACACTCATATTAAAAGTGACAGTCCACACTGTTTTACCTCGTAGTCCTGTTTTATTTCAAATGCAATGCACTGGAGTACAGAACGTCAACAGAAAATGTCTCTGTCTAAATTGTGAGGAGCAAATGTGCAAAGCTAGTTATTTCTCTTCCCATGAAATGTTCTTTGGATATTGGATATAGCCGTTAGCCAACCTGTTCATTAACCAATATCCTATAAAAAATTTTGATGAGGGGTTGCACTGTAATGATCCAATACCTTCCCACTTTGTTTCAGACTAGACCCCATCTTGTACAAGAAGTGCCAGGGCGACGCTGCCCGTTTGTGTCACACACATGGCTGGAATGAGACCAGCGAAGTAATGCCACCTGGCGCGGTCTTCTCCTGCCTCTACCGCCATGCCTATCGCACAGAAGAGCAGGGCAGACGGGTACGAGGGTGCTAGTTTCTTTCATAAATGTACAAAAAAACTGGCAAATGCTTATCTTATTTAGACCTGCTTGATGCAGTAGAAGAGATGAAGTCTGAACTCACCATTTCACACATGACGAACGGTTTTACTTCAGAACTAGATATTAATACGAAGGTGTTTTTAAATTCAACAGCGTAGTCCAGAGGAGCATGTAAGTGTTTAAAGGGCCAACCATGTTTTTGAATATTGATCGTGGTGGTGGGTTTAAAAAGATGATGATGATGATGATGATGATGACTATTAACAATGATTGATTGAATTGAACAAATAACCAGGGTTATTTCAACCATTGTAATGTATTCTATCATGATGCTAAAAGCCCTTACAGTCAACCTCCTACTGTTTGACAGTTAGAGGAAAATGGCTCCAATTTGGTAATTGCAGTATGTAATTGGACAATGGATGACAACTTGATTCCCTGTGATTATTCAAACCTACTACTGTGCTTCTCTGCATATAAGCGTGTGTATCTTTGTTAATGTTTATTTGATTGTGTGTGCGTGTGTGCGTGTGTGCGTGCGTGCGTGCGTGCGCGCCTGTATGCCTGTATGCCTGTATGCCTGTATGCAGTTATCACGTGATTGTAAGGTGGAAGTTCAGAGGATCCTCCACCAGAGGGCACTGGATGTGAAGCTGGACCCAGATCTGCAGAAACGCTGCATGACTGACCTAGGAAAGTGGTGCAGTGAGAAGACCGAGACTGGACAGGTACACAACTGGCACACAGTCTTGGTACAGCGACACTTGTATCTGACACCCGTCTTTATGTATTTAATTGTGTTTTCTTGTGAACACCTGTGTGTGCCTTCTAGGAGCTGGAGTGCTTGCAGGATCACCTAGATGACCTCGTCGTAGCATGCAGAGAGGTGGTGGGCAACCTGACCGAACTAGAATCTGAGGTAGCTTTAAAAAAAAGGGCAGCATATACTACCATTTCACACATGAGCTTTTCTAGTGTCAAAACCCATGCTTTACCACAAAGCGCCATTGACCTACTTATCTCTCATGGATTATATTTTTTGTCCCCAGGATATTCAAATAGAGGCTCTGCTGATCCGGGCCTGTGATCCTATTATTCAGTCTCACTGCCATGTGAGTATCTACCGACTCCTACATTGGAGACAAGTGTGCGTGTATAGATGGCTAAATGGAAAGATTGATAATTGGAACACCTCATACAGACAGAGATGATGTCATCATATTATGGATGTGTGGTGCATTGACTGCTACCTTAGTCTCAAGCAGATTGTCTTCTTTCTCGGTCAGGATGTAGCCGACACCCAGATGGACACCGGGGATCTGATGGAATGCCTGGTGCAGAACAAGCACCAGAAAGAGATGAACGACAAGTGCACTGTGGGTGTCACCCATTTCCAACTGGTGAGTCACCATGGCCGAGCCTCCTGGTCAGCGAGGACGGAGCCTCTCACCCTGCACGGCTAAGTCTCGCTCTGTCTGCTCTCTAGTACTCCCCTTTTTATTCAAACGTATACACACAACAGGCACTATGCAGTCCTGGGCAAGAGTTTGTATGTAATTTAGCTATCTCATACACACATACAGGCACAAGTATTGTTAAACATGCTTTGCTGCATTGTCTTCGCCCTATGCCATAACTGAAAGAACTATGAATACTTGGATAAACACCCTACAATTTAAGTTGACAGTTCACTTAAATTGCATGGTCATTGTTTTATTAATATTTAGCTGTCCATATACTTTGTCTGCACTACATTACACTCTAGTTATTATACTGATATTTATTTTTAACCAGCAATATTGAACTTATTATAAGCTTTTGCACTCTACCACAGATACAAATGAAGGATTTCCGCTTTTCTTACAAATTCAAGATGGCCTGCAAAGAGGACGTTCTCAAACTCTGCCCCAACATCAAGAAGAAGTGAGTTTACCATGATCATTTATCTGCGATCTGCACTGTAAATGTTCATCCACTTAACACAGCTGACTCATTATCGCGTATATGCAGAGAGGAATCCCACTCATTTTTACAAAGTGGCAGACACAAGCCTCTGGACTGAAAATGATTTATTATCGCAAGACAGAATGTTCTTTTGCTGGATTGATTCCCAGTGTTTAATTTGTTTGTATCTCCAGCAGTGCTGTTTTTCACTCGTCAAGCCTTCTCTCTGGCATGATTTCTTTTCTCACCGGTTAGAGCCACCTTATAGCTTGGTGCCATGAACCATGAGCACAAAGGCAAAGCTGTAGAAAACTGTGCGTGTGCGTGTGTTTCTGCTCTTTTATCCTAATTTAGTATCCTAATCCGTTTTTTGCTCTTCACATTTTTTCTCTATATTTCCTTCCTCCCCATTTTCTCTCAGGGTGGATGTAGTGATCTGCCTCAGCACCACTGTAAGAAATGACACTCTGCAGGATGTGAAGGAGCAGCGTGTTTCCCTCAAGTGTCGTAAACAGCTCCGAGTGGAGGAGCTGGAGATGGTGAGATACACACTGTGTCAATGGCAGACTGGGCTATTTCAGGAACACTAGAGTGGATGAAATGCCTGGCACCAGACATATGTCTTGTCTAGACCTTAATTATATTTTTTGTTCCATGTCTGTCCCCATCCAACAGTTGGCTCATACACTAAGTGCTCTTCACACTCGTAGGCCTTTGATGGATTACTCTATTTCAGCCATTTTCAGGTTTTAAAAGTTCATCCCGTGACCAACAAGGATTGCCTCATTTATCTGAATCTATCTTCCATCAAAGTGCCTTGGCATATTGATGCTGACGATGCTCACTGTAGAGTGGAATTGATTGAAATAATGAGTAATGAACGAGTTGTTTACAAAAACGCAATTTCACAAAACCGTTTTACAGTATGTGTGAAAACCAAATATACACACGCATTCACAAAGTTCGTGTTGTAACACTACTCTCCTCTTTGGTTTACACGTGTCTGGACCATGAGTTTTCCCTGATTACCCTAACCTATGTATGTCACACTGTACGCACCAGGGAACCAATAAAACTGAAGCAAGGTCAGGAACTTTTTTCCACCTTATTGAGTGAACCATTAGCTAATAAGACGGGGCAGTGTGTGTGTTGCCCAGAGGATCAATACTGCCTCCACTGAGATTTAACTTTACATGTTCTATCTTCTCATCTCATCCGTCCCGCCTCTCTTTTTCTCTGCTGTAGTCCGAAGACATCCGCCTGGAGCCAGAGCTGTATGACTCCTGTAAGACGGACATCAGCAGACTGTGCTCCAACGTGGCCTTTGGTAATGCTCAGGTAGGACCCACAGGACAACCACCTCAGTTCTATTCTGTTAGAGAACAAAGACAAATTACTGATATGGATATTTGTTTCTGTCTGCAATTCTTCACTGTTTTTGGAAAATGTAGACAGAGAAGGACTAATGCTTTGTTGGTTAATGTATAATTCACATTCACTTTCATTTCCATCTATATTCTTTTCTTTCATGTTTCTTTACTCTCTTCTGTTGGTTTGGTCCGTAGATGATTGAGTGTCTAAAGGAGAATAAAAAGCAGCTGTCTCAGCGCTGTCACCAGAAGGTCTTCAAGCTGCAGGAGGTGGAGATGATGGACCCTGAGCTTGACTACCAACTCATGAGGGTCTGCAAACAGATGATTAAGGTCAGCTTCCAGCATGTGTGTGTGCGTGGTAGTCAGTCCTTTTTTTGTACCAGCAACGGTTTTAGCAACTCTGCTTTTAGCCCATGTAGAACTGAAACTAATCCCTCCTCCTTTGAATTTAATCTGAATTAAAGCATTAACACATTGTGTGTCACTGTTCATGCATTTGACTGGATCACAGTGATTCCTCTTATCCCTTTCTCTCCTGTGTGCGCTGTGTGATTTGTCCATGTCAGCGTTTCTGTACGGATGCTGATGCCAAGAACATGCTGCAGTGCCTGAAGCAGAACAAGAACAGTGAGCTGATGGACCCCAAGTGTAAACAGATAATCACCAAGAGACAGATCACACAGAACACAGGTAAAGGGTACATACGCACACACACACACAAAATGACAGCTGGCCCGAAGGCTTTGTATTTGTTCTTGGTCTATTTGTTGCTCACTGAGCAGTCAGCAGTCTGTTCCCTTTCTCTTTAACACACCAGCACCTCAGTGTGATGCCTGACGGGCTGGTGTCTGCTTTCTGTCAGACTACAGGTTGAACCCAGTGTTAAAGAAGGCCTGCAAGGCCGACATCCCAAAGTTCTGCCAAAGCATACTAACCAAGGCCAGTGATGACAGTGAACTGGAGGGACAAGTCATCTCCTGCCTCAAGCTGAAATATGCAGACCAGGTGCGTGTGTAGTTTAAGTTTAATACGTAAAGGACTCGGAAGCGCTTAACCTTTCAAAGCATGCAGAAATGTATAGTTCTAAAGAGGAAGACAGGATAATCGTGTGTGGGTATGTCCATTTGGTATAGTCTGTTTCACATGGTCGAATAAAGGATTTGTGCGTTTGTCTGTGCAGAGGCTGTCTACTGACTGTGAGGACCAGATCAGAGTCATTCTACAGGAGTCTGCACTGGACTACAGACTGGATCCCCAGCTCCAGATTCACTGCACAGCGGAGGTGAACAGATACATACATACATACATACATACATATATATTCCATTCATTCCAGCCGGGAAGCCCACACATTTGCTCTGTCTTTGTATGAGACAATGTCCCAAAAGGATCTCCAAAGTTGAATCGGCAAAACAAGTTAGCTAATGCCTGAGCTAACTGTTAACATTAATTCCTATTAAGCAGAAAAGCAGAACTACCTTACTTCCTTAACTTTATGCAGAACACTAGCCCCGTATGGATGTTTTCTAAAACTAATATTTCAAGAGTTGCTCAGGAAGGACAAGCGGGACATTTGGTTTAGATCAAATGCTTTAGCAATCCCAACATTGTTGTGATTTATTTGAAGAGGGCTTTTTAAAGCTCCCCTCAAAACACTGGAGCATAGTTGTGTGATGCACCTCAATTGGAAACATTTTACCCTTGTTCTGAAAAAATGCCTAAACTGGATTTTCTTATATTCTAAACAAAAACAAAAAGCACATATTAGCCCTTCAAAATGTTTAGACTGAAAGTGCATGTAAGGCTTACTGATGCGCGCGCACTGCATACTTGTGAAGGCAATGCTTTACAATGCCACTGTCCTTCGTTTGACATGCCTGGACAGTACCTTATGCACCACAGCCACCAAATACGTCTTTCTGGCTGGTAATCAAGGCCTCGGGGGCTGATGATGTTCCCTGAGAGGTGCTGCAATTTCTTGGCGAGCATCGGGATGGCATGGTGCCAGCACCTTAGAGTTGTGTTACGCACACACCACTCCTGGCTGGCCAGAGCGTAAACACAAACAGCTTTGTTTACCCTCTTTGCCACATAAACAAATGCATACCCTCCACTATAATCAATGTGAAAGAATGGCAGCTTTAGTGAGAAGGTGAGAAATGTTTCAAAGGAGGAAGCTGGGAGAGTCTCCCATGGCTAAACAAGAATTGTTTATAATCTGTGTGTCTCTATTTTGCTCCTTTTTGCTTCTCTTTTTTTATTCTTCTATTCATTCTCTCCATCTACGTGTTCCATTTTTTTGTTTATAATGCTCATCTAATATTTTTCCCTGCTCAACCTCTTTTGTTCTGGTTTTTGTATTCTCTAGATCTCCAGGCTGTGTGCCGATGAGGCTGCAGCCCAGGAGCAGACCGGCCAGGTGGAGGAATGTTTGAAGACGAACCTGCTCTTGATCAAACACGAATCCTGCAAGAAGGTAAAACACCACCATGAAGGTTCTCACATAAACATACCAGAGAACTGCCCTTGTCAGTAGCTGCTAAATTTGTACCTGTTTGATAGACTATTTACAACCACTATATCCATGACTCAACACGCCTGCTATGTGTTGACTGTCTTTTCAGGAAGTGCTTAACATGCTAAAGGAGAGTAAGGCAGATATATTTGTGGACCCTGTCCTGCACACTGCTTGTGCGCTGGACCTGAAGCACCATTGTGCCGCCATTACACCAGGCCGAGGGCGACGTAAGTCGCTTTGTCATTTGCATAGCAATAATATTGCATTACTCTTCAATTTGTCCTACTTCAAAATGTTTACATAGAAAATTTTTATTTCTGTAGGGTTCATTAAGATGGTTTCATTTATAGTTAAAAGAGACTGCTAAGTTCAGTTTAACTGTTTATGAACAGAGATGTCGTGCCTGATGGAGGCACTGCAGGACAAACGGGTGCGTCTGCAGCCAGAGTGTAAGAAACGACTACAGGACCGCATTGACATGTGGAGCTATGCAGCCAAGGTAACGACACACTCATGCACAAGCACACAGGTAGACACCCAAACACTTTCCAGTGATATGTCTGTATTGGCATTTCATTGGCACTGTATCCTCTAGGTGGCTCCTGCAGAGGGTTTCTCAGACCTGGCCATGCAGGTGATGACCTCCCCCTCGAAGAACTACATCCTCCTCATGATTGCAATAAGCGTGTGCGTCCTCTTCCTGGTGGGGCTGCTGTGCGGTCGGATCACCAAGCGTGTGACACAGGAACTGAAGGATAGGTAGAGAGAGGAGGACCAGACCAAACCACAGAAAACTCTCCAAAAGCCTAAATAAGAAGCAACCCCCTTGCCCCTCCGACCCCTTTTTCCTTGGTCCAGCCAAACACCTCCTCCTCGACCCTAGCGGTCTAATGCAGTGTGTATGTGTGGGGTGGGGGTCATTTCTTTTGTCGGCCACGCTCCACAGTATCAGTGCCCTATTTGGACCTCCCCGTTTCACCCTTTCCAATCAGCCAGAAAGGAACATGTGCATTAAGAAACCCCTGCGCTCTCGATGGGTAACTCTTCTGTCCTGTAAATACATGCTATACTAAAACATGTCTGTCCTTTTTATTAAGTTGTTGTAAATTTAAATGAACGTTCAACCACAGGCAGATTGTGTGACCGCTTCTATGTAATCGAAAAGCAGTTTGTTTACATAACTTTTCATCCCTGCTTTTAATGTGTGTGTGTGTGTAAGAGAGAGAATATTTTTTCGAATTTGAGCGAGAGCAGCATTTCAATACAAACTTTGTCTTTTCTTTGTAAGCACACTTTATGGGTCACTGATTTGCATGAGGAGGGTTGGTTTTCTCATCTGTTGTATTGAGATGATTTAGCAGGCTTATCATTTTTTGTTTGATTTGATTTTGAATTAATATTTGAGTTTGTAGATTCGCATTTCTGCCTTGTAAAAAGCTGTGGTGGGTTTTAAGTGAGATGCAATAACTTGACGAGTCGTGAAAGGCAGGTTTTTCCCATACTTGATCACTGGATTTTGCTTCAAACCTTGGGAAATTAAGGGTTTGTTTGTGAAAGCTTACTGCATTGACACTGTTTTTGTTTGACATTTATATACATATTAAAGCACAGAACATGGAAAGCAAAGAACAATTTTAACCACTACGAGTCTTCAATGATGTGATCCATTAAGGTCCTGAACATAATTGAGTTTCATTAAGTTTATTGGTATTTTCCATGACTGTTCTTGGTTGGTCAAATGAGAACTGTTCTGTGCAGCCAATAATAGGAAACGTCAGGAAAAGCCAAAATGTCTGCATATTATTGGAAGTGTTTTATTTTATATATATATATATATATATATATGTGTGTGTGTATGTATGTATAAAATATAGAGCCTCTTATGAATGCTAATTGAATCATTGCACATTTTTTGATTTTCACGGTACTTTTTTATCAAAGCCTTATTTATTGTTTACTAATGATTGATTCTATGCTTTTATGAAGGCCTCATTGTGTCCATGCTCTCCTCCGCAGTGTGTGTGTGTATGTGTGTTTGTGCCCTCCAATCCACCCCTCCCTCCTCCTAACCCAATTTAGTACCAGAAAAGTAAATGTATTTTATCTGGTAAAGTTGTAGTTTGAGGTTAAAAATAAGTACTGTTTTTGAATTATACTTAATTGGTGGGTAGCAACAAGGGTTAGGACAAAATGTATGATTTGGGTAAATAAGTAATAGGTGTAAGTTTTAAAAATTGCCACTGAATATTTGAATTATATCTTTAATGTAAAGTGCTCCCCTTGTGTCCATCTACTGAAAAAAGCCAAGCTAGCTGTGACTGAACTTCTGTAAAGTCTTTGGGAGAAGTTAGCACCCTATAGTTATGAGGTTGAGTGTAACCTCGACAATCTAGTAGTAATTATACATTCACCTCTAACGATAGCTGTTTTTGCACTACGTATATTTAAGTGAATCTAATATTTTATTATCGGTTAAATTGTATGCACAAAGCAGGCTTTTGGAGTCTTCAAACGGTCATTATAAAATCTTTGTACACAGCAAAAATGATCTGCTGGTGGGACACCCACTGTGTGTGTGTGTGTGTGTGTGTGTGTGTGTGTGTGAGACACTGCAGAGATTTGTTTAATTATGTTGTTAGGATAGAGGGTTGTTTGTGACTGCTTTTAATATGCTATGTATACAATGGATATTTATTGCAGAAATATCCTTCTACCTGAACTGAACTGCAAAGAAACTGGTCTATGTTCTTCAGTTCTGACTTCTACTTTTAGCACACAACTATTGGGGTTTTCCTTATTCATGAGTTTGCTTGTTGATACAAAAGTGTTCTAAGCGTTTTCCAAATATTTCAAATTGAGAACTTACTTTACGGTACACCTTGTATATTAGTAGATATTTAACTTGGATTTTCTTTAATTTTTCTACATCCCTTGAACATCGTGTTAGGGGCTTGGTGGTACAATGTATGAACTTTCTTTGGGTATTCAAATTAGATAGCATTTTTTTTTATGGTTTGTTGATGGATACTTTCAGCAGTTGTAAATATATAAAAATTTGCATCATGTTCAAAGCATGGGAAAAGGTCAGGAGGTATCTTTCAACTAACTCCCTGCCCACACTTAAACTGTACAATCGACTTCATTTCTGATGTTTCTGTCACTCTTTTAAAATGATATGCTGTATATGTTTTCTTTATTTGCTTTAAGTGCATCAATTCTATTTGGAATTTCACCCCAATATGACTGTGCCTGGATTCATTGTATCTTTCTGTGTAAATTATATTTTCCTTTTTTACATGGCATGTTACATCAACCTTTAGAACATCTGATTAAATTATACAAGTAAAATCTAAGGATTTGTGTATAAATAGACACACACAAAAAATGCAAGATTTTAAGGCCTAGATTTTCAGTACTTTGAATGAACTTAGACCAGCTTCAATTATCAGTGTAAACAGACGCAGCTTGGAGCTTTTCTAAAAATGATCAGTGCTCGTTTGTCTGTTTGAGGTGAGGATTGTTTGTCTGATTTGATGCAATGATTTTGTAGTTTTTCTTTCTGTGTACAGAGTTTATTGACGTGATTTTCTTCAGATTTTGCTATGAAACATTGAGATGTAAGAGATTTAACATTGTGAGGTTTTCGCTGTACAAAGGAAAATTTGTGAATTTAATAAAACTGTCTGCAGATTTTCATATGTAGGCATTTTGTCTTGTTTGTAAATTATCTTCAGCTTGATGACGTGCTACTCGCCTTTTTTCTCCTTCTGTAACGGTTTCTTCTTTTTAACTTATGTATTTTCTATTAAATTGAATGTAGCTGTGACTCACCTCTGCAGTCTGGCATTTAGGTCAAAAAATGCCCTGCCCGCCCTACATTTTCTCTTACTAATGGCATTTCTGCCTTTTTTGCAATATTTAACTTCATCAGTATGAAAAGAACTCTTACATTTGCTTCCATTGCCTGTGCTAGGTGTAGAAAAGAGTGTAACAAATAACTATTTCACTTGTCTTGAGTTACTTGATACTGGTTTTCCTTATTAACACTGAGGACTGTTGAATTTTCTATATTCAGGTACTACGTGTAATGGTATTACAGCCAATCCTTTTTTTTTCTTTCTAATATTTGTGAGTGAAAGAACGAAGAATGTCATATGCAAGTTGTTCCAGACAATGCATATCATTTTTTTAATGTCTTATGAAAATACAAGGCCATATTCTTGTTTCTTTATGAGACTCGCAACGGTTAAATCTGTGTCTGTATGGCATGTTTAAGCCTTCATACCATTCTATAATAACAAGTAATAATAGAACAGAGTTTGAAAATTCTATAGAAACACCTCAATAATTCATTAGGCTTTAACCATTATTATTATTATTATTATTATTATTATTATTATTATTATTATTATTAATAATAATAATAAACACAATTTGTAATTGTTCGAAACAGGTTGCTCTATTTATCATAACCTGTTGAACCTTGTTCGATTTAAAAAACAAAAAAAATGAAAACTAATTTTGTAAGTTCTGTTTTTTGTGCTTAACACGTTGGCTCTCATTCAGTGCTAGTGCTAATATTCTAATACAATAAGTGACTTGGCATTGTGGTATGTATAGATTAATGTTATTACACTCACTCTAAAACATATATCACAGTTTGAAGAAGCCAGTTTCTCAAAGCCATTTTGACAGGCTGCCCTTCCATACAAAATCCTTGATTAAAAAATACGAAGACATTTTTATATTTTTGAATATGCATATTGAAATTGTATTCTATTTAAAGAGAAATATATGGTTTGGTGGAATGCAGTGCTTTACAGTCCGTGGTCCTCCCCTTCATCCCAATATAGCCCTCATACACGGATCAGTCCAGTGCTGCAGAGTCATGGCATAAAGGTTACTCTCGGAAGTACTGGTATGAGAAATAGTCCATAAACTAACAGAGATAATATGGATTTACCAATAAAGACCAATTCCTCAAATGTCTTGCTTCTGGAGGGAACCATGTCTCCAACTCCTCTTGAAGACTGCACCAAAGGGGTCCTCACTGCTGCACACACCGCTCTGGAAAACAGTCCGGAAAGACACAAAGTGAATTGTAGTTTGACATACATTTAGTTTGGGTTGGATTGGCGGATAAACAGTTCCTACTCACCGTCTGGCATCGCTCCTCGTTCCTGATCTTCTCCTCCCTCTCTGCTAGTTTGGTTTCCCTCTGTGGTAGCATTGCGTAGGCCTGATCCAGCAGTCTCCTGTGGTTGGTGATGGCACTCTTGTTGCTCCACAGCTGAAGCATCTTCTCTTGACCCGTCTTCTTCAGCTCCTGCTCCATGATGATCTTCTTGTCGGCCAGCGCTTCTCTCTCCCACCACAGCTCCTGGCATTCCAAGGAAAACGTCCTCCTTTTCAGTCCGACCGTCTTCCTCTACTTCTCCAGCTTCTCCCACGCTCTTGCCATCTCCTGTGTCTTCTTCTTTAGGGCCTCCACTTCACTACTTTGATGGGTTTCCTTCTCTATGATGGTCCTCTTCATGTTCTCCTGCAGCCTGATTTGCTTCTGCCTCCTTCGAAGAATCTTCTTGGACCTCTCCAGGTGATCCAGGTCTGCGGCAATGTTGGCCACCTTCTGTCTTTCCTTGGCGACGTCTGTCCTCTCCTTACCCAGCTGCTCTCAGTCAAGGGCCACAGCATTCTTCAACCTCTTGGTCTCTCTCCACATGTCCTCCTTGAGTTCCTCCATCTTCATTGTCTATCTCTCCTTGTTGATGGCCTGCCTCACTCTCTCCTCGATACTCACCTGAAAGACAAAAAAAGAATATACACCAAGATAGTAAGTGTCTATTGGGAGAAAAAAAGTCTCAGCACTTAATGTTAAGTACATTAACATTAACAAAAATGTGTTTCACATACTTGAGAGGCCAGCTGGGATTGTTCATCATAATTAAGCTAAAGGGGTGGCTGCAAGTTAGCTGGTTTACAAGCAAAAAAAAAAACTTAATTCTACTAATCTATATTCTGCTACCTGTGGTATTACAAACTACTAAACAATAAATAATTTATCATTCATTATTTCACAATAAATATTAACAAAAAATATGATTAAAACTCAACCAATAACAATTTAGCCCGGACAAAACACAAACTTGAAAGCCGAAAAGGTAACAAAGGAAAAACAGCAGAAAACTAATTTAACAAAAGATAAAAAGAAAACTTGACACAAATATATAAACAAAGAAACAAAACTAGTAAAACTAGAAATAAACAGAAGAAACGAGAATTCGTAACCAAACAGTTTACCCTGTCTTAAATTTAGCATGCAGGAACTAAATAAAAAAAAATCTCTTTCGATTGTGGGTCGGTAGCAGTGGGCAGTGGTTTATTCTCCGCGTAGTTCGTCAAGCAGTGCTTCAAGCAATTTCCAAAATGGAATAAAAGATAATCAGAACCCTTGTCAGCATATTAAGCCTGTGTGAGACAGTAGCAGCAACTGTTTACATTCTGATATTTACAGCAAGTCTGGTCATGTGCGAGGTACATTGGCACCCTCTCCATGCCCTGCATGTGAAAAGTTTCCATTGGCATTGCCCAATCGTCTTACTTTTAGTGATGGGAATTCCGGCTCTTTTTAGTGAGCCGGATCACTTAGCTCAGCTCAGCAATATGAGCCGGTTCTTTCGGCTCCCAAACCCAGAAAGGCCCAAACGGCTCTTCATTTAATGACACTTTTGGCGTTCGCGATTCAGCCACGTTTAGCGATGTTTTGACCTATGGTATTTGTGATATACAGTATTGTGCAAATGTTTTAAGCAGGTGTGAAGTCCTTAAAGTAAAAAAAAAAAAAACACATAAAAATACAATTGTTAATTGTTTATTTTTTTTATCAATTGATAAAATATAAAGTGAGGGAAAAGCAAATCTGTATCAAATTAACATTTGATGTGACCACCCTTCGCCTTCAAAACAGCATCCCCTGCCTAAAACTTATGCACTGTATGTCACTGAAATTATTCAGTGTAATTATATCAAACCTTATCATTTACAGCATACCATAATTTTACATTAGCCTATGTTTTGTACAAACCTTAAATAACGTAAAAACATACTAGCCTATTACACACATGTATTAATTGAACATATTTCAATCACTATCCAAAAACAAACCATTCCAAAAAAGATCACACTCAGAACACGGTGTGCCATATAACAACTAAATCTCAAGGTGCAAAAAAGCATCATCCAACAATTAGTTGTTCCGGTATAGTCACAGTGAAACGTTGTTGGGCAGATTGGCATTAAGGAAAAATAAACTTAGAGGTGCTGATGCTGATTCTTCTCTCTGTTATTATCTGCCCTGTTTTTGAAAAGATTAGTTCTGATGGGGCTGATGTTGCCACAATGCACAGTCTCCCTAACATCACCTTCACAAGTCGTGGAGATTCTTTAAATAATTGCTGCACCAATTTAATAATTTGATTAAAATTCAGACAACATTTCACAAAGTCGCCAATCAAATGTGAGTTAAATAAAATAAAAAATCTTGCCTGAAGATGATTTACATAATGCGTGCTACTGCTAGTTTTTGATTGTCTTGAATTTATAAAGACAAAAAAACAAAAACTCTCACGTTCCGCCATGTTTTTGTCTACAGTTGGACTATATTGCTCAGATGGGAGCCGGCTTTTATCGTTCACTTAAAAGAGCCGGCTCCTAGAGCCGACTCGTTCACGAACCACACACTTTACTTCACTGCACTCTGGGATCAGTTATAAAAGCCACTGTGCATGTAGTTTTATTTTTTATTTTTTAACGGAATACAGCTAGTCATGATTTAGAAAAGCAAAGGACAGGATATTTTTGATTGAGGTGATTAGGTAAGTTAATTTGAATATTTGCTAGCCATATGCCTAGCTAATATTAACTATGTTAAGTTTGTTAACCTTAGCCAACGTTAGCTAATGATTTTTAAGATAAGCTAACAATCGCCAACGTAACGTTAAGTTAGCTAGTCTAACGCTAGTTAGCTACGTCAAGCTAAGCAAGGTAATGCATGTTAGTTAACAAGCAAGCCTGAACAATTCACCAACATTAGCTGTCTGATGTGTCTTGTCTTGCAACAACTGACAGCCCGGCAGTAACGTAGAACGTCACTAGTCTCAGACTAGCAACAACAGCACAGCTGAACTAGCTAGCTGTTGATGTTAGCTAGCTAAGTAGTAAGTAACTAAGCTAACTGTTTACGTTCATGCCAAAGCAACTAGCTTGCACGTTAAGTTAAGCATTTAACTAAGTTATCCATGTTATATCATTTTTAACGCTTTGGTAAGTCCAACCATTCATGCTTTGTCAAGGTTGTACATAGCATTATTTTCAGCAATAATAATAGCTATATTTGCAGGCTTCAGTGTTAGTCCATCTCTCTTTTTTGTTGTTCATCCACGGCAGTTTGCCGAAACCTATGTTATTGTCCAGAGAATAATCATGACGATAATCATAGTTATTTTAAACTGTATTTTCATGTCGTCCCTCGATCATTTGGTGATATCTAAAATTTTTCTAATCCAAGCAGGTTGCCAAGCCATGCGCAGCTGCATGAGGGGATCCAGGGCTCTGTCCCCTGCCCTGCTTCCTCGCCTGTGGGTATCCCATGCTGGTTGCTTGGGGACATGGCATAGCAGCCAGGGGCCTTGGAATTTGACTAGATGCATGGCCACAGCTGGGGAGATCAAGTCAATCCCTCTACCCAGCCAGGCCCGTGTTGTCATCTGCGGAGGGGGAATTGTGGGTACCTCGGTGGCCTACCATCTGGCCAAGCTTGGCTGGACAGAGATAGTGTTACTTGAGCAAGGGAGGTATGAGGGCAAAGCTGAAAATTATTTTTTTATAAGTAATTGTATTATATATATATATATATATATATATATATATATATACACAGTACTGTGCATACGTTTTAGGGAGGGGATGCAACAACACCAAATGTTGTATTGATACCGATTTGGTTTTCCCTCACTTTGTATTTCATGAATTGATAAAAAAAAAAAACTTTTTAATTCACATTTATATTTTTATATATTTTTTTTATAACTTTAAAGACTATACACCTGCCTAAAACCTTTGCACAGGACTGTATATACATTAGATTTGATAGCACAGTGTATTAAAAAGTATGTGGAAAACATGAAATGCCATAACTTAACCATAATGTCTTGTTGCTAACATCGTAATGGCAAATTTATATGGTAGGCTTGGTGCTGGCACTACTCGACTGTGTGCTGGGATTGTCAGCGTGGCTAAACCCATCTCCATTGAATGTAAGATGGCTGACTACTCAAATGGTCTTTATAAACGTCTGGAAGAAGAGACCGAAGTCAAGACTGGTAAGCTGGGCTGTCAAACAACAGTATATGCTCATGCCATGAAATTAATTTGACCTTTAAATGTTAATGTGTCATGCATTACAACCTAGGGCTATTGAACATTATAAAAAATTGTGGTGGCATGTTGTAAGGCCTAATAACACACACACACACACAATCTGAATAAAGAAAAGCATTAGTTAACAGCTGTAGCTGTTGGTAACTCTAGATGACTTAAGGATTGATGTCTAACTGTAGTTAGACCAATGCCATTTATTCCAGGGCTTTTGTCTCCATTTCAGGTGTAAGTTGATTTTTCGATATGTGTGTTGAGGATAATCGGTGGCTTCACTACCTGTTTCAGGTTATGTGAACACAGGCTCCCTCTGTCTGGCCCAGAATCAGGACCGTTTCCTTTCTCTGAAGCGCCTGGCATCCAGGCTCAAGTAAGCGCTTGACACAAGCTATTTTACCTCATTTGATCTTAGTAAATCTTTAAATATATACATAAACAGATAACTCCTATTAGCATAGTGTAAAGTTTTATTTAGATGCTCTACAACCAGCACCTATCTACATATTCTTCTTGTTTTTAGCATAGTGCAGACTCCACGTCCGATATAGAGGAACACAAATGTACAGTCTGATCTGATCCTTTTATCATCTCTCTCACGTTCTCTCTTCAGAGTGATGGGGATCAGCTGTAACGTCATAAAGCCCAAAGAGGTGGCCAAACTCCACCCATTGGTCAACATCCATGACCTGGTGGGTGCACTGCACCTCCCTGGGGACGCTGTGGTGTCACCTCCTGACGTCAACCACGCCCTCGCCGTGGCTGCAGCTGGCCATGGTCAGAACTCCCACAAGTGATATTTTAGAGAATAATTGTTTCATGTTGTATTTTCCCCAGAGTGGGGCTCTGAACGTGACGTTAAAAAAATATATATATTTTAGACATTTGACTTTAACTCACTTAAAGATCAATCCTTAGATCATATTTATTTTTCTCTCTATCACTACTATCAGGTGTTAAAATTTTTGATCGCACCAGCGTGCAACAAGTTCAAGTAGAGAGAGGACAAGTGACAGCAGTGGAGACAGATCGAGGGCCAATTGAGTGTGAATACTTTGTCAACTGTGCTGGACAGGTACATCTTTTTAGATTAACTCAATCTAATAAAATATGATATGTTACGCAATGCCTCGCACCTTACATGCCAACCCGCATTTGAAATTTCAATATGTTCTTATAGTTGTAAATAGATGAGAAATACTGTGAATTATAATGTGTGCGTGTTGAATAGCAAGGCTAGACTACACTAAGGGCATCTACATCTACTATACTGAACCGTTTGTTTTTTCTTTGACAGTGGGCTTATGAGCTGGGCCAGGCCAGTGAGACTAAAGTGTCGGTGCCGCTACACGGATGCGAGCACTTCTACCTCCTCACCAAGCCACTCCAGGAAGCCCTTCCGCCCAGCACTCCAGGTCAAACACAGGCACACAGCGCCTGCTAGCATATAGTGTGACCTAATGATGTGATTTATGATTTAGCTGTTTATTCATTAACTCTTTCTCATCTACAGTGATAATGGACATGGACGGGAGGATCTATGCACGTCCCTGGCAAGGCGGTATTCTGTCAGGAGGCTTTGAGAAGAATCCCAAGCCGATCTTTACAGAGGGCCGGAACCAGCTGGAGATCCAGAACATGCAGGAGGACTGGGACCACTTTGGTGAGAAGCGGCAACCATCTTTAAATGTATAGTCATTAAATGTCATGGTCAGTTACATTTTCTGGCTTTCAAGTGGTGGTTGTGAGAGTCAAAAGCCTTTTTACTTGTTGTGGATCATCACTTACAATGCTGTGCAAAAGTATTTGCCCCCTTGCAGATTTCTTCTGTTTTTGCTTTTTTGTCACACTTAAATGTTTCAGATCATCAAACAAATTTTAATATCAGACAAAGATAACCTGAGTCAATACAAAAAGCTGCTTTTAAATGATGATTTCATTTATTAAGGGAAAAAGGCTATCCAAACCAACCTGGCCCTATGTGAAAAAGTAATTGCCCCCCCTTGTTAAATCATGAATCAACTGTGATTAACCATATTTTTTGGAAAGCTGAGTTCAGTTTCACTAGCCACACCCAGGCCTGATTACTGTCAGAACTGTAGAATCAAGAAATCGCTTAAATAGAACCTGTCTGACAACATGAAGTAGGCTAAAAGATCTCAGAAAGCAACACATCAAGCCCCGATCTGAAGAAATTCAAGAACAGATGAGAAACAAAGTCATTGACATCTATCAGTCTGGAAAGGGTTACAAAGCCTTAGGTAGTTTGATGGTGTGGGGCTGCTTTGCTGCTTCAGAACCTGGGCGACTTTCCGTAATTGATGGAACCATGAATTCTGCTCTCTACCAGAAAATCCTGAAGGAGAATGTCTGGCCATCAGTTTGTGACCTTAAGCTCAAGCGCACTTGGGTTATGCAGCAGGACAATGATCCGAAGCACACCAGCAAGTCCACCTCTGAATGGCTCATAAAAACCAAAATTAAGGTTTTGGAGTGGCCTAGTCAAAGTCCAGACTTAAATCAATTCGATTGAGATGCTGTGGCATGACCTTAAACAGGCCGTTCATGCTCGAAAACCCTCCAATGTGGCTGCATTAAAACAATTCTGCAAAGAAGAGTGGGCCAAAATTCCTCCACAGCGATTGGAAAGACTCATTGCCAGTTATTGCTAACGCTTGATTGCAGTTGTTGCCGCCAAGGGTGGCACAACCAGTTATTAGGTTTAGGGGGCAATTACTTTTTCACATAGGGCCAGGTTGGTTTAGATAGCTTTTTTTCCCTTAATAAATGAAATCATCATTTATAAACTGCATTTTGTATTCACTCAGGTTGTCTTTGTCTGAATATTTGTTTGATGATCTGAAAAATGTAAGTGTGACAAAGAAGCAAAAACAGAAGAAATCTGTAAGGGGGCAAATACTTTTGCACAGCACTGTAAATGTATGTGCACTTGCACCAAATGTTATTGGCACTTTACTTCCAATCCAACAATGTAAATAATGCCTTAATATTCCGCAAGCAATGCCTGCAGGAAGGGAAAAACTAAGAAGGTGGACGTTGTACTTCAACATTTCATTTTTCAGTGTTCTTGAATGGAATCACAATCAATAAATATACAAATAAGTACTGCAGTTTAAGTTCAGAGCTGAAGTTCAAATGTGTAGGACATTGTCAAAGAAAAGGTTAGGGGGTATCGCGTGACAGAGCTGTTTCTGTTTTTGGATTATATTTGACTTGAGTTAACCCTGACTCCTTGGTTGACCTATGTCTTCCATGTGACAGTTACAGTAGGGGTATGTTTGCTACCTCAATTATGTCAGCATACAGCATTCTCCTTGCACAAGAGACTTTACCAACTCCCTTTCTCTACGTGTTATTGATACTACAGTGATATTGCGATCATCATGAAAATAAACTAGAGGGCTGTGATGTATTTCATTCTGTCTTATCTAACACTTTAGCCATTTGAAGAGTCAGGCAGTACAAGGACTGAGCTATGTGTTACTACTTGGGCAAAGCTGAGGTGTTTGTGTGCTATGGACAGCTGCAGTTTGTTGTGCTCACTGTGTCATGGAGCCTGCGCATCTGCCAGAATGGCAGTGGGGTCAGCAGTTAACATTTACTTTGTCATTCGAACTTAACAATCAACTATTTTCTGATCACACTGACTTTGAAAAAGAGCTATGCTAAAAAATTTAACACTTGGCATGATTTCTTTTTACACTGGGGGAGCTATATTGTCCAGGGTGCAGAAATGTTCAGCGATTTCGGTTCACACACACTGTCATTTAATCTAAATAAATATTAGCACAACCACTGTTTTATCTGGCAGAGATTGTCAATCTGCATATCACAGTCTTTCAGTGAATGCTGTTTCTTTTAGGGTTAGTGAAGGGGTGGGGTACTAAAAATACATTTTCAAGTAACAATGGTTAATAAGAGTGGATTATGTCTTTTACAGGTATCTTATTTTTAACTGTAGACTTACTAGACCATGAGTTTGCTTCTGGGATTTCCCATATTGGCCTAACCGATGCCTTTTCTGAGCCCTTAGAGCCCATGTTAAATGCCCTGCTGAGACGCATGCCCAGTCTGGAGTCCACTGAAATCCACCAGCTGGTCAACTGTCCTGAGTCGTTCACCCCAGATATGCGTTGTTTGATGGGAGAGATCCCGGGGGTTGATGGCTACTATGTCCTCGCTGGCATGAACTCCTCTGGCTTGGCTTTTGCTGGAGGGGCCGGCAAGTAAGCACCTGCTGTCTCTGGTTTTATTCAATTACAGGTTTTTGGGCTGTTTTATGGTGTAGTCCACCGAAACCCGAGTCTTATCTCTAGGCTTGCCTTGCTTTGTCTTTTCCCCGTCGGAAGTAAACTATTTAAAACTGCAGCTGGACTGTGTTTTCTCATACCAGAATGTGTTGTCCTCCTTCCTCAGGTACTTGGCTGAGTGGATGACCTATGGCTACCCCACAGCCAATGTGTGGCCACTGGACATCAAACGCTTTGGCAACCTTCAGAGCAGCCGCACCTTTCTACGCCACCGGGTCATGGAGGTGATGCGTGAGTACCTGCAGCCACCACTGGAACGCAGGCCGAGATCATCTGCCTTCTTTTAATAGGATAGTTCATACTTGTACATAAGTGTGCTCTAATCATGTAATCAATATTTGACCATTGCACCTATCTTAAGAACCACGCAGTTGTTGATTTCATAATGGGATCATACCAGGCTACCCAGACAAATGTGTTTGAGGAAACTTTGCTAAAGGGTCAGCTGACACGTTTTATGGCGTGTGAGTATTAACAAAGCAATGGTCCCGGAATAGCGCTGGCCCAAATGGCACCAGACCACTCCCGCCCCTGATTAATGTTGGAACATAAACAGTCAGCCCAACCCATCGACCTCCTTCTCCCAAAAAGGAAATGCCACGAATAGCCATACAGTTCAGGTTACCACCAATCGAGACCCTTATTGAGGTAATGTGTAATAAATATGTGTAAGTATGTTCATTAGATCCCACAATGTCAACGTATCATTAATAACAGTGTGCACACGTTGTGAACACCAGTCAAGCCGGACGTCACACTGGGTAAGATTTCACTGCTAAGGTCTGTGCACCTATCTTCTCCACAGCTTTGCTCTATGAGCTGAAGGTTCCTCGGTGGGATTTCCAAACAGGCCGCCAGCTGCGGACCAGCCCCCTGTACGACCGTCTGGATACCCAGGGGGCTCGCTGGATGGAGAAACATGGCTTTGAGAGGGCCAAGTACTTTGTCCCTGCTGGCAAGGGTGAGATGCAGTGTAAAGACTGTCACACACTGTACCAATATTTATAAGCTTAAACTATGGATGGTCGTAACTCACCACTTGTTGACATGTTGTATTCAGATCTCCTTTCCCTGGACCAGAGCAAGACCTTCTACAAGCCTGACTGGTTTGACATCGTTGGTTCTGAGGTCAAGTGCTGCAAGGAGGCTGTGTGTGTCATCGACATGTCCTCCTTCACCAAGTTTGAGCTCAGTGTGAGTGACACGCACTCTTTCACCAGCTAGTCTGGGTCTTTCCATTCAGTCTTCTTTGCCTCAAAGTCTATCCAGGATATCCATTATACAGCACTTATACAGATATATGATTGACCTTTGCAACATCCCAGTCCACAGGAGACCAGGCACTGGAGCTGCTGCAGCACCTGTGTGCCAACGACCTGGACGTGCCGGTTGGACACATTGTGCACACCGGCATGCTAAACGAGAAAGGAGGCTATGAGAACGACTGCAGTGTGGTACGGCTCAGCAAGAACAAGTAAGAGCAAAATGCTTTATTCGCTTCCAGGTAGTCTGACATTCTATGAAAAATCTATTTATTTAGCCACTTTTTTAATTCTCTTTATTTGGGTCTCGTTTTCAAAACGTTGATTTCTGTCCCTTGTCTTCACACGTTCTGTTTCTTTGTTTCTGCAGTTTCTTCATCATCTCTCCTACAGATCAGCAGGTCCACTGTTGGTCATGGCTAAAGAAACACATGCCCGCTGACCCACAGCTTCACCTAGAGGATGTCAGCTGGAAGTACACAGGTTGGCACAGATTCTTTTAGCATAAGTGCTTGCATTATACAGTGAGTCAGATAACCTTAAAAAAAAGAGGGACTATTTTGTAACTTGGGATTTTGCCTCTTCTTCTGCTTTGCAGCACTGAATCTAATAGGACCAAGAGCGATGGATGTCCTTGCTGAACTTTCATATGTGTCCATGACTCCTGACCACTTCCCCTCTCTCTTCTGCAAGGTGAAACTTATTGGCTGTGCCATCAAGAGTGTGTAATAAGCAGCAAAAGATTATCAAAGCTTTAGAATATTTTAGCTATACTGGCACACACAGTGACTACCTTGGCCTCCAGTCTCACGGTGGTAAAGACTGTTATGGTTTGAGCTTGTGTGTGTTCTGTCAACAGGAAATGAGTGTGGGCTACGCCAATGGCATCAGAGTCATGAGTATGACTCACACAGGAGAGCCTGGCTTCATGCTCTACATTCCCATTGAGGTGAGTCGCTCCACGGAAACACTGAGCCACTCCATCCAGAAGAGTAATGCCTAACCTTATTGATGCTAACGCATACCCCTCTCCCATGTCCTCAGTATGCGCTGCACGTGTATAACGAGGTGATGTCTGTGGGTCAGAAATATGGCATCCGGAACGCGGGGTATTATGCCCTGCGCAGTCTCCGCATCGAGAAGTTCTTTGCATTCTGGGGCCAGGACCTGGACGCCTTCACCACACCACTGGAGTGTGGGCGAGAGTTCCGGGTCAAGTTTGATAAGGTTGGTGATACAAAAACAAAACAAAATGTTTTGCTTGTGAACGGTGACAAAAAGTACAGTCTTTATGAACGGTCGCAGCCTGAGCAACTAATAATTATAGTTAATATAATTATCTAAACCCACTGTTGTCTCCCGTCCTGTTCCATCAGGATACAGACTTCAAGGGGCGTGAGGCCCTACTACAGCAGCGGCAGGTGGGAGTTTCGCGGAGGTTTGTCATGCTCGTGCTGGAGGAGCACGACACAGAGCTTGATCTGTGGCCCTGGTGGGGGGAGCCCATCTACCGCAACGACCAGCTGGCTGGCACCACCACCAGCAGCGCTTACAGCTACACGTTGGAGAGGCATGTGTGTCTGGGCTTTGTCTCCCCACCACCGGGGGCAGACGGGGCACCCACCGCCATCACCCCTGACTTCATTAACCGAGGAGACTATGAGGTGGACATAGCGGGACAGCGCTACCCAGCTAAAGCCAAGCTATACCCATTCAGTTCCCTGTTTGCCCAGCAGAAACGCCGCAGGGACGAGATAGAGCTAAGCAACTTCCAGGGGAAGTAAAGGGAAGGTATCTGCCAAAGGTTTCACCTTCTTCAAATCCTGTCCCCCCTTCTCTCTAGTGCCCCGTTATACCCAGTGCCATTCTGTTCCCTAACACATCCCACAGTCAGTCATCCTTAGTTCTCCAGTCCCTAGCTTAACCTATTTCCCCTAGATCAAAAGTGCAATACCTGAGAGACTCCAAAAGCCCCTGCTTTGTTATGGAAATAAGATGCCTACCACTACAGCATCATATTATCCCTGCTGTAGATATCTCACCCTAAATGGCCTAAATGATCATGTGAGACGACGTTTTAAAAGGACGTCCCTTCAAGTCAAGCACATATCACTGATCAACATCAGAGCTTTCGCAAAAGTCATTGACCTTTTCTTTAAGGTGCATTTGATGTGTTTTACCCTTCATTTATTCATGTGGTGGTCTTTGTAAAGGTTATACTATCTTACTGTGAGGGAGGTCAATTTATATGAATTGGTTAGATCCACAGTAATAAGTGTGAATGGTGCAATGAATATTACCAAGATTCGCTTGTCTTTTTGGTGGGAAAAGCTGTTGGTTATTTTAAATGATGTCTAATGGAAGTGTCCTGTTGAGTCTTCTTTTCTGTTGTTGATTTTATCTCTACACCAATACTAGTTGGGTTTGTGTAATAGAAAGTATAGAAGAAAGGGATTTATTTTTGTATAGGCAGAATGTATCAAATGTCCTAAACACCACATGTTGCTTTTTTTTCTCCCATCAGTTTTAAGCTGAGTCAGCCTGATCATGTACGGTAGTTCTGTTGTAGCCAATTCATTGTTTGAGATTTAAATGTGACTTTTCTATGTGACATTTTCAGGGTCACAATATCATAAAGAATTATCATTAAAGGGCTCTTCTAGCAGTTTATTCTGCATTAATATTGGTGACCATCAACACAACAGAGGGTGAGAACGCTCTTCACTCTTGACTATCTTTGGAACTAAATACTCACTATGAATATATTCCTTCAATTATAACATTTGTTCTAGTCATTTCAATGGATCTTGTAAGGCACTTTATCAGCTGTCTGTTTTCTTGATGTGCATTTTGATTGTGACAGCCGCTCAAAACATTGCAAATAAAGGCAGACATGTTAAATGTACTTTGACTTCTGTACAGGGTTGCTTTTGGCAAATGGTACACATCTTGAAGGTATATTTTTCTGGAAAAGATTATACTAGGTTTTTGTATACATAGTACATACATACTGATGGACATTTGAATTAAGAACCAAAGAGTCTGTCTGTACCAACAAATAACTTCGAATTAGTTCCTGACGGAATATGGGGGAATCCATCCACTGGATTTGATCCTAGAATTAGCAACAAAATCCAGAAAGGTACTTGTAACTCCAGAATAGTTCACGTTGTCAATGCTGTCACATGTTGTAAGTGTTGTGCAGTGTTATTGTGCTATGTTTGTTTTGATTCATGTTACTTTTGTGCATTCTGTAGATTTGTGTAATCCCTGTTTGGAACACTAGGTGGCTTATTGTACTCAAAATTGGCACGATGATGGATAAATGATGCAAATCTCTATGGCTCTGGTGATGGGCAACAGGTATGGAACAAGGGGGAAACACATGTTGCGTTCAGAATCGCATACGATGTGTCCTTAACATAATAAATATGCTGGGAAATGAGTTAATATTTGGCATGTTAAGGATGCATAGTAGCCGTTGGTGATTCTGAACAGTTTTTGGAATGTTCAAGCCACGTCTAGGCCTGGTTGTGAGTCACGGTGAAGTAACAGCAATCTCTAATTTTACATTTTATCATTTATAGTTTCCCGTTGTTGGCATTCTTCGATTATGAGAATAAATGGATCACAGTATCCAAACTGGACATTTTGCATTGGACAATGGTTTTACAAGCGCGCGTCGGTAACAATTCTCCACGTTCTGCCTTTAGAGAAAGAAAGGTAGCAATTCTGCATGATAACTTTTATCTGATCATTGATCATATCCTTTTCAATAATTAGATGACTGGTATATAGGTGTATATCCTGTAAATTTGTACTCATTACATTTTCATATTCAATATGATCACGATTTAGTGCAGAAAATTAAACGCGTGGCCTTGGTAGCCTACTTTCAATAATAATCACAAATTGTATTTTGGGCCACCTTTCAGGAGACTTATGGTCACCGGATTTGTTGCCATGACTATACTAATTAGTGTACATTAATGTATTTTAATTTAGATTATTATCAGGACTATACTTTCAAATAAATTTTTTCTACTTGGGTAATGATAGTTGTAAATTTAATGATAGGAACTGATTTGATAATGTTCCAAAAGAGATACCAATTAATGGGATCATTACAGAATTTAAGTGCTGCTTTTCTATTGTTTGCAGTACACTAGTCTTGCAAGTTACACAATTTCAAAGATAAAGCAGTCATACATTAAACACTTTATTGGTATTTACAAGACACATTTAATTTTGTATGGTCCCAAATGTTGGAACACTGTTCATATCCTTCTAGCTTTGCGTGGGCGACATCCATTGTGTGGCACAGGGGTGTTATCAGTGATGGACACAACTTCTAGGCCTCCCATTGTCAACCCTTTTATAGCAGACTACGGAGAGGGGAGACATCATTTAATTAATAAATCAATAGGAAGGTAATTTACCTGTTTAGGTCACAAAGTATGCTCCAGACTTGCATTACTATCATCAGCCATAAGTATGTGTAAAAATAGCAAGGTGCTGAGATAAAGAGTACACACCAAACGACCAGGGCCCAGGCCTTTCACCATCACGCGTACAAAAGTCACTCCCTTAGCTGTGGCCTTCTGCTCAAAAGAAGAGAGATCCATTGAGACACAAAAAACAAAACGTCCAACAACATTTGGGGGAAGGATGCAGGTTATCATAAATCTAGCAATAAGTAAAAAAAAATAAAAAGAAAGGTAAATAGCATGACTTGTGTAAGGCAATTCACTCTAGCAGCATGTGCTCTGTACTGGTAGATCTGATTAACTATATGTGTGCAAAGTATTTTAAACAAATTAAGTATAAATCGAGAGGAAATACATTGTAAACAATATCATGATTACGTACTCATTAAAACTAAGTAAATTCAAGGTTGTGTAGCTAATAATGGCAGAGGTACAGCTTATTGATGTGCATATTACCCAATAAGTGAGGTGTCACTAAATCTTTTTGTCAATACATTATTTTGTATAGTTTTACTTAACGGTTATTGCAAAAGAAAGAAAACAATGTTTGTGGCAACACAGTACCATCTGTTCATGTACTACGGGATTATTTAGCAAACATCATCAGACTAC
This sequence comes from Galaxias olidus, assembly GCA_026901105.3. Taxonomy (NCBI): domain Eukaryota; kingdom Metazoa; phylum Chordata; class Actinopteri; order Galaxiiformes; family Galaxiidae; genus Galaxias; species Galaxias olidus. The sequence goes on along the minus strand of JAPMUY010007423.1, from coordinate 65,193 downwards.
ATACTTGTTTTAATATCATCTAGAAAATAACTAGGCCAAGACAGGTACCCAGAAGAATCAACCATCATGTCATCAATACTGTTTTCCAGAACTATAGCGTAACAAAGGCTCCTTTCCAAATGTTATCTTTTTTCCAGTTCTTTGAGCATTATTTTGGCATAATCTTACCGCAGCAGCCGAGATTCCTGCTGTTTGGGCTGCAATAGGTGTGGACTTCTTGATATTTTTGAAGCCCTCTGTGCCACACGATGTCCTTACCAATGACTGCCCTTCATTGTCTGTCACTTGTATGTGTGTGCTGGAACAGAACAGAAAGTTTATTTTTATTTCCTTGTAGAAAGTCATAGCTTGCACTGCTCAACCTCAAGCACAGTAACCCAAGTTATAGGGCACAAGGATAAGATAATCATGGACGAGGTTGAGACACAATAATTAACGGGTCAGATCACAACTACCATGTGCATGCCAAAACTATTTTACTGGTGTCTCGTTTGAGTACCAGGGCAAAAATATTATGTCCACTCTTGCTTACAAGAATAAAAGTATTTTACATTGCACTTACTTGTTGTATGTTGCTTTAATGTGTGCAATGGGCAACTCATCAAACTTCTTCCCTGACCATCTCAATGCACTATCTTGACCAGGCAATGGAGGATAGTGACTGAGGAAACAATGTCAGAGTCTTAATATAATTTGAAACTTTCAAGAGACAATATATAGTGTAGGTTTTCTGAAATCTAGATTGACCAATTTTACCATTCTACAGACCTGAAAGGTTGATATACAGTTTATTCAAGGAAGTGTCAGAATTTAGGTGGTAGATGGTATCTTATTACCTGAACTCTTTTGATGTTTTCCCCGCGACAGTGATGGGTCTCGCATTGTCTTGCAACCTGGAAACGCTGGAGCACACTGCTCGTTGTAGGTCGGTGCTCTTCCATCTGCAGAAATGTTGTTCAATTAGATATTGTCAGATTTTAGTCAGTCTCATTAATGATCCTTATCAACATCACTGATATCAATCACAATAGTTAATCATAACAATAACACACCAACGTTAACAATCTGACGTTACGTTAAGTAACCAACAATATTATTAACAAAGAAAACATTAATTGTACAAGAATGACTGAAACGAATAAGCTTGTTTCAACTTATTTTCAATTTTGCAAAGCGAAGAACGAGTAGCAAATTAGTTGGGTAATTGCCTCCAACTTACAGAGAACTCCCTGCATTAAATGACTCAATGACTTGATGCCCAGCAGTCCTTATGGAATTGAATAAAAAACGATTCATTGTATACATGATTATTTCGCTTAGCTAGTTTGTTAGCTAACACTACTATGGTATGACATTGAACATGTGACCCTGGACCTACCAACTCACTTTTCTTGCTGTGGAAGTATAAAAAAAAACATCCCTTATATAATGAAGTTTTATTAATATTTAACATTTTAAATAAGTATAGCATAATATTTATAATATATTTGTACCTTTGTAATAATGGGAACGTATTCTTAAACACAATTAATTGGAAAAAAAAAATATTTTACACCCCTATATATTCTTAGCACCACCCTGTTTCGGTGCAAAGCATTTTGGGTCTACGCGGAGAAAAAAATGGCAGCGCCCTGTGGAAGACTTGCAAGTCGCTCTTTACATACATTTATTAAATCTGTATCGCGGACAAGTGTAAACAAAACTGGAGATCGTCAAATTTGTCTTAGCAATGTGTGTCGCGCTTCTATTCAGGTAAAAAATAAAACGGACAATGTTGAATCTCCTTGGAAAAAGATAGGAGCAGTATGCCTGCAAAGACTGCCGGTTATATCACAAGATCGGAGCCCCATCGAGGAACAGTTTGCTGAGCTAATGCGTCAGGTTCGGATATACATGAAAACCTAATATTTACGAAGCCTTATGTATTGAAATGCTGCGGAGTGTCATGTAGCCTAGGGAGCGGAAACATTTTTAAACTCGCGTAATAATTAACTGTTAATAAATAATTAAGTTAAACTGTATCCTTGGATAATTGTGACATTATCTTCTACATGCCAGATGGAGCTGGAACAAAGTTTACTGTCGGATCATGAGTTGAGGCTGATTGAAGATGCAGAGCGCATGAGACGTAAGCAGGCTGATGACTACGACTCTGATGAAGAAGAAGACTATGGGGGCCAGGAAATTGTCACTACCCAAGACTTGGAAGACACCTGGGAACAGAGGCTGAAAATGTTCCAACCTGCACCAAGAACTAATGGTATTCTGACTGCTGGGTTTGGATACAGTCAATTGGATATAAACTATTATAATGCAACATACATTTTAAGTCTCAAAGCTTCCTCTATAGATACATTTTAATTGAAAAAATGTTTTATGCAATTGTTTTGTATTTAACACTGATCAACATTCAGCACTCTTCTAAACAAGACCCTGTGTTTTTTTATTTTCTATTTTGTTGTAGTCTGTATGCTGGCACTTTTGATACTTTGCCTAGTTAGTTGGGTTGAACAAATTAAGTAACCTTTGTCTTTCCATTGCGGAATACTGCACCTGTCAGTACAAATTAGAAGATTATTATATTTACTGTAGAGACATAAAATAGTTTTAAACAATTTTTCTTACCATTTAAGGGTAAACCAACTTTGCTGCTCTAACATTTTGTGGAAAAATAAACTTGTTACTTCAAATTAAGTAATACCATAAACTAACCCCAACAGAGGTAGAATGAGATATAGATGGGCATCAAGCACACATGAGATAGCAATTTAGGCCGTGTTTATTACTTTAATATTATTATTTAAAAGTTATTACTTTTTTTATTTCACTTGTGTAATAGATGTATCTGCTCTCGCATATAGATAATGTAGCATTTTATTTTATTTTTGGAAATGTGTTGCTTTAACGATCCTTCCCTGCTATCGTTTAAATAATTATGCTACATTGTTCCTCAGGACCATTGCATATTTAACTAAAGATAATGCTGTGTGGAAAACTGTTAAAATATTAATCAACTGATTTTTCTTTCAGCTGGTGATGTGGAGGACTTGAGCTCGCTTGACCGCTGCCTGACAGAAAATCTTGTTTTACTGGTGGAGCAGATGGTTGGACGTGAGAAGATTTGGTTGCTGCCTCAGCTACAGTGGGAGGAAGGAGAGACCCTTAGACAAACTGCCGAGAAGGCCCTTACCACTGTATCAGGTATGACATGCTATATAGCATTGTTAATCTGCACTAACATGACATCTTCAAATGATTTGCTCTTGTACAATCGTTCAAAATGACAGCCTGACAAGATATGTTTCAGTAGCCACTTTAGCTGGCCTTTGTTACATAAATGTAATAAATATTATTTGTTCCAATTGCAGAAGCTGATTTCAAAGCAACCTTCCTTGGTAATGCGCCTTGTGGAGTTTATAAATACAAATTCCCTAAAGAAGTTCGAACCGAGAGCTGCGTTGGAGCAAAAGTGTTCTTCTTTAAAGCTATTTTATCAGGCAGCAGCCACTCTACTGCTCCTAAGGGGCCTTTTATGTGGGTGAAAAAGAGTGAACTGAAGGATTATCTAAAACCGGCATACTTTGAAAAGGTCAATCGCTTCATTCTCAACCTGTGATGGTAATAATGTACTCAGAAGATTATGTCTTTAAAGCACTGTAATTGAGACAAGGAAACACAATTAAGTTCAATTAAATAGTTTTTTTCTTGGGAAATTTGATTATTTTTATTATTATTAGTAATTTAACTTCTGTGAAAAATGAACAATGAATTTGTCAAATTTTTTATGTGTTGCAAGAGAACAATCAAGTTATCTGCACATTTTGTTAGTTAAAAAGTCCCAGCTGTATTAAGAAGTTTAATTATTGTAGGTTAACATTTGGCTATGATGGCTGTTACCATTGCAAGGATTGGTAGTTGTTTGATGGACTTTTTTTAATCTCCACTGGATGGCAGTAGTTAGACATAGGTAGGTAGAAAAATCAACGCTTTGGTGAGCGTTCTTTAAAGAGTGTTTTTTTATATATATATATGTATATATATATATATCTCAAAATACCCTCTCACGTGAACAAGAAATATACTGCTCCCTTCCACAAAATTGTCCTCTAAATAAGTTAATTTAAGGTAAGAGCCTTCTTATGTTAGACCATTCTGCTCCCCCATCACCATGCGATCTATTTGTGTGGGTAATAGAGATACATGCATATTTTCATAAATGTTGGAAACCATTACTTTGGATTTACCAAATCTAAGAGTTTGCTAAAAGCTTTTTCAAAGGTGTTGCATCAAAAAATTATGTAGCTTTTAAACATCTGTGTTTGAGAAGTAGGGTGAAGTGAAGGTCATGACAGACAATCAAGGGGCTTTCCAACTGTCAAAGGAATGAAATTTGCCCACGAACAGCACAGACTTAAGGTGGTTGCTTGCACCTGTCACCAGTTGCATTTACTTAATTTATTCAACCAAAGGTAAGTTATTTGAGGACACCATCTAAAACATTTTTGTAAAGGATATTAGGCAGAAAATCAGTAATAGAAATAAATCATTGGTGTGTGCTTGCAAGCTTGTAGCCTGAACTGATGATAAAAAAACATTTTTATTTCTAGAGCAAACTGTTTTTTCTCCTGCCCTACTCTCACCTTAGACTGTTTTTTTGTAAAGTGATTAGAGTAGCACAATATATTGAGAATGACAGAATCACTGTTTGTGCAACAGCGGTGCATGTAGCAGCCAGACAAATCTTGCAGAGGGCAGGAGGGAAGCATCATATGCTGTGATGACTGTGAGCATAGAGGGATGGAGTGTGACATCCTCCCTCGCAGCAGATGTGAGCCATCTGAACCCAAACTCCGCTGGATATCACGGAGATGCCAGAAACAAGGCAAGCTGCGAAAAAAACAACATTGATTTGCACAGGACCTGTTCTTAACACTGCTGATCTTGTTGGTGAAATTTGTTTGGTTGGGCTCAGAAATGGACAAAAAAACATCTGTAGACTAATTTTAGATTTAGCCCTTTTATTTTTATCGCAATACAATCTTATTACCATTGCTTGCGCTTGTGGACAATTCTGTAGTGAGAATTACATTTTAATTTTTTTAATCTTTTTGTCATTTAGTGTGAGAGAATTATATCGATGCAAACAATGTGACGTGTTGTGCGTAAACTGGTTGTAATACATCAATTTGAGAAATGAAAATGCATTAAAACTGGTACATCAGTTTCTTAAATAAGGACACTTAATAATTGCTATACTAAATGTGTAAGACCTTGCACAGGGGATATGTACTGTGTATATATATATATATATATATATATATATATATATATATATATATATATATATATATATATATATAAAGTAATATGAAGTCATTATCCACACTGAGCAAACTGATAGGGACTCCCTTCCTTATGTCCATTGGACAGGATAATTGCTGATAGTTAAACATTCCTGTCTTATTGCAACCTTATTGGTAGTAAGGAGGACAACCATTGGAGAGTGCAGATTACTCATTCTGCTGTGTAACCTGCCTGTTAGCTGGCCTCACTGTTGCCAAGAGGAGGAGGACAAGCATGAACCCACACCCCAGTTCCCTCCCCCGCAGTCCCAACCCTGGCGTTTAGCTCTTCCAGCCGCATATGCTGAGCGAGCAGAGAGGTGACTTCTTTCAACCCAGCACTCCGGATGTGTCACCTACTTGGCATTGATCCCCACTTTGGGACCTGTCAATCCAGCACTGAGTGAGCGTGAGGAATAAGCAGCGTTTGATGAAAGTTGGATACGGAAATGTGAGCAGCATAATGGGTGAAGGTCAGCCCACAGGGTGGGAGATTGCAATGCTGTGTGCCACAGCAAGGTCACACCACCCCACTGCCCCATCCCCCAGCCAGAGGGTTGTCTGGTTCATTGCAGGGATCAGCAGCTCTCTACCAGCCAAACCAGACTGTTTCTGACACACCTCTCACCTCCCAGGTCATAATGAGCATATGCACTAAATGTGAACAGCTCTGTAGTTTCAAGAGCCTTCAACAGTGCACTGAGGGCAGGGTGGCCTCTCCAATTTTCTCAGCAGTGATCAAAGAGCCAGGAAGCGTCACACACAGTATATTCATTGATTGGTCTGAACATTTTTGGCAGAGCTAAAGCAGTAAATTCTGCTGAGAATACCCTTCCAAAGACCTTATTGAAGAGGATCAATTGATGTGGTCCGATCCTCAACCCTTCACCCTTGGCAATGACACGACTATCGGAGGCCACCGGGGATCTGGGGAAACCAGCTGTCACAGGTGGCTTTAACATCCACTGAGATGTTGTGAAGTCATTGTTTTGTCCAGGGGTTGTTGTAAGATTATTTCTCATGGATAGTCTTATGGTGTCGTGTCATGTTTTTGCAGGAATGGGATTAAAAAGAGCTACTTCAATCTAATATAAAAAGTTCTGTCTGAGTGTAGCTCTTCAACGAGACACTAGGTCCTGTTTTGTTAAGAGGTTCTACGGCGGGAGATATTACAGTAAATTCGGGTGGATATAATACCAATGGCATTCTGTTTTCTTTGTAGGGTGCGAACAGTGCTAGAGTGTCTGTCAGACACGGTCTGCATTGCTTCTAAGTAACAAAACAACACCTCATGCAAGACATTTGTCAAATCTGTCTCCCAAACCTTCACTCCACGCACACCATGCACTCACATGGAAATCCTATTGATAACTATTGCGAATATTGTTTTCTGGTGATCCGATCATAGATTGTTATTCTTGTAAATAAAACTGCCAGCAACCATCTTTATTTTATTTGTCCGTGCACGTATTTACCCCTAACCCGGTGGAGAAATTACACGGAGGGGTTGCTGAGCAGACACTCTTAACAGAATCCCTTTTCAAATTAAATTTAAATGACCCCCTCAGCTCATAAACAGAGGGTCTCCTGACAGCTTAATTCATAATTCAGGGCTGAGCCAGAGGCTTGTGGGCCATAAGGAGAGCCTAAATGGGAGAGAGAGATGGGACTAAATGGGGTGTTTGTTTGCATCTAAACTGCTTTAACAGGCCACAAGTCCACAGCTCAGCAATGTGGTGGTGAGGGGGCAAGGCAATTAGCTGACCAACTGCTTTTATTTCCCATCTCGACTTGATCTCTAACCATGTGACTTTGGTGTGCTAAAGAGAAAGGAGCAGCATCCTTTCAAGTCATGATAGAAAAAATTTAAGGTGATTTTGTGTTTGGCCATAAATAACAATCAGGAAAAACAAAGAAACAACATTCTTTTCAATTATTACATTAATGCAATGCCATAAGTAAAATAATTGTCTATAATAATCCTGCAAAGGCCCCAGTAAAAAAAAGGTTTCGCTTTAGTAAGCATACAAGCCCTGAAAAATGAGTAGATGGAGCTGGAGAATAATAAAGAAAACAGTCTTTGTCGCTTAGCAGAGGGCAGGCTACTAGCCAGACAGACTTACAGACGCACCTGTCTACGTAGAACAAACGGCCAGAGGGATAGGCTTTGGAGAGCCCAAAACAGCCTGTCACTGTGTGCCATTACCTGTTTTAATAGCCAGTGATTTGTCGTCCTCCATAGGTTCCTTTTCACCGGTGCACCGTTGATGTAGGTTTGTGAGTGAGCTCTATTAAAAAGTCATTAGAGCAGGGAGAAAGCAAGGCGGGCTTGACCCTCTTGGCGAAAGGCGCCTCTGGAAATTGCTCCATCCATCATAATTACATGTACCGGACAGAGCCTCCAAGGGGCAGGCAGAGAGTCCCATCACTGACCCGGCTAAGGGCCCTGGATCTGAGAGGTGTTGGTTGGGTGGGTGGGCTAGACAGAGATAGACCCCATGGCAGTGGAAAGGCTTTCGGATTGTGTCAGGGAGTGCTTGCCAGCCAGAAAAGCATTTACATCAAACGTGGTATGGGACATTCCCTAGGTGCTCACCCTCTTTTGACCTTTCCTGGGAAGCAAGGAGTAAAGTTGTCACATGGTGATTTGCATGATACACCCCGTCTCTCACTTTGACAGATAAGGGAATTTGCTCTTAATGTGTGCCCATTCAGCTATTTATTATTGTGCTTGACTAATTACCGCATTGATCCAGTACATAGCATGACAAACACAGAACCCACAATAGAAAAAAATTTGCCAGAAATATATATATATATATATATATATATATATATATATATATAGAATAACACTATCCACAATCAATTAAATGCTTGAAGTCTCATAAAATGATCTTGCCATTCATCAACCTCCTGACGTCTAGTCTTTATTCGGAAATTAAAATCCCCTCTGTTTTGGTAGGCTTATGCCTGGCCCACTGTATCGACTGTGAATGATTTAGCTGTCTATGCTGTGCAATGATTCCCTCCTGATCCATGGCCCTCTCACCCCCAGCCATCTGTGGGGGCCTCTCCCTGTGTAGCTGCCATGGGCACTGCTGTAGCCTGGGGGTAATGCTGTAGCCTGCCTGGCACAGAGAGATTGCTATTATTAATGACGACCGCCACAGCACCCAATCCTGACTGACAGAGGAAACAAATAACCTGTGAAATGCACACCTGTTTGCAGTGGCAGCAACCGAGATGCAGAGCGGAGGGACTGCATGCACTGTTTGTTTCTGCTCCTGAGCCATGACCTCAGCAGGGTCAGCACGAGAATGTGTGAGGATGTGTGCACATATTGGCCCTCTAGAACTCTACTGTTAGAACAACGTATGTTGGCTGCAAAGGGTCCAGCTTGTGGTGCTGATCTTGGTGCTACGGCACAGGTGCCCTACCCTAACCCTGTCCATCAATCCTCATCAACTGACAGCTGCAGCAATGGCTCCAGCCCCCAGGAAGCATACATCTCCCATCTCCCCCTCAATATGATGGATGACAATGGAAGGTTTAGCCCTAAGGGGCTGCGATCTATGGAGTGTGAAGCTGCTGGAGGATACAGAGGCGAGGGATAACAGTCAGTGGGGCTGATGTCAAATGTGATAGGCTCATCCACATGTTTTCTATGATCATGACGGGAGTGATGATTATTCTGTTTGATCTTACATTTTGTAGAGTACTCAATATATGTTACAAATGTTCCACTTCTTTAATATGAAAGCTGTGAGCGTTACAGGAAAAATTATGGCTTGAAATATCTTTATCTGGGCCTTATTTAATCTTAAAGAATTAATAAGACTTGAAGTTATATATGTGTATTTTGATAACAAAACATTCCAGACTGAAGAAACCAGTTGACGGACATAATTCAGTATATGACTGAAAGTGAATTGTGCTTGTATGTCGACAGAGCATTTCATTAAAACAGAAGCACTCTCAAGGGTCTTCTATTTTATCAGAGCTGTTGCAATTTGTTCTTTTTTACACAATTGTGTAATTTAACTATCCCAATATCTAAAATATCTTTCCCGGAAGACTTGTTTTCGAAATAACTGAACGCACACAAAAGATTTTCTGTTGTGCATTTAAGAACAAATGTATAAACGATTAACAGAGCACAATTCCCCAGTCTATTATGTGCAAAGGAACAGTCGAAATTAAATGAGCTTCATGAATTGATGTGGTTGTGCTGGTGTGCAAAGATTATGCAAATACATTTAATGCCATCTCCCCAAATAAACAGATGTTTGTAGTATTTTTAAAACTCATTTCCAGACATGCCAGAGCTATGAAAGTTTCACCGAAAACAGTTCTATTCAACTTTGAAGACAAAGTGAATGTGTGTTGAAAAATGTAAACCATTATCATGAGAAGGCTGATTGCTTGAATTCCACTGAACACATCAGCTGCTTCATAGACAAGTTCACTTTGTTTGGGACTATTAGCTCCGTCATCCGCCTCATTTAGATAGAGTGAAACTCTTACTGCCACAATGGAAACCTCGCATAATGGACCGCTTTGCATCTCCACGAAGAGGTAACATAAAATGTGGGTCTCCTCATCATGGAATGAGCTAATTGCAATAGATGGACGTTTTCATTATATACAAGAGGGAAAAACATTTTATATATTCTTTTGTAAGGGCTTTTAAACACTTGAATTTTTACTAATTGTATTAAACGATGAGCGTGCCATTGCAGACATAGCATCGAACTACATTATAGCTTTATCTTTTTATTACAATAAGTGCCATAAAGAAATGGTTTCCTTTAGGCAGATACATAATGGCACTGATTTTACAGTTGACTTTACACTATCAATTCACATGACATCATGGCAAAAGGGAAATGAGAGGGGGATTAAACAGTCACACAATGAGGACACACTCTTGTCAAAGAGTAATGCTGTCTTTCATTTACTGTGTGAATGAACTCAATCGTTTTATGTAAGTACAGATCTACAACCAAAGAACAGAGTATACAGTACGCAGTACAACTTGGTACATAGTTCCAGTGCGTCCATTCTTCACAGATGGCTTAATCTCAGCATGGGGGCTCTTCTAAACCTCTGCCCTATTTCATATTCTGTCCACCCAACCCCTCAAGAACCATTTTTAAATTCAGATTTCTCCCCATTCAAGGCAAGGCTGTGTGCATGCACATAATTTTTTTTTTTTTTCTTCATATAACAACTGAACAATACATTTTTCAACAGTATATGTGTACCATCCATATACCTGTCCAGTCAAGTTGTGTACACTGTGAGGCCAATACTTTCTGGTTTTGAGCCTCTTAAATAGGCTATTTTCTCCTCTATTGTCGTTTCCCTTTTACTCTTCTATTGATTGGACAAGCTTTGCAGATCGATAGATTGCTGTAGATCACAGAGATTGTTGGTGGAGGGGGATACCATCTCCAAGGATACAAAATGGGTTCAATGTGAATCCTTCTAATGCTACATTTCACCAAGGAAATGAAGATAGGAACTACGAAGATTTAAACTGAGATGTGGACAAAGTTCTTACTGTGTTGGTTTTTAACACCTTTGCCAGAAGCAGCTTAGATTCATTGTAGAGTAAATTATGACCTATTCAAAGCAGGGTGTTTTTCAAACACAGATCCTGTGAGTTATTATGGTTTCCTCAATGGTACAAAACATTGTACAGTACAAACCAGCTATACATACTTAAAAAATTTTTGTTACCACCAACAGAACGTGACAGTAAATGGTGGATTTCTACCCACTGTGGTACTGTGACTGTAGCATGAGACAGAGAGAGATTAAACTACCCTCTCCAGCAATGAATCACAGTGTCGGTAACAATTGAATGGAACATTCCAAAGGCTGGTGTGAATGTCAGCTCAACTCTTGAGGTGTCCATTTAAAAAGTCTAGCGTCTTCACCTAAGTCAGATGCTCCAGGACATTTATGCAAACTCCAGTCGCTCACTAAAAGACCCTGGTTGCTCTTTGGCTATAATCAAGTTTGATTATGCACTTTGGGTTGCAAACGCTTCTTCTGCAATTAAGTTCACAATCATCATTATTGTCATTAGATGGAAGGAATGGAAAATAGAAAATAAGTCTTAGCATTATAATTAAAAACTTATAGTAGGTAACTTAGACAACAAGAGAACGTTTGAAACTCTAACTAAATCAGTTGATCATGACATAAAATTATGACTTGTATGACATGTATACCAATGTTATGTATATGCGTTACATTAATTAATTCATTCAATACATGGAGTTATCTCAAATAAATCAACTAAAAACTTTATTGTTAGTTGTTGAAGCACTTAGTAGCCTGGTTAGTAAAATGGTTGAACATTTAACTGTTTCAGTCAGACAAACTCATCATTCTTAAAATATTTGTCAAATGTGAATTCAATTTAGGCATGGTTGAGTCATCCAAGTATATAAAAGCAGAGATTCCAGGTACTTTGAATAGCCCTCTTCATTGAAGTTGACAGTTAATAGGTGAATGGATGTGCATGGGAGTGGCGTAAGCATATGTAGTCCTACTTATCAGCGCAACAGATTTTTGTTATCTGCCTAAACTTTAGCTCAAGGTTAATTTATCAACACATTATAATTATTTGTTAACCTTATTAGTGTTTTGATTGTGGCAATGGATACACAATTACTTTTAATGTCTGACAATGTGGGTAAAGATCTTCCTTCTTCATTTCCTTTTCGATATTCTACTTCTTTTGAAAGCTAAAGCAACATAGTATTGAAGAACTTTTCCTCAAAGACCCTGGGAAAAGGCTACACACACACACACACACACACACACACACACACACACATACACACACACACAAACTTAGGCAGTGTAGAACCTATGTCTCAATCCCCTTGTTCCACAGATCATGTAGTATTGCTCTTCTGCCTTTCTACTGTAACACAGAGGCTACTTGCTCTGGCCTCATTACTGTGAACAGATTCTCTATATGCGAGGGCCTGTTGGCGATGCAAAATATCTGGTTCAATATTTCAATATTTCATCATGCCCTTCTGGCAGGCAGTGTACACAGAGTGCTTTATTGCACTGAGTTATTTTTCTCCCTCTTTTTTTCTTTCTTTTAGCTACTATCTCCCCTTTATTTTTCTCTGACATCTAAGGGTATCGAGGGCAACAAAGGAGGATCCTTAGTGGAAGAGAGATGGACCAATTCAATAGATAGCTAATGTGACTTAGCACAGCAGTGGTTGTAGTTGGTCATTGACTTTAAATGAGAAAGGTGTTGCAAATTTCATATGTAATGTAAAATTTTCCCCAGAGTGGCCGAAATGTGTTATATTAATCAAAATGTATGACTAACATTATGTAAATAACTTAATACCAGATTTGTGTAGTTCAATATAAAGAAAACTGGGACAGTATCATGGTGTTGCAACACTTCAAACACACACACACACACACACACACACACACACACACACACACACACTTTTTATCTACATCGTCTAATTACTTCAGCAAGTTTATTTTTGTACTTCACAATGACATATAAACAGTAGATTTGGGTGCCAATCTCACCCAGTGATTACACAAAAAGTTTAAACAAACCTACCCTGTGCTGGCTGAATGAAAGTTGCACAATAATTTCCTGCACTTCATCAATTCTAAATTGTCTGCAGGGGGCCTATAACAGGTGTGCAATCAACATAACGCAATCACCACATAATAACACCAATTATAGATGCACCAAATTGCGTTTTCAATAAAGGGTAGAAAAAAATTTGCTTGTTTAGTTTTACACTTCCTTGCACCAGAACTGGCCTTGTCACCATCCAAGCTGTGTCAGGTTAAATACGGTCAGAAAGCAATACTTCGTCTTGGCACAAGAGCTTGGCAACTACAATGACCGATGGTATAAAAAGTTTGGTGCTTCCACGAGTGGCTGCGGGTTATGTTGAGTGTGCTTCGATCATGTCATGCAGTCCTGAGGGCAGAAGGATCGGGTGGGGAGGTTGGCTGGAATTGAAGGGGAAGAGAGAGAGAGAGAGAGAGAGAGAGAGAGAGAGAGAGAGAGAGAGAGAGAGAGAGAGAGAGAGAGAGAGAGAGAGAGAGAGAGAGAGAGAGAGAGGGAGAGAGAGAGAGAGAGGGAGAGAGATTTTCCTTTAGGTGCTCAATAACCAGCCGGTTTATACAGTGCATATCCATACATTTTTGCAGTAACCTTTAAATGCATTTCCAAAGCATTTTAAAAAGTACTACTCTCTCTTTTAACAGTAATGTTTGACCGAAACTTAGGCTAAACATTATGTTTTTTTCTGAAAGGCAGCATATTATGACTACTTTAATCAAAAATAATCTTGACCTCTGTATATCCAATTTAAAGCAAATAATTTAAAAGTTATTTGTAATTTCTTTGTTGTGTGACTGTCATTCAACTGTAATTCTACAAACTTCAGATGCTCTAATGTGACTTACCCACAGCAGCAACTATCGTAAGGGTGTTCAAAACGTCTACAATGTAATGTCTACAAGCAATTTGCAAGTACATTTATATATTCGTTGTTTGAAGGTAACATGTAGATTTTCTATTTCAAATTACACAAATAAAGTACTTTTTAACATGCTTTTTTTGTATTTTTCTAAACTTTCTAAATTTATCTTGGATCACATCTTTCGCCTCTCCCAATATATTTTCCCTTTTTTTGGGTAGGCTAAGTGATAAATTGATTGTTTGGGATTAAGGGAAAGCTTTATGTACCCTTTAAATAACCTGTTATTGCGAGGAGATTGTAGGGACAAGCGTTCATAACAGTTAGATAATTTTAAATATGGGTACATGGTTCTCATAGAAAAGAAGCAACAACCAATAAACAACATGCCTTGTCTGTAGTTCTGAAGATATTGATTTGAAATGTTGGTGTTCTTCAGCAGAATTGGTGGCATTCTGTCCTGGGTGCTCAGATAATAGCAGGCCAGAGAAAAACATCTGCAGAAGGTATGTTATGAGAATTGTTTAGAGGTATTAGTATCGCATTGCAGGTGTAGGTACAGTATGAACAAAATCGTTAAGACATCACAATCTCTGATTGATCCCTGGGTTAAGTGCTTGGACGTCAAGGTCCAGAGCTCAAGGACAACACAGACATCTGTCATCGTAGACCAACCAATACAAACTACGTCAACCACCTGCCCCCTCCCAATAAATGACCTCCAATTGATTACCTTGGCCTGGAATTATGGCCATTTGTGCATTACCAACCAAACAACAGCTCACATCCATTTTATAAAGCCCTTGGCAATCAAGCAACAGGTCATGTCCAGTGAATTATCGAACCACAAATGTCTTCAGCACAGCTAACTTGGTCAAAGATCTACATCAAAATTGACCTGAAACATTACCTCATGGCCTTAAACATACTCCAGCAACCACACAAAGCAAATTAGCTTGATAGATAATGGTTTGATTTCACTAAAAGTGCTGACAAGCATTATTGGGAGTGTATAGAATAACATTAGTGGTTTGTTATACCAACAAAGGGAACAGCTTTGGTAAAAATGTAGGTGCAATATTTCCATTAAGCAAAAAGACTGTGTAGGACATAATAAAATAAAAGCAATTAACAAATGCACTCCTGGATTATGTTTCCCATCACTGCTCTTGTTTTTATCTCAATGTTTCTGAGATCCAATCATGACGTCTCTTCTCGTTAGTTGAGGTTTATCTGAGGTCCATCTTTAAAACCATAGACTGTTTTTCTAGTCAGTGCCTAAATGTATCTCATGAATGAATATCTCATAAATAGGTACTAACAAAATATTTGATATTTATAATTTTGTCACTCTAACAACCAAACTCATTTCATGTACACTGGACAATTTAATTGAAAAAATAGGTAATCGATAAACTCAACAGAGGAGGTAAATGATGGGGGAAAACATTGGCCTAAGATTGTCTATGAAGAAATTTTTGCCTCAGCCTGTGCCTTGATTTCAGGTTGCGTTAGAATGATATTATCGAGTTGGAGGAGCTGCCCGACAATGGCGTTTGAAGATAGTCCTCAGAGAGCCATAGGGAGGGAGAGAGAGAAAGAGACGCTGCGACATGAGTAAGGGTTTGTCCGCAGAAATAGAATTGCTCCCCAATCAATCGTGCGTCCGTGGCCCTGCTGGGAAACTGCAGGGGATCCCTCAGCACCAACATATAAAAGAGAGGTCGTAATGGGCCAATACATTAGATAAATGGCATTTACTGCTATGGAAACGACTCCAACCTGCCTGTAGGTTGCCCACTGAGCCAGCAGCCACTTTGTATTTATAGCTGCCTCTCGCTCCTTGCTGTGTAATTCCTCCCTCCCTTCTCTCTCTCCCCTCCTTCTCTGGTCTCACACCCTCAATGATCTCTCATCAGGTGTCTGCCACCCACCCACTCACGCCCCTGCCCTTGTCTGAGGTCACTGGAGCCCAAACTCCTAACCTCAGTGGTGGTCTAAGTTGGGGGTGGAGGGTTGTTTGTCCCTAGCCCCAATGGCTGGCCAACACTCTCTGTCAACACACACAAGGCCTATTGGGGGCTTTGTGGTGCTCAGGGCCGGAGGGGAAGATCGCTCATGGAGCATGATGATAAAAAATAACAGCGCTGCCTCAGGCTGCTGAAGCCCACAGTGAAATAAATGATGTGGCTAACAGCAAACAGCTGACAGGGAACTGATCCAATATTGGTTGTTGTTACAGAAGGGTAGGGTGTGTGTGTGTGTGTGTGTGTGTAAATGTGTGAGGGGGGTGGGGTGTTGGTGGTGGTGTTGGTGGTGGTGGTGAGGGGGGTCTGTGAGTAGGGTTGAGGGGTGGGGGTCCAACTACCCCACATCTTAATTTTTCGCCAGCTTTGATATCAGTCCAGGATTGACTGGGAAGATAACATTTCATTTTGGAAAAAGCTGCTCTCCCATGTCAATTTTCATTCCCATGTCTATTTTGCCTGACTACAATAATAACTACAAAGTTTTTAGATTCCATTGTGCACAAAATATATTTTCCCTTACCTCTTTCCCTTGACTTATGAATTATTCATTTCTTACTTAAAAGGAAAAGGGAGATTCATTGTTGACACTGTTCAAATACTTATAACCCACAGACCATTGCCCTGTTTATGTAACCTGAGGGAACAATCCCACAATCATTTACAGACATGAACACAATGCTGCCAGAACCAGGTCAAGAGTGGAAGCTCCCAAAACACTTCTGGCCATTTCAGAACAAAACACTATTCAAGAATATTCATTAAATGGAGTGGCCTATCAGTGGCGTACTTTGTATTGTGGTTGCTCTTAATGTCTTACATTATTTATGGGTGATTAATTCCTTTTAACATGGCATGGGTAAAAAGCCTGAAGGTTGTCTGGATTTGAACATCGAGGATTTACAGTCCACCTTTATAAGGCTGTCATAATGAATCAGCTTCAAAATCTGAAATGTATTTTAATTTTGTCCACTGTTAAGTTAACAGAATGATTTGATTTGTACATGAGAGCTGGTGGAGTTGCTTACTTGTATGTATTTAGGCATGTAGTACGTTTGTATGTATGTTTAACATCAACTTGACTATGCTAACCTAATAAACTTATATAAATTACACTTGGACAAACATTGAGTTTATTCTGAGAGATAATGTTGAGAGCTTGAGGGCCGGATCAGTCGTGCACTTTCTGACCTCGTACCTG
This sequence comes from Galaxias olidus, assembly GCA_026901105.3. Lineage (NCBI taxonomy): Eukaryota > Metazoa > Chordata > Actinopteri > Galaxiiformes > Galaxiidae > Galaxias > Galaxias olidus. Next base: position 48,125 of record JAPMUY010007423.1, on the reverse strand, counting down.
CAGTGTGTCACCTCTTAGCTGCTGTATTTTTACTCTCACCTCATGTTGTGTGTGCCAGTGAGTGTTGTGTGTGTTTGTGTATTAGTGTGATTATGTCCGTGTGTGTATGCCATTGCCTTACCCCTGGGTGTTAGGCTATCTATTACCACTGTGCCTGTTCTCTGCATGAGACCAGCCTAGCCAGGTACAAAGGACAAAAGCCAACCAGCATCACTTTAACCCAGACCTACATTTACTTTACCCGCTCTTGGTTACTAACTTAATTCAAAGGTACAGTCATACTTGCCAACCTTGAAATCTAAAAAATCGTGAGGGTTTCCAAACAATAGCGGTTCTCTATTCAAAAAAATAATTTTGATAGAGAATTGTGGCAATGAAAATCGTGAGTTTCCGCAAAAAATCAGGAGAGTTGGCAACAATGACAGTTGGTCACTAGCTTCTTCTATTGTATTAATGCTATTCGGCAATTTGCAATATTATAATTGTCAAAAAACAATGAGAACAGACTGTAACAAGACAGTACTATGCTGTATCAGTTTTTGAGCATGTGGATTCATGCCTAGTAAGCACAGAGTGTTTGCTGCGTGGCTGTTGTACAGTGTGGCCGTCCGATGAACAATCCTAAAACAGCATGGTGTTTTTAGTGGGCTGTCTGGCTTCCAGTCTGTAGGGAGACTCAGTGATGTCACCTGAAATCTGGCGGGGAGGGATCCTTCTGTAACAAGCCTCATTAAAACACAACTCTGTTGCCACTTCAAAGGATCTTTGGGGATCACAATCACAGATATCCCTCTGAACACCCCCTGTTATTTGATGCTCACTAAAAGTAAGAAGAGGGAAAGTCAAAGTTTTGGGTCACTTTAGATCTTTGTCGCAGAGTGAAGCAGCTGTGCTGCTTAATGCAGAAATATGATAATCATCTCTTGGACGTGAGGCATCGGGGCTTTTTAATATCTCCCCGAGCTCAGGTGATGTATCTGGGGTGTGCTGCTCTCTGACACTTGTAAGCGACAGGGGTTTTCGTCAAGTCAGCACTCCCATATCGTGAGTCCATTCTTCCTAGCCCGTCTCCAGTCTGGCAGCCACGCCTGGCTGTAAATATCTTAAGAAGAGAGAGAGGGAGACCTCGTTTGCACCTGTTCCCATGCCTTCTTTTTCTCCCACATTACACTAATTGGGACTCCCCTTCCTCCCAAGTCCCCTTCCATGTTCCCTTTATTATTTAAAACAAGGAAACAGTGAGGGCATTGAATAGATGATTACCAACTAAGCTTTCCCTAACCAGCCGTTTCGTCTGCAATAGCTGTCATTTTAGTGATAAATTGCTTGATTTGACCACAACAAGGAGGCATGCGATTTACTCAATAAGCTTTTTCCATTTTCTACTCCAGCAAGACAAAATTAAAATGAACAGATACCTGAGAAAAAGTTGTACCATCAAAAATCAATTAACTTTTTTTCTGGAATAAATGTTTTATCTTGGTGTTACTAATGCATTGCAATCTAACTCAGCAAATGTTTGACTATAACGCTGAATGTTTGAAAGTGGTAGCTGAATTGAAAAACAACCTGGAAATAAAAAACTTTTCAGCTGTTTGGAGATATATACTATCGACAGACTACAAAGAAAGCAAATTATTCCCTTTGTCCAATTTGTAATGTACTGTATGACATAATACACCTCTAATATGTGAGCCGAGCAATCTATGCGTCTGGTTTATTCTGTTGCATTTATCCAACCGTTTAGAACGTTAAGAAATATGTAATTGTGTGCTTTAAATAAATTGTTATGGACCCCTGGTTAGTCCCTTCTCGTTTGAAATGAAACGTGACGGCTTTAGTCATTTTGATTGTCTGTAATGAAAACATTTAAAATCCACCCACATGCTTGCTCCTAGCGGCCCACATCAAAGTACAAAGTAAGATGTTTGACTCTCATCACTGCCATAACTGTGTATATATATATATATATATATATATATATATATATATATATATATATATATATATATATATATATATATATATATATAAATATATATATATATATATATGTACATACACAGTATATATATATATATATATATATATATATATATATATATATATATATATATATATATATATATATATATATATATATAGCCATTGCTGTATGACACTGTAATTGATAGTTGATGATAAGTAGAAGCTTGACAGACTCCTATGATAAATTGATCCATGCCATTAAGCATTAAATGTACAGTACAGCCTATCCATTGAAGACAATTTCTCATCTAAGTACGCTATACTAAGAAGCCCCTGGATAATAATTTCTGAATAAATTAGCCACATAGTTAGTATCAAAAGTCCAGTAGACACATGGTTTTTACACATCTATCATGCTAAATAGTCCTACTGACTGGAAGAATAAGTAAAAAAGTTAGGGCAATATCTTCCATGTTGATGAATGTTTCGTGCTGCATTTGTGTCCAAAAAATTCAAAATCTGCCAAGTTTAAGCACAGTAAGTCTAAACTACGTTAGTAAAGGTTTGTTTTGTTCTGTTAGAGGAAGTCAATATAATGATAACAGCTTGGCCTTTTCAACCATTTCAATTCATTTAGTTCTATTTACCCAAGGTTGCTGGATTGCAAATGTCCTGACGTACGTTCTGAAAATAGTGTGGCTCACACTAGGACTGTCCTTGGAGATGTCTGGTCAAAGACAGGAGGGAATGAGGGTGGGAAGTGATGCCCACTTCATCTCTATACCTGCTGTCCCTCTCTGCAACTGTCTGTCTAGGGGAGGGGGAGGGGGGGGGGGGGGGCTTGGAGAGATCAGCTCCAGATAGCGATGAATCATGAGCCTTGGTTTGTCTGACTCACAGGAGTTATGCAAGCACATGCATTCCAATGCTGAAGAGAAGTAAGAGTAGGAGGATCCATTTATAAAATAAAGTCCCTGTCATTTGATCTGCAAAGGGAAAGATCAGATGCATCACCAAGTGATAATGACAAATATGTAGTTAAATCCTATTAACTGGAGCCTATTAGACATTCAACACATATATACATCTGTGTTATTTTTAGAACTCCATGGATGACATAATTATGTCATGGGGGTTACTGTTTGTACTAAATGCAAGCCAAAACATTTTAACTAACATGTCGAAATTCTTAGGGCCCTACAAGCTATCATTTTCAAAACTTTGCACAAATGGTTGCTTCTTTTTGAAAAACACAAGAACAATGCATTTGAAAAGCATATCCATCCTGACATTCTGCATTATTTTCAATAGAAGGGAAATTGCAAAACATAAAAATATTTGTATTTTGTACTTTTGCTGAAAGATATGGAACCCAAATTATCTTCTGTTCGTAACCAAACACTTCTGTTTATGAACCAAAATATTATGAATGGATATTAGGTTCACTTCTTCATGTAAAATTGCTTTACCATTGAGACGTTTACTTAACTTTTACTGAAACAAAATGTTAAGCAGTTATTTCAATAATTAAAGTGTGTCGGATTTTGATACAGAGAAGTATCCCAGACAATAAAACTACAGTTACCATGTTAAAAACATCTGAACCTTAGTGTCATCTCTTATATGGCAACACAAACTGGTTCACCTTCACCTCATAAACTGACCCAATGAATAATATCTGTCACATGTTTTTATCACACAGATAAATAATATCCAAACAGGTAATCACTAGAAAAAACACAAAGTTAACACAGCAAAACCATGGGACTTTCGACCTATTTTAAGGCCTAACGTTAAAGTAGTTTCTAAGCACTTTTCAGTGATGGAGTTAAATGGACCTGCAAGGGGTTTGTGAGTCAGCAGTGCCAGAGCTTGCTGTAGTCCAAGCCCCAATGAGTTGGCTGCCATACAATCCCGCTTAATATAATAGAAACCAATTAACTGTGTGGATTGCTTTACCCAAATCTTGGTTGGAAATCATGCTTTAATAAAAAGAGTTACTAAGTGCCAGCATACTTAACCTGACTGGTGGCAGACATATGATAAGGAAAGTAATCCCTAAGGCGTGACATGATTGGCTTATCCAGGAATAGTCACTACAGTCCAGTAGATTGAAAATGTTTCCCATTTCCATATCACAGATTTAAATGTCTCAGGCTTTTAACAATACATGTAATATAAATGCTTTTACTTTTTCCTTGTTTTGAAGCAAACGACTTGAATCAACTTTCATGCATAATCACTTGATTGCACAGTAAGCTCCTGTCAACTTGCTAAAATATTGTCCCATCTTAAACATGGACAAAGACTTCTGCTTTGTAAAAGAGCTGTAGTTATGTATGTGTGCTACCCAGACGTCTTGTTCGGACAGGCTTAACCTGGGAGCCCTCTGATGAGATAGTAATGAGAAATTAATGCACTGCGTTGTCCTTGGATCAGCCAATACACACCTCTGCATAACCAGATCCATTCCATTCATTCTGCATTGATTAGAACATGCAGTAATGTCCATTACAATTATTGCAATTATACTAAGTGAATAATTCCAGTAAGTAAAAAAAAAACGTTTTTAACGGTATTGCATAATTATTCTGATTGTCTTATGACTATGCCCTTGTATAGCTGTACTAGTGATTTTACCAAGTACAGACTCCTTTACAGTTTTATCATGAATCTTGTGACAAGTCCAAGTATACAAAACCTGCCATGCTTAACTACACCTGTATCTAAGGGCTGCAGGTTTTCACTGTCTGTTCGCCTTGACAGTGTGTATCCATGGATTACACCTTGTCTGACAGTCTGCATGTGGCAACCTCATTTTTTACCGCTCTTATAGCTGACCAAGCTCCTCTCTTGGATGGGCTCTGCAGCACAAATGAACCAACAGCCTCTTTTTATTCAGAAAATTACGGACAAACAGTATGATGAGGATAAAAAGGTTTTTAAGCATACTTTTATATCATGTTTGTTCTGTTATGAATAAAATGAGAACTCATCAAATTAAAACTAGTTATTCTATCCACATCATTAACACTAACAGCCATTTGCACGGATACTAATTTTATCTGAAGACTGCATTTCACATGAACATCATGCCGTTTGAATTTACCATTGCAATTTGGTTCTGTCTACGTCTCTTATTGCTTTGGCTGTGTTCATGTCCATTTAAATTTGTATTTATCCAGGTCGATTTGTTAAAGTAATTATATGTATAATATTGCCTATAGACACATCCCAAGATATTTAATTAGCAGCTTATGCAATAGTGCTTTGCCAAGAGATCAGTTTCCACTTCTTATCATGGGGCGGGCGGGGGGGGGGGGGGGGGGGGGGTTATTTCAACCTAACTGCCTTCATAAATAATTTGGAAAGTTGTGTAAAAGAATGACCTGTTTGAAATTGAAATTCTAATAACTAAATTCCTGCAAAAGGTTGTTAAGAATTACTCTGACACCGATTGCAGCTTGATTACTGCCAGTAAATATCCACATAGATCATCCATACTGTTTTTGTACAATTTGGATGGGTAACTTAACATGTCCTAGCAGGATGTACATTATAGGATATATACTGAAGAGTTTTAGGTATCAGGCACGCAAAATGGAAATAAATAACAGAAATTTAAATATTTCTATCAACATTTAAATGTGTTGTTTCCTCTCACAACTGCTATTGACACTCGTTTAACGCTTGTGTGTAAACATCTTATATAAATGATCTATGTTGAACTGGTAAATGTATTGCATCATGTGTCTTATAATGAATAGATTTCCCGAAAGAGATTGTATCTCATTGAGACAGTCTGTATGAACAAGGGCTAAATAAAGAGAAAAATAGCTACTAACCTAAACAAACAGACAGTATATTCTGTCAGAGATGGTGGCAAAACAATCCTTTACATTCATCACCTCATTCCAATATAAACCTAGATTTAAAAGAAAGTGACCTGTTTATTGTTTCCTGAGTCTCTCAATCATGGATTTGGAAAACATTTAGTTGACATTAATCTTACACTAAAACAACAGTAGACATTTATGAATATAATAAACATATAATCTTTATTTTTAATCTTTATTTATTAAAAATAATTGAAGAATAAATAATCTGAAAATCTCAACATTTAGCAATAGAGGATGTATTGTGGTTAAGCAAAAAAGGTTTTCATAAAAACTGCATCCACATCCTAAATGTTAAAGGGCAAGGAGGTTGTTTGAAACCTCATCCACACCTACGTATATGCCTGTCTGTCAAAATGTAATACAGGAGCAGTCACAGAATGGATCTCACCTCCTGTGTTGTCCTCATGCAGCAGCACTTCCTGGTCCTGATCTTCTTAAGGGGAAACAGGTTTCTCAGAATTTACCTGGCAAGCATCTGAACAACCAGTCACTTAGACAAGTGCATTTGCTCTTGCTTAGGCACACACACACACACACACACACACACACACACACACACACACACACACACACACACACACACACACACACACACACACACACACACACACACACGCACACACACACCCATGCACACACACACACGCACACAAACACACACACCCACATTCACCCACCCACAAAGTCATCCGCATTCGAGCCAAAGCTTTCACCCTCTGAAACAAAAAGGGGACTATGCTCTATCTAAACCCTTTATAATGATCCCTCTCATCTCTCCACAGCACTTATTGGAAAGCAGCTATCCTTTCAGCTGCCCACTGGCAATGAGCACTGGCCTCCTCCCCTGCTCTCAGTCCATGCAAGCTAACCACCCTAGAACCACATCAAGTGTCCTCTGGGCTCCTTCCTTAGGACCACATCCCGGAGAGTTGAACAAAGCTTGCCGAGGGCAGGAGAAGAAGGACTTAACTGAATCAGACTCAGTCAGCCGGGACGGCTGGACATGTCTCCTCCTTTGATTCCTTAGGGAACAGAAGGCCAAAACAAATGAAGTCTGACTTTCTTATTTTCCCCAGGCCCTGTAAGTGACCTGGGACTACAATGGAGTTGGGCTCATGTCAGGATGCCCCCTTTCTCCCTGTCTACTGGGCTGTTCCTACCAACAATAGGTCAAACCCTGTTCCAATCCCTGACAACTACACTCGCTCAGTAATAGCTAGTGAGGATGCAATTACTTTACTCACACGGTAAACCTCTAATCTTGATTCAGTAAGTGACTGGTCAGAATAGGCCCACTGCAGAGACTCTCTTTGTGTTGCAGATAAGGATGATTCATATGTGTGTCTAGATATGTTATGATATCCCAAAAAGCTATTAACGCAATTAAAAATTGTGAAATCTAAGCCAATTCAAATGACATCCATAGAAATTAATGTATGCAATAAATACATAGTCAGATTGGTCCAAAGTGTAATGTGTGCATGGAATTACATATGAGAGAATACAGCTCATTGATCTATACCAACATTGGCGACCGAGTCTGTCCATTTTGGCTGCATCATTGTAAGTGGTCCTCCACTTATCTGTGTACTGTATCTCATACCCGAGGAGGTACTGATGTTTGGCAGGGGCATGTAGGAGTCACGTCTCACCACACCACTACGTTATCGTCTCATCATGCCAGCATCCTGTCAATCATCCTCAATGCCAGGAGAAAAAGGAGCGATAGATGGAGGGATTGGATACATGCTACTCTGTAACACACACACACACACACACACACACACACACACACACACACACACACACACACACACACACACACACACACACACACACACACACACACACACACACACACACACACACACACACACACAAACACACATGCACAAACACACACACACAAACACACACACACACAAACACACAAAACCATGTCGGCAAATACTTTGTTTAGCAACTTAGGTGGAATAATCATTTCCATACTGCAGCAACTATGCATGGGAATTGTATATTACAGAGAGACGTGATCCTGTCCCAGAGGATTCTGCAATGTTCTTCCCTGTCACCTAACTGTACCCATGTACCTAAGCCATATTTGGAGGGTGGCATCGCCTATCAGCCAGGCTCTTAAACCACAGAGAATGGCAAGGACATGACTGCTGTCACCAGCAAGAGAGACAGAGTGAAAGGAAGACAAAATAACTGGTATGTCAGGGCAGTGCTAATTTGAAACACCCAAAAACCTTTGTGCCATGTTCAAATCTATCAGGTGCCTGTGATTTAATTACATTTTAAACAGACTCGAGTGATTAATTGAATCTCTCCGCCGTTCTGCTGCTAATCAAAACCTGATGAATCCATTTTTAATCAATGGTGGCAGGGAGATGCCTTGATGTTTCCTTTAACTGGGGTGGACGGCTGAGACTGTTGGGATTTGCCCTGTCCAGATTTGTAATGATTTGACCCAGAGCGAGAGAAAGGTCAGCAGATATTTGACCACAATCCCATGTGTGTATAGCAGGCTGCAAAATAGGCCCCTTTCAACATTGTTTCAATAACCATCTGTTATTTTACTCCGGGATTTTGAGAATGGAGGTGACGGCATACGATTTATCAGACTATCCATTTTTCTTCCTGCAGGGGCTATTTGCCGTAATTTGAAACACACTGGTGGTGTGATATCCATTTTGCAGTCTAACCAAGCAAACGGCTCTACGTAATCTGGCTGAGGGATAGCCTCCAAAAAGAGTGTAGCTGAAATGATGGTTGACAGTATGAGATGAGCTGAGATCTCCACCTTCCCCATCACCTCCACCAAACAGGAAGCTACACACCAAGGGCATTCTCGGCAAATTGGCAGCACATCTCTGATGGATGTCAAACGGGGTCATGTGCTCCGTGGAGCCGTCTAAACAATACTTTTTACAGTGTAGAAAACACTCTACAATACATCTCCCATGCTCTACTCTGCAATGTAAGAAATGGCAACCAGCATGTGTTGTCAGTCCACGCAGTATACAGTCATATCTAAAAATTCACAAGTAAGCCACGCAAAATGAACCTGTTTTACCACACAGGGATTACATTCTCTTCCTGACCCACCAAGGGAGGCAATGTGAAGTTTAATACTTGGGTCAGGATGATAATGCGTAATCTCCCTTGACTAATTGACTGTGGCATTTTCGAATGTTGGAAAAGGAAGGCCTGTGAATTGCTGAAACCGTTCGGCTTCCTTAAGGGAGACTTTCATTGACAGCTTTTCGTGTTACAGCGTCCCGTGAGCAGGAGAGGGTGAGGAATCTCAATGTGTTCAGAAGCCTGCTGGATGAATTGTTTGGCGAACAAAACGTTGATCTTGCTCGATACGTGCTCTCTGCCTCAGTGGTGGCAGTCACACTCTTCTCCCACTCTGTCACTCGCAGGACAGTTGTGGCTTTCCTCTCCTCTTCTCTCTTATTATTCTCCTCCCCTCTGGTCTCCTTTCTCATCTTCTTATCTCCTTCCCTGCGTCTCTTTCCCACCGCTCCTGTCTTCTCCATGCTCCTCTTATTGTCATCCAATGTGAGGTCAGGGAGCATAGTTTTCTCTTTCTCGGCCATGATGGAGGTCTGAATAAATACTTGCTCTGTCTGATTCAGGGTCTGGATCCCGGACAGTATAACACATACAGATGCATACATTTAAGAATTTTAGATGAGCCGCATCAGAAATTGGGATTGCCAGTGATAGTTTGCATAGTTTAAAGCAAGAGAAAACCTCTTATCTGGGTAAACAGCTTGCTGCAGTCTTAGTGCATTACTTATGTAAGAGTATTTTATCTTGTAGCATCCTGTATTTGGAGAGGTGACAGAACCTTCCCACCACTTAATTAGCGCCCTACACCACCCTGCTATCTATTAAAGAAACCTCGTTTTGAAATGCTAGAACCTTTGATTAAAAGGGTTTTCGTGATTGATCCTTGGAGACAAATGGGAATTTGGAAATGGGTGGCACATCCCACGAGGTTTTGAGAGACAGACTTCATGCAGACAAAATGAAAAGAGGAGGGGAAGATAATTGATAGAGATGTGGACAGTTAGATGGAGGCTCCAGCCGATGTGAAAGGAGAAAATGGTTCGGCCACTGCTCGGCTTTCCCAGCGAGACAGGTGTTCACTAGGTGACAGACATTCAGATGACAGGGTGTTTGAAATGGTAAGTGAAGATGGACAGAACCCCGGAGATTTTGAAAGCAATGATAGCTGAGACAAGTTAAAAGGACCCCACGATTGGCGGCTGCTCTCATTCTTATTTGACTGGAGATGGAAGTCTGAGATGTGACTGATAAGATCTTTTGTGAGCTTTTCAAACTTGATTAATGGACTATCTCAAAGTAAAAGATAAATAGAACTTCAAAGTGGAATCAAAAGAGTGATGGCCTCTGAGAAACCAATCACATTTTTGGTGGGCTTTGAATGAAGCTTATTGGAGGGATTTTGATCTCTGTTTGGTCTTTCAGTGTTATAATAAGGGACTTAATTTCAAATAAATTGACACTATGGAAATGGAATTTTAAAGGTAATAATGTTTAAGTATATGGCAGAAATTCTATGTGATTAAATGGATTGCATATGGTTCTCTGTTGCTATTGTGTATATTTTTATATTACTGTATTTAACCTGGGCACCTTTAAAACAGGAGAGTTTAATTTATGATGATATTCTTGCTGGCTTATGTCTAAAAGTCCTAGGCTTTTAAGGATTCCCAATGAAAAAATAAAACAGCCTTATATGGTCAGTAAACTACATCCAATCACCATGTTTGGCCAATCCTGTGACATTGTACAACAAGCACACGTCACACAAATGTATTTTAAGTTTAGTATGCTTTGGATATGAATTATAATAAATATGCATACAAATTGTGCCAGCTGATCTCAGTTTTAGCATTTGCTAATACAGTCTATGATCGTACCAACAGTAGGAGGGACTTGATGCTCAGTACAGTATCAACTTCTCGTTTGCGTTTTCCTTCTGAGTTCCAGTCGCCCTTTCCTCCTTGACGCGTCGACATCAGGTTGGAATTCAGTGCACACGGCTGTGGACTATACAATGCAATTGAGAGGAAAAAAACGAACGGTGCCGACAAGTTATACCTCTACATTGCTTTAACACATTGTTTTCTTTAATTTATAGGCTCTTTGATACACCAATATAATACAGCACAGGCTACAGCAGTCAGACCTTCACACGCATGATCACGCACTCGCGCGGTAACCACTTCCACAAGGCACAACTGCACCTCAATATTGTTTAAATAAGGACTTTCTCGATCGAGTCATGGATCTATGGTTCTGTTGTACCCGAATTTGTTGGTGGAGAGTATTCTTTCTATTGAGCATTTTCCAGGACTATATGAGTTCCATGTTGGACTGCCCGCCAACCTGCAGCTGCTCACCAACCGAGATCTATTGCAATAAGTCCGACAATGGGAAATTTTTCCCTTTGCTTGCTCTTCAAGATACTGGGAGCAATGGTAATAACAGTGTCGACATAGAAGACCTGTTTAAAAACATCACGTCAATGTAAGTAGAAATAGTATCCTATGATACATTTATATTGTTACCGTTCACCATTCGACATATCTGTAAGTATAGTTATGCCAATTTAAGTGGCTCACCCAAAGGTATCCGTGCCATTACGCTAATTAAATTCGGCCGAATGGGCAAGGGTGTACTGGAGAAGACTTCAGCAACTTGCATGCAAAGCACGAAACCATATTTAAAAACTTAATTTCCCACAAGTAGAAATACATATATTTAAAAAATAAGTCTTGGATGTGGCCATGCAGACAAACTTAGCTTTTTTGCCGTGCTTTTTTGTTTCAATAATGATATAGTTTTTTTTTTTAGTGTAGACTATATATAGGACATTTCCTCGAGGAAAATTATGGGTTATAATCTAACTGTTAGAACATAGCTGATGACGCGCGTTTCTCTCGAAGGCTTTCCACCCTCAAGAAGTGCTTTGCTCTCTGGATCACCATCTCTGCAAATCTTTTTTTTTTCTGACACGATGCGTCGGAGCAGCCACTGGCATCGATACTTCCTGCGCTAAAGCCAACATTAGACATTTTTCTTCAAAGAAGAAAAGTGTTTAGCTCGATAAACTAAAGACATAAATTGCTTCATGCGCCAAAATGATGGGATGACTTCCTGAAAATAAACCTTAAACAGTTTCAACATTAGGCTACTTAACAAGCCTGATTTTCACCTTATTTCTCGCCATTTAAAAAAGATAATTTATGTGGTCGTATTTCCCGTGCCCAGGCCGCTAGATGGAAGCCAACCCTGTTTGGTAATTAGGCATAGTCCAAACTGGAAATTATGAGCATTCTCTCTCTGAAAACCAGCAGCTACTGCAATGTGTTGCTTTTGCCTTAATGAATACTATCATTAAGTATATACTATCATAGTATACTATTAAGAATACTACTTTAATTGACCAACCCATAATTGTGCACCTAAAGGGTTTTTCAACATATCACTGTAATACAAGGCCAGCTATTAAGTCTTTTGCTGTTTTGTTGGCACCTGCAGCTCACACAGTGAGAGAGCGTCTTGTATGTCACAGCTCCCATTGAGCCAGCAGAACAGCCTTGCCATAGCACAGAAGCCACTGTACGAACAACTGGATTAGTCTCTCTCTCTCTCTCTCTCTCTCTCTCTCTCTCTCTCTCTCTCTCTCTCTCTCTTTCTCTCTCTCGCTCTTCTCTCTCTCTCTGTCTGTCTATCGGTCTGTCCGTCTCTCACTCTCTCACCCCCACCCCTCTTCTTCCTTTCTCCCTTTCTCTCCCCCCTTCTAGTTTTCTGTTGATCAGGGACTCTGATGCATTCACTCTGTTGCATGCAGTATTGGAACCATGAAGAGTTAAACATTTTTGCTAATCAGAAAATATGTCATACCCTTAGGAGACAGAGGAGTGTTGTGAAGTATACAGGATAAAAACCACAAGCAACAAAATAGTTCCACTGTGCAGAAATCAATCTGGCAAAGTTACCTTTTGAAATTCTGAATAGCTTTTAAGGTGTTGTGAGGAGATCGGAGTGAACAATCAATGAGTCATTACGGCAATGCTGTCAGTGTAAAGCTGGATCAAAACTATTTGTTCTGTTTCTGTTTGCTTGTCACCTATACACCTGAAGCTCGTTATACATGTGTTGTGACTCTGTTTCTTTCAACATATCAGTTCTGCAGTATACTGTCTTGGCGTAAATTATAGAAGAACTCTAAGACTTAAAGATGTTCTCTAGATCTCATCTCTCTGTGCAAACTATTTGTAAAGCAATAGTGTCCTTGGTTAACCTTTCGTTGTTAAATCCTGCTCTTATTTATGCCATATTACAGTACTGTCCATTGCTGTAGAGTAGACACACCTTTTCAAAAACAGAAGTATTTGGCAATAATATACTACAACTTTAAATACATTTTAACACCAGGAGTACAAATAACTATTTGGGTGGAAGGATGGGGAAAGAATCCTCTTTAGATGTAAGACAGTCATATATCATACTAACTTTACTGCTTTGAAGGTGTGCCAATACCATTGCTGGAATAGGTTTGTGCAGTATCAAGTTGTGCTTTGTCATGTCTCAACAAATTGAACGTGTCCGAATATGAGAAGACTGCTGCAATGACCACTGTGTGAAAAAGCTAGTATAATTTATATGAGGATACAACACAGAACCAGTGGAACTATTGCTCTAAGATGATTGCAAATTATAATATTTATTAGATACATCACACATGCATTTAGACCTGTGCAATATGGTGAACGATATGTTGGTAATTGCGCTTGGCATATCTGTGGTGCTTGTGGTTCGATTCCTCTTTAATAAGCATATCATCAAGTTTGCATGAGCCCGTCTTTGTGGTAAGTAGGTCACGGCCGCCATCTGAGAATTAGAAAGAGTGTGTTCGTTCGTTTGGGTCGCTGGTACGCAGAGACACTATGAAAAGGCTGGGCCATGTGACTGACCCGACTTCTCCCACGCACACTCAGCACATCCCCCAACACCCGCGCACCACCTCCACCCTGCACACACACACACACACACACACACACACACACACACACACACACACACACACACACACACACACACACACACACACACACACACACACACACACACACACATCTGCAGGCAGGCTCTTGCTTAAAAGATGCATATTAATGAAGCACCTTCTCCTTAACAATCAAAAGATGCATTGAGAAACCAGGGTGAGAATTCTCTGCCTGGAGGCTACACTGTTTGATGCTGGATTAGAAAATCTCTTTAAAGCAATACTGATTAGCATTGAATGAGTCTTTGAATCGTTTCCTTGCAATCCACAGATGTTTGGGATTTTATAAAAAGGAACATCAGTCGCCAATGCCCCGTAGTTGATAATGGAAGACTGTTTCGGCAAAATCTATCTTTAAATCTATATTTCAGAAAGAAAATTGAATTAAAGTGTTCGTGTTTTATTTTTCATGATGTGTTTGCAATATGTTTGATTGATCTGTATTATAATTAATTTATGGTGAGGACGGTCTTCAAATTCAGTGGGAATAGCAACAGGGTTATAACCTCCCTCACACCTTAATTTCCTGTAAGATAACCTTTCCCCAAAGGAGAATGGGTGGGTGACCTACTGCTTGTGAATCACAGCCGCAAACACCCACATGATAGCCTTGATAAATCTGCACTTGAAAAGCCCCTTTCTCTCACTCTCAGCCTGTTTTAGCTGCAATTAGTATTCATATGTTTTTGTGATTTGAAAGCATCAGTCATCATGTATTAGCAATTAGGATGAGTCACCATAGTTGTCCTCCATGTCAGTGATGGAAACTTTGAACACAGTCGTTCAAACAAATCCGTGCTCTCTCCATCTTGGAAAGGTTTAACCATGTTCGCACAGACATTGAGCATGTTTGATCAATTTGATCATTGCTCTATTCTCTGACAACTTTGTTTTCTAGACAGTTATAAATGTCCATTATCAAATGGTTTTGGTGTAGGTACGCTGCTTCCTTCCATGACAGGTCTTTTGAATCCGAGATTCTAATAGCTGTAAATCTTTAACTAAATAAGGGTGAAACAAATCCCAGTAGTTTTCATTGTATCTCTCTGTGACATTCGGAAGTTGTGTCGAATATTTTTTAAACACATGCACAAACACACACACCAAGCATCACATCATGCTATCGGGTATTACTATTTAAAAAAAAAAAAAGTGATGTCCACTGCCTTTTCAATAGCCCCTGGCTAGATTGTTCTAGACCCTGACTCTTGTGTGAGAATTAAAGATTTTCTGAAAAAAACAATACATTACGGGTAGAGGAGGCCATCAGGCTCAGTTTGAGGCAGTGTTTGTATTGATGTAGGGAGTTGTGGTTTTTGTGTTAAATGGGCATGATGGACTAATGGAACTGACCTGGGTTTTTAGATTTGAACGCTAACATAATCAATGATCCGGTCACAAAGGCTATTTAAACCATCACAGAGGAAAAACATCTACTTTTTCAGAGATATATTGGCACAAAACATTATAGCAGCTGCTTTTATTGATCCAGAAGATATTCTTTCTTTTTTTAACAGTTCTATGGAGTATTGGAATATACCATACTAGTATATCATTAAATGTTTGGGCTACCAGACTGTTCAACCTTTTTGTCTCACTGACGGCTCTTCATATCTGTATTGAAGTTATGGTCTTTCAAAAGTATGGACAATGACAAGCAGCGTCAGTTGAGGAAATATCCAAAAAGATCTTGTAGAACAACCTTTACATATTTTGTATTGTCAGAAGACCTCTCTAATCTTTGACAACCTCCGGGTTGTAGTAGAATGGAAGTAGGTGCCCTGTTCAAGGTTAGAGAATATTACTTGACATCATAAAACATTGCTTCTTTATTTTGGCAATGCTCGGATGGAGACATTTCTTGTGTCATCAGTCAAGTGTCGTCACTAGCCTTGACAGCTGCCCGCTTTTAACACACACGTTGAACTCTAAGGCCTTATAATTTACATACAATGTAGCATATTATTACTGAAAAAATACCAAAACTAGTTTGAACTCCATGTAATTATTACTGAAAAAATACCAAAACTAGTTTGAACTCCATATAGCCTGATCATGTGAAATTCTATGGATGGATAATGCAATTTTGGTGCATTGTTAGCCAGTGTGGCTGTCGAGGAATTGGGGAACCTCTCTGTCGTGTGTGTGTATCTTTGCTTTCTGTTTGTGATCAAATAGAATGTCGTGAAAGTGCTGCCCAGGAATACACAGAAAGAAAGAGTCAAAAATCCTACAGAGTAAAGATCACTGTCAAAATATACATTAGGCCTACTGCAACCTTGAGCTTTTTTTATTTTTTTTATTATCTGTTCTTTTCCAAGTAATTGGTTGACCGTTCCCTATTGGATGAGATTGGAGTGTGTGTCTGGAGGTGATACAGTATTGCATGTCTCAGCCCAAAAACAAATAAAGAATTTTGGAAGCAATTTTTCAAGAACCTATAATCCTGTTCCAAGCTGCTCCCCATCAGGCCCCATTCCCCACACGTCCCTGTTCTGCTTGTGTTTCACTAAATCTGGAGAGCTGAGGTGTATTGATTTGCGCAGGGAAATAGGATTATGGAGATATAACCTTCTGTGCGTTTTTAACGTCGCAATATACCTATAGTGTATTGGCAGTGTGATGAAAGGACACCATAGCTTGGAACTAACTGTGTCGAGTCTGACGACTGAACTTGATGTCCCTTTTATAAAGAGAACCATCTCTCTTTGTGAAATATTGAACACTTTAAATCCATGGACAAAAATACCTTTGATCTTTTTTTGGAGGCAGTGGTATTGCTACTCTGTCATCACGTGTGGAAGGCCAACGGGTATGAGAAAGCGGAGCAAAAAGGGAGGCTGTTTAGCAGACAACAAATCACCACTTTCCCTTAAACCAAATCAGTTTTAATACTCATTCTTATGTTCATTTTCATCTGGATGAATATAGCAAAAGCCAAAACTAATTGCAGACATCGCTTTTCTGCAGGTGTAATTGTCTTCTGTCACATTTCTAGTGTCAACATTAATATGCTAATTTATCAGAAGGTTTAATTAGAGCAGTGTTCAGGTGCAGAAATGATCTGCACACTTGCCTTTAACCTTTTGCTTTAATTTCCCCCAAGCTTAGAGGCTGCTCTCCTTGTGTGAAGAGTATGGTAAATATATAGCATACACTGAAAAAAATGACACTTTGAACCAAATTAAAATTCTGCTCTAATTTGTTACAAGCACTTCTGTGAGTTTTTCTCAAAGTATATTAATGACTTGGTTGACACCATGAATCTTGAATTGATGTCAATCAAAATATTGAATTGGCCAAAGACAAAAATGTACATTCACACAAAGTAAAGAGAGCCTTAATTCTAACGAGCATACCATTTATTTTTACTTTGTTGCAACTTAATTGTTTAGTTTTTCTCAAACGATATTCATGAGTTGGTTGACACCATGAATCTTGATTTGATGTCAATCAAAATATTGATTTGGTCAAAGACAGAAATGTACATTCACACAATAAAGCAAAGAGACCATACACCATATAATTTTTACTTTTATCAACTTAATTGTTTATTTTTTGACAGTGTATTTCTGAGTTGGTTGAAACCTTATGTCTGGCAAAATAAATATTTTTGAACCTTCAACACAAATGTTGTTACAGGCAAGTCAATTAGCCATACATTAATTATTTATACGTTAATCAATAGATTTCTTTTAATATACTTTAGTCATAAGCCAAAACGTTAATTAGGTCAAAATAATAAAATACACTTTACAACTTAAATTTGAACAAAATAAACAGACATAAAATCTAAATTTGCCTTACATAAAAGTAGAATTAGCTTCAGATACAACAAAAAAACATTGGTTTGTACAGCATCATTCACATTTGCAGTAGTGATATCAGTGCCGCAATTTCTACACCATAGAAATTATTTTTCACAGAGATATCAGGAATTATGGGCAGTTTTAAATAAGTCTATTTCTTCGTCTTATTTAAATTGAGCAATGACCACTTCCATTAACAAGGAATGTATTAGAATACAAGCTAGAAAACACAAACAAAAACGTTCTGTAATAGATCACTTCAATCTATGACAGACAATAACCAATTAAACAGAGGGAGAAACTGGGCAATGATCAAGTACAATTTTATGGATGAGTACAGAAGTGAATGTCTGTACATAGAGAAATGTCTACGGTCCGTTCAGTCTAAGAACATAATTCTGAATCATTGACAAGGTTGAAATGAGTATATTAGTCTAAGCTAAACACATCATCCCATTGTTCAAGGGGGAACACGTCACCTATCAGTATTACTAAGGAAACGCACATAGGACACGTACACATCATTTCATGCTATGGCTAAGACACAAAACTCTAGCCTTCAGTGTCACTCTGACCCTTCCCTCACATCTGAACAATAGCTCAGGCCGGAACATTTACTAGTACGCCCAAATTTGGCAACCACAATCCCCATGTATTTATTTGATGAATCCAATATTTAGAACTTGACACTCAGACTGCACACTCAGACTGTGTCATTTTCTTTAGTTCTATCACCATGAACATTTTCTGCAGACCATCGAAGACTTCAAATGTTTCTGTTGTCTCTCCAGAATGTCAGGGCATGTGGTTGGCCTCTCCTCTCCAAAGTCTCTTTACCTTTTTGGCTGGCAATGTATCCTCTGGAGCTTTGGACTGAAGTGAATATGCAAGTAATTTACAACACCCGATGCCCTTAAGCTGAGTTCAGTAGTTGCCCATTTCTGTCTTCAGCCGCTGTTTTCACCCGTAGCAACCATTGTACGAATCAGGTTTACAGAAGCATGGATGCTTCTTGATTAGTGCTTCTGCAACATCACTGAACTCAGCATCTGTTGGGTAGGCTTTGTACTTGAATATCTCTTTGGATACCTTTCCCAGAATATCTGACTTTGACTCTGTGTCAACGTTGTCATGTTTGACCCATACATCGCATTTCCCTTTTCTAACTGCAGTTCAGTGTCATTGGATAATGTTGGTATCGGAAACTCTTGGCCACATCTGAGTTCTTGTGGAGACAGAGCTGGATGGTGTGGACAGGAGTTATGTCATCTGAGTAGACATAGACCCTAAATCATAACTGACTGTGAGATCAAATCCTTGGCTGCAATCATCACTTTAGCTCATTGTCAATCATTAGCCCCCTGGTGTCATCAGGATTCAGAAGCACTCACAACTTGACTGGTCTTTTCACCGTGTCAGTCCATTCTAGAAAAGACAAGAATGAAAACAGTAGTATTAGTTGTAGTATAAGTTTGGCCACAACTTACATTTAATCCATATTCACAAATTAATTGCTTCACAATTCCGATCAAAAAATGCAAAATTTCCCATTACATTTTAACTTTAGAAAATGCCCAGTATTTGTGTAAGTCCTACTGTTAAGGCCTTATGTTATCTTGAGTTTAATTAGGTGGCTGGCTGGTGCATTGTTTTTACTCCTTAATTTTCATATTTTTTCAGCAATAGCTAAAAAATGTGCTGTTAGTCTATTGCCCAGCTGTATCACATACTATAAATCATCTGGCTATTTTATCAGAATTTAATTTGATCAGGAGCGATTAAAGGTTAAGGGCACATTTGTAGAAAAGAGTGCACTGTCTGACAAATGAACACTTAAATAAAACAAAAGCAAGTTCCCAAAAATGTGAACATTTCTCCAAAATTTCCAACACCACACCCATACATACACAACTATACACAATAACTGCAGTAATTGTCTTAATGTAATATTTGCAATACATTTTTAAGGATATTTAAAACGACATGAAAATACTTACAATTTAATGTATTTATTGTTATTGCCTTGTAATTTTAACTTACATTACATTGGGTGGATAACTTCTTGATATTTGTTTTGAAGTTATTTAAGTCACATTGCATAACGCACTTTTCACTATATTAATAATTCAACTGAAATTATTGAAATTATATTTACAAACACATAAGTTGCCTATACATCACAATAACAACAAAGCAACACTTTGCATGAGGAATCAATGTAAACAACCTGGTTCAGCTGGCGTTGGCTAACGTGCGCAAAAGTTCGTAAAGCAGACCTCTGTTTATCCTGCCGCTAACCATAAACGTGCATTCAAAAACATACATTCCCCTTAAGACAACAGAATTTCGAATTCTTACCTTGTTAAAAGAGATTTTTTGGACAACAGGCGAACTTTACTTTCGAAGCCAGGTAAACACAAACAACAAAGCCGACCGGGACGAACTAGAGTCACGTGACATGTTGCTATGTCACGTGGTCATCTGTAAAGCGGTCACCAATGTAAAAATGTTCTTTAAATGACACTGTCCTTTCACGTTCTGTCAGTGCTCCGACTATCAAAACTTGGCAGGGGCGGATGTGAGTCACGTGACCAATCGCACGTCATGTGGTCATCTGAAATGAAAACCTCTAGTTTGAAGTGAAAATCCGGTTTCGGTTAAAGTAGTCCTTCAAGTTGTTCTGCGGGGAGTGTTATTTGCTTTAAGCCAACGTAAAAAATATAGGTGTCAACCAGAAATCATGATTTTGAATTGGACCAATGTAAAAAATTTACTTAGATCAATGACACAGTAGTTTCCCTTTTTTCAGTGTAACTAAAACCAATTATTCGTAAACTGTAGTTTGTAGCAGTTTGACATATTTCTTGGACTCCTAGAAACATTGGAGATGTTTGTACCTTTAATAGCACATTTTCTGTGTTGATAAATTGATGAATTTGCTAGTTTATTACTTAAATATTTGAGTTGACTGTAACATTACTTTTTAGAGGTTTATAGTAAATTATCCATATTGTGAAGGATTGGACATTCCAAGTACATTGGGCAAGCCTTTGCATACACAATATTATCAATTTTAAATGTGAAACTTGTTCTGAAATGTGAAACTTTTTTCCATCAGTTATGAATTGGTTTAGCTTTATTGGCTACCATTTTGCAGTTAGGGAAAGTTTTTGCAATAAGCTGTTAAAATACTGAATTGTTCACAAACTACAAACAATTGTTCATGGTTTTAATTGTTTTTTTGTTAATCCATAAACAATTTATAGGAAAATTCATTTTTAACCCTCCCAAGCCATTTCCTGGCGTTTTTTGCTCAACACATAATTGCTCAGACAAATGTCTAATATTTAGATCAAGATGAATTAGATTTTTAATCTTTTAAATGTGTTTAGCCATGGTTCTTTGGCCCCCCCAAACACTTTTGTCAGATCTTCCTGGAGTGGAGATTTTGCAGCTAGATACGTGCTGATCTAGCTACTAAATCTGTAACAATACTGTCGCAATTCCATTTAGTTTAATGTTCGTAGCTTGTGCCAACACAGGCAGCAACTAGAATCTGTGGCAGATCCGGTGGGGAAACCACTAAACTGAAATGAATGGTGGAAACGTTTCTTATTCTCGGGCAGAAACAATAGCACAACAGGTAATGGTGCTTAAATGTTAAAATGGCACTTACCACAATGTATTTCAAAAGCAGAAATGACATTATTATAAAGTGGCATCCTGCTTAATTTGCGGTGATATCCGAATGACAAACTTGGATATCCATGTTACAACAAAAACTCTGTTATCCAAATTCAGAAAGCAGATATCAGACAACAAAACATTTGATATCTAAATTGAAGATGATATCTGAAAGTGTTTTTGTGCATTTTACCTACCTACTTACCTAAATAACTCATTATTGGACGTACTGTCATAAGATTGATACTGATAACCTCCTTTGACTAGGGTTAAGTAGGAACATATCTTATTTCCCAAAAAGTTTAACTATCTTTTAAATCTACAAATGTTAAGTGACAAAGCATACTGTATATTTACTTCTAGAAATGGTCTAATCGTCTTTATTATCAAGTAGGTTAAGGAAATGCAGTCAGTCGGTAGAATCTAATCAGATATGCTACATTAAAATTGAGATTCCAATTACATTTTGTGTAAGTTATTGATTGCAGATGCTGTCCACAGCCCAAATCAACTCAGCCATGCCTGAAAATACCAGAAGTTACCTAAAGGTTGTTGTAACATCTTGGCAGGTGTTTTATCATGGCCAGCCCGCAAATCCCATGCCCTCCTTGAAAGCTTTTGTCATTTCAAACTAACTCTTGATCAGACTTTCCTCCAACCATCAACCTCTTACAGTAGTGTGTAGCCTTCAGAATGTGACTTAAGATGCGTGAACAACTCCTTGGCCATCAAATCAATTTAATCACTAGAACTGTGTAAGACTTCATTACTGAGGAGCTCTGTAATATCGCTGTGATTCTCGTCTTCTTTTTTACCTAATTGAAATCTCCAGGAGAGATTCCTCTCAGCTGCAAATTTATCATATCATGGAATTGGAAGAGACTAGCACCATGAAGTACGTGCACTGAACATTTAATGCATTCAAAGTCTTATCTGGTCAAAGTATAATGGCAAGCATTTGCCAATGGAAAATGAGAAATATTGTGACCCCGTTGTAGACCACAGCATTTGAAAGCTTGCATTGGGCAGCCATATGGATCAGCAGGTGTTCCATGGCATCCAGTCTCTGAAGTACCGGTTAGGACCTTTTGTCATAAAGATTTCTGCAAATCCCTCCTGTATTCACCTGATAGCACTCTATCCTTACTTTTGTTCTGCTATGTTAAAGTTTATGCTTTCTTGGTGGCTTCTCTGCTGTTTGCTATGTTCAGACCTATCTAGTTTTCAGACTGAAAATTATGGATGTCAAGAGAGGAGTTTCTTATTTCCTGGATGTCAAGATAACCTTGAGTGAAGTATCTGTCCTTCTGAGAATTGCATTCCCTTCCATGCAAGTGTTCTCTCTGTGATTCTTCAGAACCAAAAACATTATGAATGTGGTTGCACAGACAATTTGGTGTGGTTTTCCGAAGTAGATGAGTTTGTACAAGGAGGTGAATCATGGCCCTCTTGTGCGTCAGCGGATGGATGTGTTTAAGTAACGAGCCTCAATGATTTCGACAGAAATGTGTGTTTCGTAAACCATGACACAAGGTTGACATTACCATTCCTAACGTTCTAAGTAGGGAACTATCACTTAAGCCCTTGGGCTATTTGTAAAGTACCGCTAAGAAATACAGTATGCGGCACAGTGTCACGTAACACTGTACATTTCAAATTAGCAATCAGACTTTCAAATTAATCAATCAGTCTCATTTTGTATACAGAATATTTTATAATGATTTTGGGCCAAACACACTCAAACAAATATTGTATTTTCCCTATCGGCTTGTTGTAAACGTAATGTTTCAAAGTGCATGTTTTTGCTACAGTGTGATCACAAGTAATATAATTATTCTACTGCACTTTTCAAAAATTTGTAACATTTAAATGGGCTTAATTTAGGTCTGACCCAGGAAGTTAACTTTAAGCAGCCTTTAGATATTGTGCAAAAGGATTACTTTTGGCAAAATTCCAGAATGACACAGTATCTTATTTAATTAATATTAACTGCGCAATGCACAACATGATTGCAAGGACAGTTGCCTAGAAAATGCTGAAATCAGTAAAAAAACAAAACAGTTTGATCTTGTTTTTTGCTATGAGGTGTAAAATCTTCACTAGATCATAAAATTATGATTAGTGAAACTTTGAATAGATCTATTCAGTTCAGTAGTTTTACTGAAACTAAAAGAAATGTTCTATTTACTTGGACCATCCTGTTCTGCAGTTCATAATAGTCAAGAGATTAGCATAATAATATACCAGCTTGTTTTGAATGTTTTATTTAAGAACATTGCTGCAACAGACTTGATAACAGTTTAAAGACAGTTAAGGGATATTTTTTTTTCTTTCAGTCTGAAATAGACATACCCCTGCACAGTAGGCTTACAGTCTGTTACTGTAACACCAAGGTTTACCATTTCATGACATTGCTATAACAACCAAACGTGTTCTTTCTATAGTTGTGATGAAGCAAAATGGAAGTAGTCAGAACACATTTGTGCATGGAAACCAGTTTGCCCGATATGTTATTGGTTATATATTTAGGTTACGTGACAGGCTATATAATCAAAAGCCTACTTAAGAAGAGAACAATGCTGAAACATGCCATTAGAGGTATTTGGCAAAGCCTAATGGGTTGGCTGTTATAGTCAGAAGACACACACAAACACAATTAATTCAACACCTCCTCCCACAGGAAAGCCAGGCTTAGGAGCAGAATAGATCTGATTGCTGGTCATGCTGTTGACTGTGGATGTTCAAACTCCCTCAATCAACACACCATCCAAGACTATGCTTTAGGGACCATCGAGATGAGGACAGTTTGTTGAGTGAGACAGAATTAATTGTGTAATATCACTCCAGGTTGCCGTGTAATGTAAAATGTTTTGTGAGTCTGTGCACTGTCTCACACGCAAACAGATGATCATAGTCTAATGACTCTTGGCAAACAGGAGGCTAATTATAGTCATTTTCATTTTGGGCAGCAATGAGTGCTTAGTCATGTGCAGAGTATAGCTACATTTCAGGGCACGCACCCCTGCATCAACGTTTAGCCCTGCCAAATATCTGCTCTCGATTGGATGAGCCTGAGCTGAGGGCGATGCTCAGAGGCTTAGGTAGTTACACCACAAGCATTATCTGTAAACCACTGACATGGAACATTTTAGGGTAACCTTGGGATCCTTGCTGTAATGCATTAGGTAAATTACAGTACTTTCAGCTAATGTTGCTGGCCACATCATTGAATCCTCAGAGCAACTCAAAATAGCAAGTTGTGTTTTCACACTGGTTTAGGGAGTTTAGTAGTAAGGTGTGGGTGCCAATGACAAGAGGTAACTTCCACTAATTCACTACCAACAATTTGGTTTGTCAATTTATCCATTAACCAGGTGGTCAACCAGTCTATTTGACTCTTCAGTACCCTGAAACAGAGGTCCCTCTGAGACCAACAACTGCTTTAACGATCAATTGAAATTTCATTCCCTGCATTTTTCATTTTTCTTGGTATTGATTCAGTGTCCTTTGTTGTGGTTCTTTCTCTCCATTTCCCTGGTGCCTCAGTTTTTCAGCCTCAGTTAATGGTGAATTTGAGTATTATCTTAAGTGCTGAATCCATCGTTTTTTGTGGAGGGAATCATTTTTAATGCAGCTCTCATTTTGTTCAGATTTGTCTGTCACTGTTATATCGATAAAATATTCCTCACCTCACAGTGTCTGATGCCACTGTAACTGAGACAAATTGTCACACTACTACATTGGCAGTTTTTCATTTAGTTTTGCCAAAATGGGCAGTAACTGTACCCATATATTCTCATTTCCTTGTGGCATGCGGTTCAAAAAGTTTTAAATTATTATTATTATATGGATAAACGCTTGTCAACCTTTCTCAACACCAGTGTCACCTGGTATCAAATAAGCTTCTCAAATGTGTCTGGTGATTATGGAGTAAGCCCCGAGACCTCTCCTAGCAGCTGCATGGAATCATGTAGCGTGGGCTTTCACAACATGGCCAAACAGATTAGAATCTTCATATTCACATTTGAACAGACATCCCAGTAGGATTTGTATATTGATGTCACTTTTGGAGGCCATTTTATAAACCTGACTCTTCCAACAGATGGAAGGCAGCTATAATTTCATAGGCTCATGCATTAGAAAAGGAAGCCTGTGCATCTGTCTGCGTGTGTATGATTGCATTTGCATAGATGCGACGGCTGTTTTTGTTTTTGAGATGGAAAGGCAAGAGAAAATGGAGGGATCAGATTAAGACTTGATTCCCATTTACAAGTTGTGAATGCCTAATGCACCTCATGATTGGTTTGAAGGATGCCTTGTTCCAACACACAAGTCACACCATGCCACAATAACTCCTGAGGAAACGTAACCTCTTACTCATAGCTTCTGCCATCATGACATACTGTATATCCAGTGGCCTTTTCATTCATGTTTTCCTGCACTGTGTTTACAATGCTGCCAGTCAACAAAGACTGGAGCAGAAAAGAAAAACATGGTTGCCTGATTGATGTTACAATGTTATTTCAATCTATATTATAGCGACAATGGTACCTGTAAACTTTGCTGTCTGGTGTCTGCTGTTGCAGAGTGTGTTCTGCCTTGCTTCTATGAAAACAGAAAGAAAAGTGAATACAGATAAGTGCCCCAAATGCAGACACATTCTATTTTATTCAACATTTTCCCATTTAGAAAGCAGTATGAGCATTGTGGATCACTCCAGCAAAGTCGTAAATCACAGAGAGAGAGGGAGTGAGAGAGAGAGAAAGCGGTATTGGTAACAATGGGGAGAGTTGGGGATATTATGGAAAAACCATTTGGAACCCAGCAATGTTTGTGTAAAAACATTACTTGACAATTTTTTTTAAATAGATTCACCGGTGTAGAAGTGCTGTGTTTCAGCTGTATTTGTCTGAGGCCTTTTGAAAAGCTCAACTCAGTGTTCTATACCATTTTTAAATAAAGAACAGAGTAAAAATATTTTTCAAAAAGCATGGGGCACATAACACAATGTATACGATATGAAGCTGTCCGTTTGCATATTGTCTTAGATGTTATCTTTTTTTGATTATTTCTCAATGCCATTGGTTTTTATTTATGCATTACAGATTACATTTCTTAATACCTATTTAGTACAAAACAAATGTATGACACTTCTAGATATCACAAACTCATCAGTAAATACATCTTTCCGGATATTCTGTGGATGAGTTCCCAATGTGAGGGCAATAGATATTTTTTTTGCAGCAATTCGCTGCGGCTTCTCCTGCACCGCAGCCAGCCAGCTCTCTGTGGTGCTCTTTTGGGAAATCAAAAGACCTACCAATATTCTGTGAAACCCAAAGGGGTGAGAGGAAACCCCTGTTGAACCTCCTAGTGCATCCCATTCACTGTTCAGGTAATCTTTCACCCAGAGATCATCCTTCTCTTAGGAGCAGCCGTCTTCAATGAAACTTATCACAATCTGCAAGCCTTTTCGCATGCCTAGAGAGCCAGCCAGGGTCCAGCGGTTATTTACCTGAGCTCATGGTGGGGATCTTCTTTCAACAGTGGGTAGGATATCTACTGGTTTGAACACTTCTCAGATGTGTTCAGGGTGGGCTTGTTTAGCTCGGCCAAGAACGTACTCCTTCTGAATATACAATAAACCTAGCTGCCTGGCCTGACATTTGGTGAATAGAAATGACTCAGTGTTTTGACGTGGGTTAAAGAGATTGATTTGACATATGATATTTAGGATGAATCTGCCGCTGAATAAAGATGCACGTTGCAACTCTCCCTTCTCTAACATGAAGCCGTCATTATGTCCTTAAATTAGTTTAATTCAAGCCTGTGATTACCCTCCTTCCCATACACACAACCTTTCGTTGCGTTGATATTGTTGTGCCCTAACTCACATTTTTACAAACACGTTTTTATCTTGAAGCAAATTTTCAAGCGATTGCACATAGTTGGAGGCAGTCCGTTTTATGTTTATATCCCATGACAATTGAATTCTACATTCCCCTTTGGGAGTCTTTCGGTCCCTGTAAGTATTGTCTGCCGTCAGTAATTTATTCCCCCTAACTTACATTAAGCTTCAGACACGGTCTCCTAGGCAATTCCATCTATCAGAAACAAACAGAACACACTCTGGCAAAACTTGTAAAATTATTCCAATTAAATAAATATGGATTATAGTAAAAAAACCTAAAACAAACACATATTGTTATTTTGCAATTTGGATAAAAAAAATTATATCCTGCTTTTCCTTAAAGATTATTAAAAAACACAAATTTAAACATTCTCTTTCTCCCTTGTTGTAGACACATAGAAAATTGGACCGGCCTGCAGACGCTGAAGGATGTGGATATGGAGCTGTACACGGGACTGCAGAGACTGTGAGTGTTGATACGAGTGCCGGGGCCATGGGGGCCAGTGGGCATTGGATACTGCATTGCTCTCACACAGTGATGCAGGCCTGGGAAGTGCCTGCTATTGTAACCTGCACTGTGGACTATCAGTGTTTGCCATCATGCTGACTGCCTGGCGCAGAGAGCTGAATCCCTTCTCTCACAGGGAGGCAGCGATTCTGCTGTAGGAAAAAGTGGCTATGGCTGTTAAATCACACGCAAGAAATTAGGAAATAATGGCCGGCATTTCTCTAAACGTAACGTAATATGGGGCTCATTCTCTTGAGATGAAAAGGTGTTAGTCTGGAAGTGAGAGGAGGGTGTTACTGATCCTAGCACAAGCTGATCTTTAAACAAGATTTTAATTCTCCACAGTCACACACAAGCTGAACAGACCCCTTGCTTTGCTCAGCCACTGATCAAATAATGCTAAGAAGCAACTGGGAAAATTGAATTAGTTGCCCATGGCTCAGCCTTGTTTTTTTTATCTACCATCTATTAAAGCAACATTATGCTCTTTTCCTATTTGCTACCCACACCCTATGGCCTCATCTTCCACCTCTTCTCCCTCCCTAACCTCTCGGTGCAGAACATCCTTCTTGCCCTGAGAACAGACCTGGCCCCTTCCCCGCTCTCCTTGATCCCCCATCAGGGAGGCCAAGTGCAATGTCCCTGCTGTGGAATTAGCATTTTTCTCATTACCATCTCCCCTCACTTGCTGCCTTGCATTGGGACACTCCTTCGGAGTCCTTCCTATGACTGAAGACAGGCTTTGACTCCCTGGCCTTCCCCAGAGTCAGCAAGGGGCTTTGAAAGATCCCCGACCTGCACGAGGCCCTGGCAAATCTCTGTCTCTCTGAACCGCTCAGTAACATTTGAATATAAACAACAGTGGGGACAAGTGACAAGGCCATGGCCGCCGTCTGTGTTACTTACTACGCTCTGGCTGTAGCCTTCCAGGTGGTGAGGTCTATTGTCACACTTACTGCAGCTTTCTGCATATTTCTATGAATTAATTTTATTGCTAGGCTATTTTATACTATTATCGATGGTTAATTTTATACTTAAAGGCTAACTTTTAACTTTGTAGCTGTTAACTGTTCAGTTGTCCTTTTTGTTTTAATGATTTAACACATTGCTATTGTCGAAGTTCCTCAATATGAACAGAGCAAGTGGTGGGGTGTGTTAACCGTCACATAAGTAATGCCTTCTTCTGTGAGCATGCAAAGTCTTTTAGCGCAAGGTGCTTAGACAATGCATGTTAGGCCTTTGGAAAATTGTGCAAGCCATATTTTTTCTGATTTTCCATTTTTGTATGTAGCCAAGATGATATTGGCTATTGAAACTATATGTCCTCATGTCTGCTTTAACCTGGTAACTAATCTTTTGTATAATTGCCCCGGACGACATGTTGGAGCTGTCCTCAGTAGGATTATTCAATATTTAATAAGACAGAGAGCATATTAGCTGTAATCAGTTTTAACATTGGGTTGGATAATGAAAAGACTGTGATCACTGTAAAACACCACAGAGATGTGATCAGAGCGTTAAAGGTAATTGGTTCCAACTGCTGAAGGGAATCAGCACACTGTGTTACAAGGACTTCTCAATGATGTCAGTGGCTTTTTTTAAAGAGAGAGAGAGAGAGAGAGAGAGAGGGAGATAAAGAGAGACTTGATTATGAGATATGAAGCAATTACTGCAGGCCTGTATAAATGCTGTAATACCCAGAAGCTAAAATAAAGCTATTGTCTGATGAGTGTATTTCACATGTGAAATGAAACATTTACTGTATATTACAGATGCCACATGTCAATGACAGATCAACGTACATGAAGTATAATTGTGTTTTTCTTTAATTTTCAGAACTATTATGAACTGCAACTTGCGTGTGATCCAGGCTCGAGTATTTGCTCAGAACCCCCATCTACGTTACATGTGAGTAAATATCTTTGATGAACACAATCAGTCCAGTTGTAAGAGAAGACACGGCCTTCTGCTCTGCTTTGGCCTGCGTTTGCCATAGCTACCCTGAAATATATTTATTGATTACCATATTTCAGGCGTTGGATGATGTGATGCTACATACAGTGTTGTGAAGGGGAAACATTCCTTTCACATAGCATGGTAGATTACATCTTAATCATTCAGCATAAAAAATCTCCCATCTGTCCTGTTTTTTCCCACACCATAAGTAACGAAAAAATTGCAGCTCAATTTGGCCTGAACGAGGCTGGTGTACAATTTGTCAAAAACACAGTCGGAGAAAATGGGAAAAATGCAAGGTAATTTCTTTAACAAAGGGGGATCTGCCACTATATGACAGGTTGCTATACTCTAGGTTTGCAGGACTGCATTGAGAGAAATTGAATCACAGCCTGTTACCTGAATAGCCCTTATTTGCAATTTTCAACTCTTGGTTAGAGACTCTTGCTTGTGTTGTGAATGACCACTGCTAGCCACCTCTGTTTACACTGGGCTCATACGGTATGCTGTGTGTGTTTGCTTAAAAGTTGTGATTTGCACTAAGAGCTCCTAGAGCAAATGGAAGTCTGCAGCGTTGATACAAGCCTTTCATATTTTGTAATTTTGACTTTGCGTTGTTGAGAGACAATCTCTGCGCTTATGTATGATAATGATTGTCTATTTAGCCAAGCATTTAATGTTTGACCGTTCGATAGCATATACTTGTGTGTGTGTGCAGCGTAGAAGGAGTGGGTGCTTGTTTCCATGAGAAGTGAGGCCACTAGCTGAGCGGGAGTATCTTATAACCATTTAAAGAATAGGATAAAAGTCATTAAAAACCTTCACTGGTGTCACAAATTGAGCAGATGGACATGCTAATTGTGGACTCATTAAAATGGGTATGGCTGCTCATTGACAAGGATGAATATGGTTTCTGTCCTCCCAGAGCCTGTGGACTAGAGGAGGTTTAGAGAGGAGAGGTTTCCTCTGCCTTGGGTGTGGAATCAGACTGTATTAGCGGGGAATGTCAAGATCAAGATTCCACTGCGGAACTGCAATGGCGCTAAGGGGAAAATGTCTGCCAAGGTAGAGCGTAGCTAGGAGGTTTAGCGAAATCAATTAACCATTCAGTTCTTATTCATATCACATTGGTCTAACTGTGTTGGCAAATTAGATAATGTTGTGACACACTTTATTGATTAGAAGGGGTGACAAAACAAAATTCCAGCAAGGTTTTCCTATGTAGTGGATAGTCACAATGCTTATATGCTGTTTCTTTCTTATAGTCCTATGAAAATAGTATGTATTATTGCAGTAGCTCTGTAAACTGGTGAATTGTGCTATCCAGAATATTAGCTCTTTTAGACCATTGATGTCAGCCTACCTGGTCTTTGTAACAATAGTGTTGGTGTTTAATCCTCTGTCAGTTTATGCACTGGACACAAATTCATTTGAAGAAGCCATATAAAAATAAGTCACACATATTGTATTAATAAATAAATAAATAATAATAAATCATTTATTTTGGCAAAAACATCTGGGAAGATTGAAACTAAGCTCAATCAATGAAAGCCAAGTGGAAATCCAGTGCTGTAATTTGAATGCCTGCTCATTCTGCTTATGAAATAACATGGTGCACTGCCTCTCGCCTCGTCTCCAACTGATCCTTTCATGTGTCTGACTACAAACGTCCAGGGGTCTATCATGTTACCACACAATTCAGCTCTCACCCATTCATCCACCGCTCGGTCAAAGCATCCTATGGCAATGGATTCCTACAACAAAGGTGCCAATACAAGGTCCAGGGCTTTCAACTTGTTTGTGGGGATCCCTTTTCTTTTCTTTCTTTTTTCTTTTTTTGACACAGAGGGTCTAATACAGGCTTTAATGTGCGTCCTGTGTGTCCTCGTGTGTGGCAAATTAAAGGTTACTGTCTGTCTGGATGGCGAGATGACACATCTCTTTATTCCACGTATAGGGGAGAGACCCAATAAATCTGGAGGGACTGTTGTCACATGGGAGTTGGAAAGGTCATTCCCTGAAGGGAGAAGGGAAGTGGAGAGAGTCTCTCTCATTAAATCTTCTTACCTACGTGATGTTCTACTCCAAAATGTCACTTTCACCCTCTCTGCCTGGAATGAGAATGCCGTCTATTAGATCCTTATTATTCTCTGTTTATTCAGTCTAGGCTATTAAACCGTGTATTCTCTCAGATTGGGATTTCTCTCAAATTAATCGGTGCCTCTTTTTTTGTAGGTATAGGTTTGGAGGTTTTAAGGAAATGTGTTCATTTTGAGGCTGAGCTGTTTCTGGTTTGCAAGTCAGGTAGCAGATGCAGATGTAGAAAATACGGGCCTTATAATACCTTAAATGTATTTCCTACCACAGTGTGTGTTATGTGTTGAATATTGCAAAGAGTATATAATTCAAAATGTGTAAAGGTAAAGTTTATATACTTAAATATTAATCTGAGTTTACAGTAGATGCCTGGCTGGAGTACTGATCATACTTCAGAGTTGGACAACTGAAGAACTATGATATTGGGCAAGCAATGAGCATTTTAAAAGCAGTGTCCTTGCTATGAAAACAGAGATTATGTTGTGGCATTTGAAGCCAATGATATATAATCTCAAACCTGCCTTATATGATATATAAAATATGATATAAACTATTAAAAGTAACATAATCAACCAATCATTTAGTTAAAATAGTCTATTTGGGCCAATGCATGTGCAATTGTTTGTGAATATGATTATGCAGTGATTCAAAAGTATATTCACTTTACACTCACTCTCAGTGCTTGTCCACTATGTTCTGTGTGGGTGTGGTGGTGGTGATTCAGAGTCTGTCAAATTGGAAGTTGGCGTTATTCTGTGGGTAAAGGTTGCACGGTCCCGTTGGCAATCTTCTAATGTACTCCCACAGAACGGGCTGTTCCTGCTGGTGCTCAGCCTGTACGGCTACAGCAGCTATTCTAAAACCATGTGGATGTGATGGATGTGTATGTGGGGGATGACTAAGGGTTGAAGGGTACTTAAGGATTCTCCTCTGATAATAGAAAGATAGTAGACCGCCCCCGTCGTTTGAAAAAACTTAACTACCCACATTGCATATGTTCACTTTTTAGTTGGAAAAAATTCCAGCTCCTCTCTGTCTGTCAGTCCAATTTTACACAAGGTACCACTTAAATAAGGTAAACGCTGAATTGCTAACTTAAAGGCTACATACAGCATTTAGTTACATTTTTGGTTAGAGAGAGCTTGTTAATTTGTATGGTGAAAGAATATGCATATTCCCTATTCATGGATATTTGCAGAAACAAACAAGCTGCTCAAATTGAATCAACAAAGTAATGTATTCATATAGAGTGCATATTTGCATTCCATCCTCTTCCAAAGTGTTTGTGTATATTGGGCTAATCACATAGTAAACATGGCCTGCCAGAGGCTGATACAATGTTATGGAGCATGCTATCAGAAGGAGGTGGGGTTGGGAGCTCCATTGCCCCCAGTCAGCAATACTTTTGACTGCAGGAACCCTCACTGCTACTGAATAGTAGATCACAGCATGTATAGCTTTTACTTACCTGTGGTACAGAGTTTTCTGGCCAAATGGCTCAATTGTGTGAGACATAGTAGATTGCATAAATGCAATTTTCATAGCTGGAGAGTTATATCAAATGTTCATTTTATGTCAGTTTTTTTTTTCTTTTTAAACATTAACTGTTGCTGCTCTTCTGAAAAAGTGTCCTCAATCTCAGAGATGCTTCTTTCTGAAAATAATAATATATAATCACCTTAAAAATACATGAAAACCTTGAAATTAAAATCAGAGACGCTGTTAGGCTTTCCACATTTGAAAGCGGCCAAGTAGCTAAAAGGATAACTGGACTTGCTGTCCACAAAACAGGAGGGGTTACTGTGTAACAGTTGGTTGTTAGCATCCTGGTTAATGCCCACCAACCGTTAGAATTCTTGGATGCTAATATCATGCTAGGAGACCATTTGTTCTGTGTGTCCAAATACACACATTCACAATTGTTATACAGTGGCAGTAGCTTCTTTTCTACCAGTTAGTTGTAACACAATAGTTGAATGCTTTTGAGTCATTTAATGTTGAAAATCTGTCGGCGAGGTTGTTATTCTGCCACTCACAACTGCTCCAAGATCTTAATTACCAGTCTGCTTGCACCCCATCCATGACAAGAATTTGTGTGAGTGATGTATGCTCATGGAAATTCTTTAGAATATTTCACATTAACATTGGGCTTTAGGGGGCTATCATTATCTCATTTTAGGGTCTTTTACCCAACATCAATCAGATATTTTTTCCATTTGATGAAAGTGTGTATTATAATGTGTGTCTGTCTCAATGTATACGTGTTAGAGAGAGAGAGAGAGAGAGAGAGAGTGAGAGAGAGAGACACATAGGGGCCAGATCAGGCAGATCTTGATCCATCTTTATATCCATAATCATAGTGCTCCAACAGATCCTAATACTTTGTGACATGTGCCGTGTTATTGAGCCGTGCTGGGCTAATGGCATCAGTTACTCTGCTGAGCAGGACACTGGGGCCAGCCTCTCAGGGGATGCCATGTCAACCAGCGTGACACTGCTGCTGGATCAATAATGTCTGTGCCACCCAGATATTTGCCACAGATATGAGTTCAACCCTCACAGGGAGAGTTCACTGAGTCGTCCTCACCCTGTCTGCTCTCTCTCTCTCAATTGGCTTTGCACTCTTAAGTCTTAAAACAACCATGAAGGTTAGAAACAAATGTGGAAAGATCATTTCCGGACCGGCACAGTTAGCAGTGAATAATAACTGCTTTTATCCCTCAGAAGCTGTGCTTTATGCTAGTTTCACATTTGTCTGTGGTAGCTCTGCCCTGGTAACCCATGTGGCAAAGTGCTTATTAGTTCTAGGATGTGCACGGTCGTGCGGAGCGCATCTCGCCACATTCCCGACAAGAGAGTGACTTGGTTCGATGTTGTGACAAACAAAGTGGCAGACGGCAGCCGCTCTCCAGGGTGTAGGATCACGCGGGTCAGATAATACTTTCTCATTTTACCCCGGCCGCCTTCCCTGCTTCCCCTCTCGCCCACTGCCAGAACCTGACCGCTGACAGACAGTTGTCTGGCTGAAGCCTGACACTCAGTGTACACTGCGCCAGGGCGCTCTAGCGCCGGGCCTGTCAATCAAAAGGCTTGAGCGAGAAACCTCCAGATCTGTTTGGACAAGAGGATGAGGCTTTCACCCCACAGATTGCTATTTACTGTGCCGCGCGGGATTAGATTGAGATATTCTCTTCACACCTCTGGGGCAGCAACATGTCTGCTGGGCGGCTCCCGTCTGCTCTCACTCGGAGGTACCTTGTGAATCTGTCACAGCACTGATTTCCCCGTGACAGAGATGGATAGAGGAAACATCCTTGGGGTGTGCAAGAAAAAGGGAAAGCATTTTTAGGGATTTGGGGTACCAATAAGATGTCTCCCTTTGGAGTGGTGGAGCGTCTCAGTGAGCATCAGTCACTTTCTCAAGGCGTCTGTTTCCTGGGAGTTTTTACACTAAAACGGGCAATGCTCTTTGTGCTAAGAAAGGGACTCAGTAACCACCTCTACGGTTTTTTAAACTTAATAATTTGGAAGCTACAAGTGCATGGATGATTTAAAAACTCTGTTTATTTTTTTTTACAAATACAATAATTAATCTTGGTATACCATTGTCACTGAAACAATTCCAGTGATAACTGATAACCACTGATAACTCGCAAAAATATTTTAAAATGTTTTAAAGAAGGTAATTTCTTTATTGACTATAAATGGAACGCTTCTGAAAAATATTTCCACTAAGGGGACTGCCCTGGGGGAGTATACAGCTTTAAGAGCGTGCTGCCTGCTCTGGGAGTGGGACTAGTCTAATGCACTGCCTGTCCTTGAAAAACTGGTCCTTCTTTGTGAGGCTTTTGATAAGCGACCAAGTTTGCCAGGTGCAGATTTAATGCAAACCATTCTGCTCTTGCTGTAATTAAATCTGTTCCGCTAATGATTCAATTAAAACTGAGTAAGTTAAAGAAAGGCTACGGTACTTTCATTAAGTTATGTCAGAGGAGAGTGAAACATTGGCATTGTTTCTCTGCTAGTGGCTAACTTGCTGCACTTGGTGGAT
The DNA here is from genome assembly GCA_026901105.3 of Galaxias olidus. Lineage (NCBI taxonomy): Eukaryota > Metazoa > Chordata > Actinopteri > Galaxiiformes > Galaxiidae > Galaxias > Galaxias olidus. The sequence continues at coordinate 12,132 of JAPMUY010007423.1, read as the reverse complement.
TTCAATGTATCGCACATAAGATCGAAGTTCTGCAAATCTGTGTAGTGGTACCTTGCCTGATTACAAGAATGTGCCACTGACTTTTTCCAAGCAGCTTGCGGCAGCTTCCCTCTATGCTTTTTTACTAATCCTGTAGATGCTGAACGCTTTAATCCTTTTTCACTTACTGCTTTTTTTTTTACACAGAAAAAACCATAAAGACTCTGTTATAGCTTATCTCAACCACCATGTTTGAGAGAGCAAAGAAGGAAAAGAAGCAGTGCAAAAGGTCAGCTTTTGGGCACTGTGGAAAAATTGGCACCCAGGGAGGGGATGAGATATTGGATGTTGCCTTGCACTTAAATAGCCTACTCTGCTCATTTCCTTTCCATACTGACCATAGATTAGCAGTGGGAGCAGAATGGGGTAGACCTGCCTGCTGCGTTCACCTACTGTATTGGGGTAATTATATAATAAAAAGAACAGGAAGGAAATGGTGGGCATGACAGCGAGCCCCATTGTAATAATGTATTTTGACTAATGCCCCTTATGACTATTGATTTAAAAGAAAATGCTAAATTATTTTCTTGACATTCTGTTCCCATGGTTTCTCACCCTGCCTCTTGCTGCTGTTGCTTTCCTTAAGGGGCACATTTGTCAGGTTAGCAAAAAGGTGTTCGCGCTAAGCTGTATATAATGAAAGCAGAACCAAGGGGAACTAAATATTTCTAAAGGGGAATATGTGGCTGAGGTCTAACCCACGACCCAGCGGCTATAGGGACGCCAGGCTGTCTGGCCATCTTAGTCTTGGTGGCATAGACTCCAATGGCGTAAGGGGAATTAAGGTCTGGCAGCGCATGCTGGGTCAAGGTGGGCTCCCACTGTTTGGAATTCATGGGGATGCCCGGCCTGACGCCAGCAATGTTACCCCTGCCAGTTATACAGTACCATCTGCCCCTGGTGCTCCTGCCTGCCATTGCTGCTCAGGCAGCTTCGTCAAAACAAGTCAAGATGGCAGCCCCAGGTGGCGGCGCATGACAGCTACAGTGGAGGGGGCTGCTGGGAAGTGCTGTGTGGCAGTGGCAATCAGCCAGGTTGGCCTAGCCACGCTGCTCACACCCACACCACTTCCCTCACACTTCCACCTCCAGCATCAGCACACCTCCCCCTCCCCCCTCCAGCCCACACTTACCCACCTGGAATACCCAGGAACAATATCAAGCGTTGAGCACCTCATATGTTCTGATCTGATTAGTGTTTCTTCTTGCCATTTAAAGGGTAGGCAAGCAGAGAAGGCGCCCCCTCGCCAAAACAGACCAGACATGCGACGCACTGCCAATGATTGTGTTATTGGTGCAGGAGTGCTACGTGATGAAAGGATAAATGGTTCTCCTAGCGTAATAGGAAAAGACGGGGATAGGAGGCGGCACAAACTGCAGTCCTACCGAGTGGTGCCAGCTGTAAGGGTTCTAAAAGTGGTTCTTCTATGATTCCAGCTTACAGGGGGTGGGAGCGTTTTCATGTTTGGAATGTTGCTTGCCTCATTTAGTGCTGATGGAAAGGGAGAGTGATTTTGGTGTCACCTGCTAGGATTATGTTTTTTGAAGTATTAGGTCCGGCCCCTGAATTCATCATTGTCATTCAACTCACAATCACTGCAAATCTTTCACATCATAGGAAAGCAGTCAGCAGGGAGCAGTACAGGTGTTCTCGTAGCAACACATGAACACCAGTGACAAACAACTGCTTATCAACAGTGAAATTGTTATGATGAGGAAGCTGTAATCTTGTAAAGAAGGATCCTATTCTTATTGTGTTATATTAACCTGAAAACTTGCCTTGTTTGTACTCTCTGGCAAAAGCAAAAAATTATAACAGGACTTACTTCCATTTTATTTTGTATCATGAATAGAATTTGGAATAAAACAATTTTTCATGTGAGGCGACGCTACACTGAGTTAATCTGCTATTATTGCCATTTTATAGGCAATTCTCTGCATAACAGTGTGAATTGTTAGAGTAATTACTTATAAACGACTGCTTCTGGAATATAATACAGTCAGAGACAGTTCCCTGTTGCGTCCAAAAAAGCAGACTTTTAGTTTAATTATAATGATTTTCCTTTCAAATCAAATTCTGCTCGTTAAATCCTTCAAATAGTAGTTAATCTTACAGGTAAAGTTAACAATCTATTACCTCGATATTTGACTTTTTTTTATTAATTATATTTCTCGATTTACATTGGTACTTTAGTCATCTGATTTAATTGCAATTAGATTATATCACCATTTGCTGCAGTTATCACTCTGCTTGTTTCCATGGTGACCCAGAGCTCAAAAGGGACAAAAAAGACATCAGGTGAAACAGACCGTTGTTTGCCCTCTCTCTGTCATGATGTTTTTCACTCCACTTTGTTCATTTTTGACAAAGTCTCATAGGACACGCAACAATGTTGTGTTGGCTCCAGTTCCAGGATTTCACAGCTGTCATTCAATGATGAAGCGTATGACAACGGCACATTATTCTACTATTCCACACCCAAACAATGAGAGTTTTTGTCTCAAACTCAGCACATAAGCGCACTGCAAATAGGAGAAGGCTTTTGTCATTTCGTATGGACTGCTGCTGTCTACGAGATACTGTCTGTATTATTGATGAATAGAAAACCTTATTGTGCAAAAGCAAAAAGTAAAAGCAGTGGGATGATGGCTCTGTGGCAGCATTTTAATTAGTTCAACAATGTTTAATCCCTTTGACAGAATATAAAGATAGAGTTAAAAAAAGTTGCTCTTTGTTCTGCACTATGTATCTGCGGTTGTAAGAAGCATTTAAGGTCCACACGGTGCACCTACATTTACTTTTCTTTGTCCAAAGACTGTCCTTTGTCATGACTAAGAGCTACTCAGCTGGCCAAGTGAATGTCATTGGATTTATGAAGGGCTACTGTGCGGCAAGATGCCAAACACCTACTGTCAATTTCATCAGCTCCCTGCTTTTTGCAAGGCTGACACTTTCCCCAATTTTGAAGGCTGTGTTTTTGTTTCTGGACGTTTCTTAGATACAGTATATGTCATCCATATCTGCAAATTGCGTTCTGCCTGGTAAACATTAACTGATTTTTCATTTGCATGTAATTAAAAAGTAAAAATCTAAAAGATTACAAAAGTTCCTCTCTGGGGAAGAGGGAACATATTTTGGACCTGAGTGCCTTTGTTTATGTTTTAATCAACCCACACATTTTTATTAATGGACAGCATATTATAGATCTTGTTGTGTGTCTTGTTGTGTGCGTGTTCGTATGGTCATTCATTTTTTATTAAAACTTTTAATCACTTTAACTTTTGTTTTAAAGTGATTCAAGCTACACAGGCAGGTTGGTAGAAAGAGTAAGGAAAAAGGTTAGAGGTGGATGGAATGAGATCTGTTATATCAGTGATAGACATATATCACATTGAGAGACCTTTAGTGAGACAAAATACATTTGTATTTTTAGCAAGATCCTATCCTACCTATGCTTGTTGTAGATTACGACTGAATGATGTTCATTATCTTAATAAGGCTGTTTTAGGTTTTCTGCCACTGTTTTCATTCGTTTATTAGAATTAAACTGTGGGAAAGGAATGTCAAAGTTACTGCATGTTTCCGATATAAGTGATTATAGTATAGTAGAGTATTATAGTTGTGTAAACGTGATTGTATTAAGATTAGTTACATACTTTATCAATAATGCTTTTAACAATTTCAGGGTGTACATGAACATGATAAACATGCCATGAGGCCTGTTTTAATCCAAAATATACTCCACCGTTGCTATTTTTCTTTACCCTTCAGGGGTGATTCAATTATTCACAAGGCTTTTGGTTGCCAAGTCTCTCTTTGACTGATGGATGTGTCAGACACTGCAGAGTTCTGCTGTCCTTTGAACAGTCAAATGTTTAACATCTGTACGGGATGATAATCTAATGTTCAGAGTTGTCTTTAAAGAATGGAAGCTCAGACAAAGCCAGTTTAGAGGAACGCTTTGTGAAGCATTCTGGATAGATGGGTGTTAACCCTTTGAATCACAACGTGGGTCAAAAGAGACCTGACTGAGTTTTTTGTTTTCTATATCTTTGCAATAAACACATTTCATCATTCAGTATTCCAGGTATTCTTAAATTAACTTCTTTTTGATCATCACAAATCCTTATTTTCCCTATTCCTTTCTTACTTTATGAACAAACATGTTCCATGATCCAATTTTGGATAAGAAATCACCCATATGTATTTACTATGGAATTGTATAGGAACTTTTGATATTTGTGAATGTTTGCACATTTACTGCGGACAACTATTCACCTGTCACACATTTTCATAACTCAACACCGCTGTGTGAGAAGAACCCGACCCTTGCGCGGAATCTTTTCCAGAACCAGCCAGACATACCACCTGTCATGAAGCTATTCAATTCGAGGGAGATGCACTGGATCAATGGCAACATGACCATGGTGAGCTATGTGTTGAAGAAGGGAAAGGCTGCTCTCCTCCTGAGCACTATGCATGATGACAAAGCAGTGGATGACAAACCAGAACTGAAGTGAATGGAAACCAGTACATTAACAAAAGAAAAGCAGGGGTGGACATGATGGATCAGATGGTTTGCACCTCTATGTAAGCGGAGAACACATCGGTGACCCATGGTGCTCTAACACAATGTGCTATATATATGTTTGACACACTCAGTGCCTACACCAGCTTCACTGCACAACACCCTGATTACATGGTAGGTGTGACCAATGCATGGCGGCTATTCATTAAGGAACTGGGCAAAGAGCTGGCCCTGCCACATAGGAAGAGGATGCATGGAGGGCACACCCCACCTCCAAAAGCTTATTACAGAGGCAATGGAAAGATGTGGGATTTAAAAAAGCACAGGCACCACCCAGCCACAGGAGAACATCAGACAGGAGGGCCAAGTGAAGAGGAAAAGGTGCAACATCTACCCAACTACCAAAGATGGAGAAGTCAGCAGCTGGTGTTCCCAGTGAACCAGGTCTGTGTGCAAGGAGAACAGACATGTAGTTGTCATTTGGGACATTTGTGATTCATGTAAGCACTGAGATGGCAATTGGTGCTGTACCCATGTGATTTGATTGAATCAGTTTTCTTTTCTTTTTTTCAGTCACATTCATTACATTTCACTACAATTACACTACAGTTCAGTATCAGTGTTGTTGGTTATCAGTGATGTGAATGATCTAGTGGTGGTGTTCTCAGGTAGAATTTGAACACATGGCCTACTGGTCACCAGGTGAGACCTACATCCTAGACCACCACTGTCCACATGTATGACTTTTTAATATAAATCGCACTTGCATTCATGGGTCATTTTTGATTTGATCAATTGATTTCCAATGATATTGCAAAGAAACACTACATGAAACAACGTAGAAATTAATGCGGGTCAATTTTGACCCAAGTTGTGCATTTGAAGGGGTTTGCATTGCTTGTGCATCAAAAGTAATAGAATTCATCTTTCCAGCCCACAAGATGCATTTAGAACATTACACTTCAAGGTATTAAATAGTGGAGATGGATTTATAAATAATGGACTGTGGAACGAGTCAGATTATTACATTATGAGATTTTTAAGTACAAAAATAGGGGAGCTTACTGTTTAGTCTCAAGATGTGACACTATTGGCTGACAGATCGACACACAACCTTTGCCCATGATCCTTCTATTAGGTATGAGGATTAGAGAGTGATCACTAGGTTCTCTTCATCCGTCACTAGAGCAGGTATCAATGGGTTTTAAAAGGTCATTGGAATGGACAGATGATAGTTTGTTGCATGAAGAGATGCTGACATATAGCTCTGACATATAAATAAATAACCTCCATTATATTTTTACCTTGACACATACTAAGTGTTGTTTTCGGCAATTCATTGTGTATGGATCAGACAAACACTACATTAGTGAACTGTGCTCAACTCTAAACAAACGTTATGAGAGCTTTCCAAAATGTTTGAGTATGAAATCGCTGAAAAAGCTTTTTGAGGGAGATTTCAGGAAACATGGTTATTACAGTGTCCATACACACAAGTATGCAAAGATAATACATTCATACGCACATTAGTTCTGTCATGGTGCATTATTTGAATGAAACAATGGTGCCACAACAGGCCATGGCAGTTAAGCGTGCTACCTTCAGCTATATGCCAGACTTGCCAATGGTTTAAATGCAGTTTAGTCAGTTCTAGTCAATGATTCAGACTTTACGAGTATAGACCTTGTTCCACAACTGATCTCATGAAAGCTCTTCATTGCCGATCGTATCTGCATGGTTCGACAGTAGTGCTCTGACTCTCTTGCTTCAGCAGTAGTTAACACTGCTACAGCACTAATTAGTAGGACAGTCGTATGACATCCCCATGAGTGTCCAGGACTTCCCATTGACATATGAGATTTAACAGCATTATTGAAGAAGTCTGAGCCCCTGATGATCCTCCACTCCGAGTGCACAGAGTAGCCGCACTTCCTCTGCAGATGAGCAAACACACAGTGTCTCATGTAGTATTTACCCCGTCTTCAACAATATTAACCACTAGGAAGATACAAACGTCTAAGCTATTTCAACTTAATAAAAACATCACGTTCTATATGAAATTCAGAATTTTTGTTGAAATAAATGTAAATTATATTATTTTTTTCTTTTATTTTTTTTAGGTTGATGTAAAGTGTTTGCTAGGGATAGTGTTTGTAAATGATTGCAGAGACCTTGCCTCCTCAAGCTTGTAAACTCAGACGACCTGCTTATAAACTGGAATAATTTTCTCCTCCACTAATTTTTCAATTTAATAATCATCCATCCCCCAATTCCCAATGTCCCTTTGTCTTTTGGCCTCCTATCAGGTTTGATCTTTTTTGCTTATTAGTATATTAATCGATTAATAAATCTATTTATTATTAATTTACTTAATCCTGAAATCCAATTTTAGCTGACATATTTCCTTGAGGTGACAAACAACGACCTTTAAAAAGTCCTTTCTGCTAGGGTTGGGAAAGTTGTGGGCCTCTGTGTTCTACTCAGCAACCATTCCGTCGAGTCTGTAGCAGTAGCACTGCAGCTAACCTTTCAACTTGCAAAGACATAGGAAGGGAAGGGAGATAAAAAGACAGAGACATGAAGTGTGGTGGCAAATCTGGGCATCCTAATGGATGTTCAAGTCTGAGCTGTTGTTCCAACGGGAGGGAAGGGTCAGAGTGAAGGCTGGGTCACCAAAGAGATAGCATGTTCCTTTCTGAGACACCGAAGGCTAGAGTTTTGTGTTCTTAGCCATAGCATGATAAAAGTAAGCATTAGTGTTCCTATATGCAGCTGCATCATTTTAATACTGGGAGGTAGCAGATGTGTTCCCCCATGACCAATGGAATGATTTATTTAGTTTGATGGATATACTTGTATATTGAAGGCCTTGTTCTGTTTGACCTGCTCAAAAGCATCTCTCCCACGCTCCATTTTTGGTAGTCCAGCTCATGATCCGTAGACCAAAATAAAGTTGAGTGAGTCCGATGCGGATGTTAGTGTTCATGCTTCTTTACTAATGTCTTTCATGGTACATTCAAGGTTATTGGTATTCAAGGTTATTAACTTCTTCTGGTACCAGTTTGACCCCACAAGGATTATTCCATCCTCTAAGCCTTTCTTCCTTTTTCTAGCTGGTTACGCTGTTAGAACACTCCTGTTAAAACACAAACAAGCTCTCAGGGACATATGCCTGCACTAACCCAGCTTCACAAAACACATCCCTATTAAATGGAACACAGTCACAAGCTTACACTATTGCCCCATAACTGTGGTGTGCCTTACCTAATGAGGCGCTGGCAGTTTTGTTTTTTTCAAACTGTGACACTACAGTAATTAATTCAGACTATGGCACTTAGACTACGCTTTGGGAATAGTTTTCTCGGGTATGCATGTGAATATTCTTCCACTGTACCATTACATTCTCATACATTACTATACTCTTCACTGAATCTGGAGCTGAGTATGAAGGGAGCGGTGAATTTGTTTTCAATAATTTACATTTATTTAATACAGACACTTCAGAATCTAGAGATTTTTTTTCATTTAAGTTTTTGTATTTTGTTCCACAATGAGTATCATGTTTGAGGAAATGTGATTAGTGTGTGTGTGTGTGTGTGTGTGTGTGTGTGTGTGTGTGAGTGTGTGTTTGAGTCTCTCTCAGTGTATTGTGTCTTTGTGTCTGTGCTGGTGAGTACGCAAGAGCATCTCGGGGTGTGAAACTCCCCACAGGTCTCCTTGTCTGTGGATAACCCACAGAAGCAATACAACTCCTCCCTCTCTATCACAGGAAATGAGAAAGGTTGCAGGCTCCTTAGCTCCCTGTTGCCATGGAAATGGGCCTTATCACTGAGTGCTGCTTGTTAGAAGACTTTCAAAAGGAGCCGGGGAGGAAAAGCTAGCCAAATAGTTGAGGCAACATCTGCAAATGATGCCTATTCACATCCCAGCACAAATGTCTGTTTGCATAAGTTACTGATAAGATGTATATGGCATGCTTGGGAATGAAATGAAACTGGTGGTACGATAGGGAGCCTTGGTAACGAGTGAAAATAAAAATAGTGTGAAAACGATCATTATGAAATACGTGTCTGTACATTTAAATTTTAATAGAAATTCCTGTAGATACCTTTTTGTATGTAACTCTGCATTCAAAGCATCTGTGTTATATTGATTTAGGAAATTGCCACAGAGAAAGCATTTGAAGCAGCCAACACAAATTGAAAATGTTGGAAATGCTGATGGCTGATATCAAATTTTACACTGCTGATAGTTCATTTGAGGTGCCTTCGTAAATAACCCAGTACAGCAATATGGTACAGGGTGCTGTACTTTGGCCCAGTCAACCCAAATTAAATATTAATTTTGTAATATAATATGTTCTAAAATGTTGTCTTAATTCTATCCAACTCTTTTGAGATGACTCTCTACCCAGTAAATAGTGACCAGGGATCCTACATGGATTTATATTTCAACTGACCCTGTAGTTTGGGTAAAATTACTTATGACTCTACAGCCATTCTTTATACAATGTGGTTGCTTTCATGGCCCAAGGGTTTCTTTAAGGCATTTTAATTTGTTGACTTTAAAACAGCAAATTTCCTCTTATTTAGTTGCCTGCGCTGAGGAGCTCTTCGCAGCTATTCTTATTTTTATTAGTTTTTAATATTATTTATTTTCAATAGATTATTTTGTCTTCCTGTGCCTGCAGTTTACTAATTTGCTATTTTTTCTTCCTGTTTGTCTTCCCGCAGAAACCTATCAAAGAACCCCTTGAGCACTTTGTCATGGCAGTTGTTCCAGAACCTACAACTCTACGAGCTGTAAGTTTCCACTCTTGTTTAATTTATTTTGTTAAGCTCAAGCACACAAGGATGATATCTTACAAAATGATTGTAGCCCAATGACTTATTTTCCCACATCTAACGTACATGCTATTGTAATTCCTGTGTATTTTATGCAAAACCTCTAATTTGTCACAGTATGAGAAAAAAGCCTTCCCTTAGATTAAACCTAACTCCAGTGTCGTGGCACTGTGATCTTCGAAGTAATTTGCCGACTAAATTAAGACACGCAGAGGAAATGTAGTGGTCTCATACAAGAAGGGAGTCTGACCTCATTTTCTTGTTTGTTGTGAATATTTCAGCAATCAATGTGTTTATGAAATTAGTTTTCTTTTTTTCCCTGGTGCTGAAAGAGCAGTCTAGACCGACATTGCAATTTGCACATCATAATACTAAAACTGTCCGTCATCGGACCTGTACTGTCCCTGCAATAGCCCTGCATGGGGTTTTTGTAGATAAAAAGATGGTGCACATAGATGAGGTGATAGTATGAATGTGATATAAGGGCGGACTATTTAAAGCAGGCCTCCTTGTTGTGCTATTTTCAGCGGGAGAAGCAGGGCAGATCCTTTGAGAGCAAGGCACAATGATGATCTGGGGTTGTAGTACTTAAAAATAGTATACAGTGACTATGGAGAGGGGAACCCCTGCTTTCCCACTGTCCCTCACAAAGCTTCGTCTAAATTGTTCATAACAGATAATTGCCAATAAATACAATATTCCTTTTTTCATTTCTCATTTCTCAACATTTCTTATTATATACTTATTAGTTATAAGACTATATCGAAGGTCTTTTAATTTATTGTTTCCTTAACATTTCATACTCAGTTCATATTGGGGAAACGTTTTTTTGTTACATTCATGGTCTGTGTTTAGATAAGGGATGCCACCTAATGTGACGGTGTTGCACCGCCATGTGCTGCGTTATGTAAGGATGGGGTCATGTGAAATGATGCTCTGCTAATAGGAGATGAGTCACAATATCATGGCCAAAGCCAATAGAGTAACTGTAGCATTATCATTAAGTCCTCGTGCATATGGGTTTCTCCCAAAGAGTATTACAGCAAGTCAATCATGCAAAATTAAGCACATTTACCTTGTGGCCATTGCATTTAATTAGTAATTATTTAAATAGTCTGAAATACGAGGTAATGGTAAGTGCCCACCAGTACGCTTAAAACACAATGATATTATGTAAATAGAAAAAGATCAAACCAGCTGAAATAATACCCATTTTACATCATGAATAAAAAGCTTGGCCTTTTGGCAGCAAATGGTTGCATTTTATGTTAGTCAGTCCATTAGACAAGGCTTTTGATTTTGGGCTATTGTAGTGCCTAGAAAATGTAGGCATTAGATGTAGGCATTGCTAGTGAACTATCTTTAAGTACAATTACTGTTGTACTGTGTATGTCTGTCCACTTTTACTGCATGTTTGATCTGCTTGATCTGATCTGGCTCTAGATTGCATTATTTGTGTGTGTGTGGGTGTGTGTATACTAAATATGTTTCTGACATGTTGTATTAGATGCTTGGCCACCCATTGGAAAATAAGACAGGAGAAACCGGAGACAACAAAGAAAGTTTCAGTCTCAGTTTAATTAAGTCAATTTTCTTCTTATCAGGGACTAATCATCAAACCAAGTGAAGCATTCATTCAACAAATTTGCTTTGTTTTGCAGTTTTGTTAGACAGTTATTGCATGCTCTCAATAACTAACTATTGTGAATTCTTTGAAAGGGTCCTTTCCTTGGATTGATGTTTTACAGTCGAGTCTGCTTCTGGAAAAGAAACAAATAACGTTCAACAGATAACAGATAATGTTTTCTTTTTAGTCTCTGAAGCCACTACAGGGAGTCCCATCCTAGCCTATTATAAGTCTGTGAACGGTATCAGGTTTTCATGTTGCTAAATACTACCCTTGCTGTAGTCCATACGAGGTTGAAATTATTTTAGATTATTTGGAGCCAGCCCACTGCCGTTGTTTAGGAAGCTCTTTATTTTTGCTCCAAAAATGTTTTCATTATTTAGCAAACCCATCTGCCAGAGGCAGTGGGCCTCCTCAATATTTGTATTCAGTTGACTTTTCTGTAATCCTAGGCTCGCCATGAAACAGAGGCCTGCACATTTTTACATTTATGTGTATCTGCTTGACGGGAATTTCTCTTTGATGAAATGGATAAGTCAAGCCTGCAGTATTTTTATATGCCCGGCATTGATTAGGTTGAATTAGACAGTAAATAAACAAATAAAGAGCCTTAGTAATAAACAACATACGAGGCAAGAATATATTTTTTTATATATAAAATAATGTAAAGCTCTACTGTTATATAAACCGTGAGAATAATCATAGCTGAAGAATAATTTCCTTAAAGCCCTTAACACACAGTTGTTCGATAATTTTCAAAAAACCTTTTTACCTTGCTAAATTATGTAATCCAGAAGTGAGGTTCCAGAGCCAAGGCTGTGCGTAGAGGTAAGCCCCACCAGATCCAGCTGGTAGCGCTCCACCTCCCGCACAAGCTCCGGCTCCTTCCCTCCCAGAGAGGTGACGTTCCACGTCCCCAAAGCCAGCCTCCGCCACCCGGGTCCGATCCGTCGAAAACCTCTGCCTTCACTGCCACCTTCTGGCAGCGGCACCTGACCCCTGGTTTTTCCCAAGTGGGTGGTGAGCCCACGGGACGGAGAAGGAGAGATGTTGGGGTTGTCCACGTTGCTTTTTCGGGCTATGCCCGGCCGGGC